>JBBGZY010001120.1:3035000-3616214 GCA_037952925.1 Lithobates clamitans
TTCGATGACCTGAACAAAAAAATGCTCATAATAGATGCATGATTGCTGTGGCATGACATCAATTGGTGAATGCTGTATTGTAAATGCTCAAGACATATTTTGTATCACATGGTAGTCATATGGTAATATCTCATACATTGTAACAAATGATATATGTTGATGCTAGCAACATTACCCCCAACATGAGTATACCTAGTGAATAATAATCAGATAAATTCGATGACCTGAACAAAAAAATGCTCATAATAGATGCATGATTGCTGTGGCATGACATCAATTGGTGAATGCTGTATTGTAAATGCTCGACGCGTTTCGTGGAAGTTGGTCCACTCATCAGGAGCAGCTAAATGGGAGTACCTGAGATATGGTGTAATAAAGTAGTAATTAATAGTAATTAATTTACACCAGGAAGAGAGGGAGCGGTAACTATGATCCTATCACTCTTACCTGTGAATATGTGGTACACTTAGAATAGAACATCTATGGTATTGTTCATGGTGGTAGGCGGATATGAAGGGTGATAGTAACAGCCCCCCGGGAGCTGAGGCAGTGACCAGGCGGCGGCAAGGCGGGGCAACCCAGGACTCACGTAGGAGAATAGGTGACAAGAGGGTCCCTCCTCCAACATATTGATATAGATAATGATGACCCCATATGACTGTAAAATATAATTATTGTAAATAGTATAAGTATATAAAAATTATAATGGTAATAAAGATAGGGGAATATGTGGGAGGACCACTAAGTGAAGGATGTGATGTGAAAGGGAGCGAAAATTGGATTGTGACACCAGTAACAACCAGCACAGGAATAGATGAGAAATGAGGTGCAATTGGAGAGAGATAGGGAGGAGGACAGCCCACCCCAGAATCCAATGTGCATAAGTGTAGTGAGAGTGAGGATCCCCGATTGGAGAATGATACCAATGAAGAAAAACCAATTATAATAGTGCCAAGGTGCATGGAAAGGGAAATAGGTGATTACCTGGGATTGCAAGGACCAGCCGGCCAGCCAGCGAGGTACCGCCAACGTCACGCTGGATCGTGCTGTGAGGGAGGAACCGGAAGGAGTCCCACATAGGCGGCCAGCGCCTATATAGGGAACCTCCGCCTCCGTCAATTAGCACGCCAGATGGGCAACTGCACGTCAGCGCATGGCGTCAATGTGACGTCAGAGATGCTGGCGTGTGGGGCGTGGCGTCGACGCGCAGCGGAGGGAGGCCCCCGATCCCGTATCTGTGATACAGGGGACAGGGGGACAACAACGGTGCGCGTCGCAGCTCCCGGGAGTGGATGGACTCCACCCTCCAGAGGCTAACCAGCCTAACATTGACAGATGGAATAGTAGAAACATAACAAGGGTGTCCCAAACTAGCAAGTAATATATAAGCACTTGATGCAGGACAACAGCAATGATGAAGTAGATAAAAATAACTAGTGTGTGTTTCCATCCCTGTATATTTGAAGAGAAAAAT
The DNA here is from genome assembly GCA_037952925.1 of Lithobates clamitans. Classification (NCBI taxonomy): domain Eukaryota; kingdom Metazoa; phylum Chordata; class Amphibia; order Anura; family Ranidae; genus Lithobates; species Lithobates clamitans. Next base: position 3,036,475 of record JBBGZY010001120.1, read on the forward strand.
TGGTGGGACTTTATGTGAGACCATGACCATCCAGTACACAGGTCTCCATCCCTATGTATATGAGAAAAAAGGGAAAAAGGGGGGGAGGCGGGGTATTGGGACTTTATATGAAACACAACACTAGGGCAAGCTAGGTCATCAGTTGGAAATAAAAATCATTTTATTGATACTTCATGGGAGCAAAGTGCATTAGATGATGGACACATAAAATCAATAAAAAACAGTATAAAGTAAATAAGACATATTTTGTATCACATGGTAGTCATATGGTAATATCTCATACATTGTAACAAATGATATATGTTGATGCTAGCAACATTACCCCCAACATGAGTATACCTAGTGAATAATAATCAGATAAATTCGATGACCTGAACAAAAAAATGCTCATAATAGATGCATGATTGCTGTGGCATGACATCAATTGGTGAATGCTGTATTGTAAATGCTCAAGACATATTTTGTATCACATGGTAGTCATATGGTAATATCTCATACATTGTAACAAATGATATATGTTGATGCTAGCAACATTACCCCCAACATGAGTATACCTAGTGAATAATAATCAGATAAATTCGATGACCTGAACAAAAAAATGCTCATAATAGATGCATGATTGCTGTGGCATGACATCAATTGGTGAATGCTGTATTGTAAATGCTCGACGCGTTTCGTGGAAGTTGGTCCACTCATCAGGAGCAGCTAAATGGGAGTACCTGAGATATGGTGTAATAAAGTAGTAATTAATAGTAATTAATTTACACCAGGAAGAGAGGGAGCGGTAACTATGATCCTATCACTCTTACCTGTGAATATGTGGTACACTTAGAATAGAACATCTATGGTATTGTTCATGGTGGTAGGCGGATATGAAGGGTGATAGTAACAGCCCCCCGGGAGCTGAGGCAGTGACCAGGCGGCGGCAAGGCGGGGCAACCCAGGACTCACGTAGGAGAATAGGTGACAAGAGGGTCCCTCCTCCAACATAATGATTTATGTAAGGCGGGGCAACCCAGGACTCACGTAGGAGAATAGGTGACAAGAGGGTCCCTCCTCCAACAAAATGATTTTTATTTCCAACTGATGACCTAGCTTGCCCTAGTGTTGTGTTTCATATAAAGTCCCAATACCCCGCCTCCCCCCCTTTTTCCCTTTTTTCTCACCCTTTAAACATTGTGGTAGTTTTTGTAGTCATATATGTACAGTATGTGATTAATGTGTCCATTCATTCAACTCAAACTCATTTGCAACAAGCCTTTCCAAATAGCCTAAAAAATAACTCACGTTATAAAATAATGAAACACCAGTGTTGCAGGCTTGAAATTTTAGAATTCAAAGCATAGCTAAAGGATGCACAGTTAATCAGTAAATGCATGGAATATGCTTACCTAGCTCAGTATTGGGCACACAAAGCTTGTGTTCTGTGTGGTACTGCATATGTAGTGGACAACGGCAATAAAAGGAGCCTCGAGTGTTGATACATTGACCATTGACACAATTAGACTCATCTACGCATTCATCCACATCTGTGAGAGAAAGGTAGACTTACAGCATTAGTCTAAAGACAGCCCATTTGCATTCAAATCATTACAGTATAGGCTACAGTATATCATGCAAACACTGTGTAGCAATATACATTTCCATCAAGGGCAAGGGATAATTATTTCATTTGGTCTTCCTAAAAAATGCGATAACATATAATTTAGTAACACATCTTATGTCTTTAGGCTATAAGAAAAGTTGCCACCTTGTTGCTCATAGACCACTGTATATGCTCAGTCAGATAAGTCAGATACCTGCTACCTTGTTGATCGCTAATAGTTCCTCTCATAAGCTTGCCAGTGGCGTCGCTGTGGGACCTGGGTGACACCCGCCAGAGGAGTGACACCTCTCCAATTTCCACTCCAGCCCCAAGCAGGCCAGGATCCCTGGCTGGGATGAGCCACCATGTTTCTGGAGTCCAATACCCATTCAACCCTATGTAGCGGGTGCCAGCATTCCCCTCCCCACTCAAGCCGTGGGGAGTGTACACAGCAGTGCATAGGGGACAGAGGGGCTGTCCCCATAGCCTGACAAAAGAAGGTGGCCAGCTCTGTGTAGCCCGGCCCGTTGATGCTTGTTTCTGATTGGCCAAGAAGAGGACCAAGCACAAGAGGGGAGAAGAGCACCATGGGACATGTAGTCCCAGCAATATATAGGAGATAAATGCAGCCTCCTGCATGCTGGCTGAACTGAGAGGGAGAAGGGCAAGCCTTAAGCAAGGAAAGGAGAAAGGATCAGAGTTACTGATCTGGGGAGAGACCACAAGGTGGCCAGAGAGAGGAGACCACGAGACCAGAAGTAGGAGATGGAGCTCCTTCCCCTTGCCTGCTTTTGGAGACATCAGGGCTTGAGCAAGGTGGTGACCATTCCTGCCAGCAAGCTACACAGTCAGATGTGGGTCAACTGTTGCACCTCCAGGCGCATCTACACAGGCATCACTGGATCCCTAGGTCATCAGGTTGCCAGTTAGGCATCCTTCAAGAGCCTGTTCCAGGACATCCCCTTCCTTTGAGCTTTGGTATCTTCAGGATTGGTGAGTGGGCAGAAGCACACCGTGTGTGGAGGGACTGTCTCTGATTTGGAGTAATGTCCCTCTGTCCCTCATTCCTCCTCATTTGTCCCTCATTTTGGTCCGATCTATATAGTTGTATATAAAATGCACTTTTTATCTTTTAAAAAGTGTTTTCCAGTGCTAAACCTTTCATCCAATTTCTAAATTGTTGCATTTGTACATTTTAAAAGCCAATATAAAGGAATAGTAGAGGTAAAAAAAAAAGCACTTGTGGGTTTAAACTTTTTTGGGGTTATTTCTCCTTTAAGGGGGTGTGGCAGGGGGTGTGCCCTATGCCTACATACATTTGCTAGGATATGTGTCTCATTCCCATCTCAAAATGTTGGGAGGTATGTGTACACCCTACAAAGACACTGCATGCGAACACCTTTATCCCACCTCTGTGCATGAGAGGCTGAGGTGGTTCTTGGGGTTGAGAAGCAGAACAGAAAACCCAAAAGTTACCTTTGGGGGTGGCGCTACACCTATAAGGTAAGTCAGAAAGATGGCAGCCCCCATGAAAAAAGGAGGCGGAGACTCAGGGTCAGGTGTCAGAACAAAATGAGGGACAAATGGGAAGGAATGAGGGACAAAGAAACATTGCTCCAAATCAGGGACAGTCCCTCGAAATCAGGGACAGTTGGGAGCTATATATATTGCCACTATATTTTATGTATAAATACTATATTGCAACATGACATGTTAATGCTGCATCATCTTCCCAAATGTATTCTTGCCTATTTGTCAACATCTTTTACATGTCTTAAATAATATGTCATTCATGAAGGGAGACAAACTGAGACTTGCAGCTCAGCCACATTTTGTGCACGACCAGTTCATGTTTTTAACCACTTGACCCGCAGGCCAATTCTGACATTTCTCTTATACATGTATAAATTAGCATTTATTCCCAACCACGTTCAGTCTACAATGAACAAATCTGTGTCAGTGTAGACCAGGTAAGCACGCAAAGCACTTACTGTTTTTTTTTTTTTTTTTTTAAAGAAACCTATGAGGAGTGTTACGGTACTTGTTTTCAAAAGATAAAGTTCCAGGGCTTTCACGTTTATGTTTTTTTTACTAAAGCGTGAGTCACTGATCTAAAATAAGCATGTGGATATCAGTTATGGCATTCTAAATGCTTATTATTTAAGTCACAAATGTGCCAAGTAGTCATCATGACATAAAAGTTCATAGCTCCTGAAGTATGCACCTACAGAAAAAAATCAGAATGGCAGGTTTCACACAACTGTACTTTAAGGTTTCCCTAACAAATGAATGTTTGTCCTTGTTACTAAAACTTCTTACACTAAACAAACTAAACTTCTCCAGACTACAACACTGAACACCATTAGGCTACATTAACATGCCAGTTTAGCCATGGATAGTTCATTGTGCTCAGAGAGGGCTAAATGTTACTGTACCTCTGGAAACAACAACAGTCTGTGTTATGGCTGCATGCAGATTATCCAATTAGCTGTAGCCAGTTTGTGCGCAGATGAGACTCTGCAGCTATTACACCCTGGACGCAGAATGCACACTGGCTACATCCAAGGTCGGTCTGAGAGTTCCCATTTGCATAAAATCGTTCAAATGAGTGACTACATGTTCACAGCAATGGAGCCTGCCATTGATTTGCACAGAGTACAGATCTAACAGCTACTGTTGATAGCTTATGCTGTTCTCACAGAGGTGTCTGTTTATGAAGCAGTGATCAGTGGTGATCCCGAGGATCGCCGCTGATCACAGTCCATAAACAGTTTATGAAACAGTGATAATTGGGGGAGAACGTGTTTGAACTTGTTCTCCCGCCGATTATCTCTACACACGGAGAATCCTCATAGAATGACACAGAAACGGCCAGTTTATGAAGCGGTGATCTCACCGCTTCACTGGCGATCTGAGTCAGAATTCACACTCCCCGATTCACCAGCTCAGAGGTGGTGAATCGGGGAGTGAAGAGGAAATCTGGGGGGATCTGAGGGGGAAGGAGGAAGATTTTTAACTTCCTTATACCTCGTTCAGACCCCCCAACACTGTAAGCATGTCCCCCTGTCATATTTATGTGTATACATATATATATATATACACATATATACATATAATGTGTATATGTATATGTATATATATATATATAATGCATGTGTATATACATGTATATATAATGCGTGTGTGTGTATACATATGTATATAATGTAGAGGGACTCATTATTTTATTAACAGTAATCCACTCCGTCTGTCCGTGTATTGAGCGGTGATAATTTATCACTGCTTAATAAACTGACATCTCGGTATTCTGGTGTTGTAATCTCGTAAAGTCTCACGAGATTCCAGTATCAGGAGCCGTTCTCCACTGTTGAAAGCATTTGTAGATCTCTTCACTCCTCCAAAGGTGAAGCGATCTACAAAGCTTCATAAACTGGCACACAGAGGAGAAAAATCTTCACTGTGAATGCCGGAGAACGAAGCAGTGAATAGATTTCACCGCTTCATAAACGGACACCAGAGTGTGTGCAAGCAGGGTTTACAACTAGACATATGCGGTTCATTTTGATTTAATATTCGGACAAATTTTTCATTATTCAGAGATTCGTAGAGGTGGGGGACCCGAGTCACATGACTTGACTCGAGTCAGACTCGAGTCACCTGTTTGAGGACTTGCGACTTGCTTGATAAAATTAAATAAATTACTCGACTTGACTTTGACTTGTCCCTAATGACTTGCGACTTGACTTTGACTTGGGCTATTTGACTTGCCATGACTTGGCACCACCAGTGCTGTGTCTTGGCCTAGGCAAAAGCCGCCCCCCCACAAAAGAAAGCTCCCCCCGAGTCCCGGCTTCGGGGTAGATCAGTATTTTGACTTAATTTGTGACTTGACCAAAATAAATGACTTGACTTGCTTGACTTTTAACAGGGACTCAACTTGACTTGCTTGCTTTTCGCCACAGTAATTTTGGACTTACTTGTGACTTGAAGGTTAAGACTTGAGACTTGCTTGTGACTTGCACATGTGTGACTTACTCCCATCACTGGAGATTCGGATATATCTGAATACCCGAATTACAATATAAACAAATTTTACCGAATGCTCCGAATAACGTAACAAAATTCATCTGAATTTTGGAAATTCAGACTGAAATTCGAATCGAATTTGACATTGAACTCCAGTTGAATTCTCACTACACATATTGCTGAAATCAAGTGTGTGTTATGTACCATTTCAAAATAATGCTGTTTTTGTTAAGCCAAAGGTGATTTAAAGAGTCATTGTAATCATTTGATGAAGACTTTTCATTTGTTTGTTCACTTTGCTGCATTCGAATCAAGAACAATATAAAATTCTCGTATTGACCAATTCGGAAATTTATCGATTTGATCGTTTCTAATCGAAAAAAACGGTAAATTTGAAGAAACTTCTAAAACTCTGAATACGAATTACAAATACGAATTCCGAAAACGAATTCCAAAAATGAATTGAACGAATCAACTGAATTTAACTAAATGAAAAAACTAGATTAACGAATCAAAACAAATTTTTTCGTCATGCACATGTCTATTTACACCCCCAGCCGGATGTAGCTAAACACCCATGTGAATGTAGCCTTAAACTTGAAGCTTATTCAGTGTTTATCACTAGAGAGTACTATAGACTACAGAACACATGCTAGAGCTTAATTTACAAGATCACAGAATGCATTGAGTCAGCATAGTCTGTCACTGTCCTGAACTACATTATAAACATAAATCCAAAATGAACTAGTGGAGCACAACATAGCTCCCAACTATCCCCGATTTGGAGCAATGTCCCTCTGTCCCTCTTTCCCTCTAATTTGTTGCTCATGTTGGTCTGATCTATATAGTTGTATATAAAATGCACTTTTTATCTTTCAAAAAGTGTTTCCCAGTGCTAAACCTTTCACCCGAATTCTAAATTGCTGCATTTGTAAATTTTAAAAGCCAATATAAAGGAATAGTAGTGGTAAAAAAAAAAGCCCTTGTGGATTTAATAACTTTTTTTGGTTAATTCTCCTTTAAAGGGGTGTGGCAGGAGGCATGTCCTATGCCTACATATGTTTGCTAGTAGGTGTCCTTCATTCCCATCTCAAAATGTTGGGAGGTATGTTAATATATGCGACAAAGTATTTATTAGAGTCGGGTGAACGGTTTGGCCCGAGCATGAGTTCAGGCCGAACACTAGCTGTTCACCCGTTCGACGAACACCCAAATTGTCAGGGCGTTTGTTTTACCCGCCGAACGACCACAATGCACTGCTCCGCTGCACAGTGCATAGGAAAGCCCTGATTGACCATTTGCAGTGTGATATAGGCATGGACAGAGATTGAACAGGGCTCTGTTCAGTGCTACTAGCAAGTTAGTGTGCTATTGTGATTCTATTTTCAATGTAATATCAGTTTAGTGTAAATCTAGTGCAGTGCGAGTGTAGTTTAACATCTAATTTTTACTTTAGTGACAGTTTTTTTGTCAGGGCAGGTTTCCTGCAGTATATTTCAGTGCATTGAACAAAGAACACAACGTACGCTAACAGAAGTTAGCGCACATTAAAAGCAGTATATTTCAGTGCGTTAGTGCACGATTAACGCAGTATATTTTTAGTGCATTACTGCACATTTAACGCAGCATATTTTAGTGCGTTACTGTACGTTTCACGCAGTATATTTCACTGCGTTAGTGCACGTTTAATCAAGTACATTTCAGTGCATTACTGCACGTTTAACGCAGTATATTTCACTGCGTTACTATACATTTCACGCAGTATATTTCAGTGCCTTAGTGCACGTTTAACGCAGTATATTTTAGTGCGTTGGTGCATGTTTAACGTAGTATATTTCAGTGCGTTACTGCACGTTTTTTGCAGTATATTTCACTGCATTACTGTACATTTTATGCAGTATATTTTACTGCGTTAATGCAAGTTTAACACAGTATATATCACTGCGTTATATTTCAATGCGTTACTGCATGTTTAACGCAGTATATTGCAGTGCATTACTGCACGTTTAATGCAGTATATTTTAGTGTGTTACTACACATTTAAAGCGGTATCTTTCAGTGCATTACGCATTTAAAGCAGTGTATTTCAGTGCATTTGTGCACGTTTAACGCAGTATATTTCAGTGTGTTGGTGCATGTTTAATGCAGTATATTTCAGTGCATTGGTGCATGTTTACAGCAGTATATTGCAGTGCATTAGTGCACATTTAACACAGTATATTTCAGTGCGTAGGTGCTTGTTTAACGCAGTATATTTTAGTGCAGTATATTTCAGTGCGTTAGTGCAGTTTTACTGTCAGTAGTAGTGTATCTGTAGTGTCAGTGGAGTGTATCTGTGTAGTGAGTACACAAGTTAAAGTGCACCAAACACTTTCCATTGATTAAAGTGCATCAAAGTACACATTTCTGCATCTTTTTGAAATTTTGTTAAAAAGCGTCCCCCCATCATGTCTTGGAGGCCAACAAGGAGAGGCAGATGTTCCCATGGCACTGTGAGGGGGCCAGCAACGTATGTGTCCACAGGCAAAGGTGGACGTGGTCTGTCCTCAGGCAGGGCATAATTTCCTCTGCTCAGTGATTTTGCCCATGCTATCCAGCCACAGCATTCAGAGGAGGTGGTGGACTGGCTTACTAAACCATTATCATCCTCTGTCACCCAAGCAGAGACTAGTGCACAGTCCACTACAGCTGCCAGAGTGGCTTATTCTGCCTCCTTGTCCACAGCTTCTCTGGCCATAGCCCCAAGCATCAGGCATCAGGCATGGAGGAGTCAGTTGAGTTATTTGAACACAGCGTCAGCCACTTGCTCCTTCGAAGTTGCACAGCCATTACTTGATTCCGATCTTGGTTCTGAGGTTGAGGAAGGAACATGAGCCTACAGAGAGTAGAGAACACTGGTAAACATATTGGCAGTCATGTTCCCCCAGCCACAGCGTATTGCCAAGTTGTCTCCAGTGGAAATGAGGGTGGAGGGGATGATGATGATGAGGTCACTGATGTGAGCCGGATAGAGCAGAGGAGAAAAGCGAGGGTGAGACATAACCCCAAAAAGGCTGCCATCATGGAAGAATAGAGAACAGCCACCCTATTCTACCAGATTGTGTAGCTGTTATCTCCCAGCTAGGGATGAGCTTCGAGTTCGAGTCGAACTCATGTTTGACTCGAACATCGGCTGTTCGCCAGTTCGCTGAACAGCGAACAATTTGGGGTGTTCGCGGTAAATTCGAAAGCCGCAGAACACCCTTTAAAAGTCTATGGGAGAAATCAAAAGTGCTAATTTTAAAGGCTTATATGCAAGTTATTGTCATAAAAAGTGTTTGGGGACCTGGGTCCTGCCCCAGGGGTCATGGATCAATGCAAAAAAAGTTTTAAAAACGGCCATTTTTTCAGGAGCAGTGATTTTAATAATGCTTAAAGTGAAACAATAAAAGTGTAATATTCCTTTAAATTTCGTACCTGGGGGTGTCTATAGTATGCCTGTAAAGGGGCACATCTTTCCCGTGTTTAGAACTGTTTTAGTCTGACAGAAAAATGACATTTCAAAGGAAAAAAAGTCATTTAAAACTACTCGTGGCTATTAATGACTTGCCGGTCCGACAATACACATAAAAGTTCATTTCTAAAAACGGCATGGGAATTCCCCATAGGGGAACCCCGAACCAAAATTTAAAAAAAAATATGACATGGGGGTCCCCCTAAATATTATACCAGGCCCTTCAGGTCTGGTATGGATATTAAGGGGAACCCCGGCCAAAATAAAAAAAATGGCGTGGGGTCCCCCTCAAAATCTAGACCAGACCCTTCTGGTCTGGTATGGATTTTAAGGGGAACCCCGCGCCAATTTTTTTTTTTTTAAATGGCGTGCGGTCTCCCTAAAAATCCATACCAGACCCTTATCCGAGCACGCAACCTGGCAGGCCGCAGAAAAAAAGGGGGGACGAGAGAGCACCCCCCCTCCTGAACCGTACCAGGCCACATGCCCTCAACATTGGGAGGGTGCTTTGGGGTAGCCCCCCAAAACACCTTGTCCCCATGTTGATGGGGACAAGGGCCTTACCCCCACAACCCTTGACCAGTGGTTGTGGGGGTCTGCAGGCGGGGGGCTTATCCGAATCTGGAAGCCCCCTTTAACAAGGGGACCCCCAGATCCCGGCCCTCCCCCCTGTGTATAATGGTAATGGGGTACAAAAGTACCCCTACCATTTCACAAAAAAAGTGTCAAAAATGTTAAAAATGACAAGAGACAGTTTTTGACAATTCCTTTATTTAAAAGGCTTCTTCTTTCTTCTATCTTTCTTCGGTTTCTTCCTCCATCTTCTTCTTCTTCTTCTTCTTCTGGTTCTTCTGGTTCTTCCTCCGGTGTTCTCGTCCGGCATCTTCTTCCGCAGCGCCGGCGTCTTCTTCCCTTCGTCTTCTGGCCCGCTCCGCATCCAGCATGATGGGAGGCTCCCGCTGTGTGATGCTTCTCCTCTTCTGAAGGTTCTTAAATAATGGAGGGCGGAGCCAACCGGTGACCCCGCCCCCCCGCACGAGGACTTGACGGGGACTTCCCTGTGGCATTCCCCATGACGTCAGAGGCGGCGGACAGGGAAGTCACCGTGAGTCAGAGGGGGCGGGGTCACCGGGTGGCCCCGCCCTCCGTTATTTAAGAACCATTAGAAGAGGAGAAGCATCACACAGCGGGAGCCTCCCATTATTCTGGATGCGGAGCAGCCCGAGAAGACGAAGGGAAGAAGACGCTGGTGCCACGGAGGAAGATTCCGGACGAGAACACCAGAGGAAGAACCAGAAGAAGAAGAAGAAGATGGAGGAAGAAACCGAAAGAAGATAGAAGATAGAAGAAAGAAGAAGCATTTAAATAAAGGAATTGTCAAAAACTGTCTCTTGTCATTTTTAACATTTTTGACACTTTTTTTGTGAAATGGTAGGAGTACTTTTGTACCCCCTTACCATTTCACACAGGGGGGAGGGCCAGGATCTGGGGGTCTCCTTGTTAAAGGGGGCTTCCAGATTCCGATAAGCCCCCTGCCCGCAGACCCCCACAACCACCGGGCAAGGGTTGTGGGGATATGGCCCTTGTCCCCATCAACATGGGGACAAGGTGTTTTGGGGGGCTACCCCAAAGCACCCTCCCAATGTTGAGGGCATGTGGCCTAGTACGGTTCAGGAGGGGGGGTGCTCTCTCGTCCCCCCTCTTTTCCTGCGGCCTGCCAGGTCGCGTGCTGGGATAAGGGCCTGGTATGGAATTTAGGGGGACCCCCCACGTAATTTTTTTTAAAAAATTCATTAATAGCCGCAAGTAGTTTTAAATGACTTTTTTTCCTTTGAAATGTCATTTTGCTGTCAGACTTTTCTAAACACGGGAAACATGCACCCCTTTACAGGCATACTATGGACACCCCCCCAGGTACGAAATTTAAAGGAAAATTACACTTTTATTGTTTCACTTTAAGCATTATTAAAATCACTGCTCCCGAAAAAACGGCCGTTTTTAAAACTTTTTGTGCATTGATCCATGTCTCCTGGGGCAGGACCTAGGTCCCCAAACACTTTTTATGACAATAACTTGCATATAAGCCTTTAAAATTAGCACTTTTGATTATTCATGTTCGTGTCCTATAGACTTTAATGGTGTTCGAACAACTTTTTTGCTTGTTCGCATGTTCTGGTGCGAACCGAACAGGGGGGTGTTCGGCTCATCCCTACTCCCAGCCCACTTCTCACAGCTCATTTTAGCACATGTGCAGCCGATTGCACTGTTGCAATTTGCTAACTTTGCTTCAAGCACATCAAGGGTGGCAAAAACACGAGCCATTTGAGTACCAAATGACAAAGCATTTAACCTCCCACCACTTAACCTGGTGGCAAGAGCACCTGAAAGCCACACAAAAGGGATGCAATTCTGCTACTCCTCACCTTTCAGTTCTACCCCTGCTATACCTCATGACCTCTCAGCAGCCTCCACTGATATGGATGATGGTATGGCGCAGGGTGTCCCAGGTCCTTGCAGCACATCTGCCAGTAACACACCACCAGTAACACACCACCAGCTGTAGACTAAAGCAGGCAAATTTCTCTGCACCATCTGCTGCAGCAAAAAAATAAAAAATACAGTCATTGCCACCGACAAGCGTCTAAATTCAAGCTGGTCAAACCAACTGGATTTACAACTCCTGCCTTTCCGTCTGGTGGATTCTGCCCCCTTCCGTGAATTTGCAGAATATGCTGTACCACAATGGCAGGTTCCCAATCATTATTTCTTTTCACGTAAGGCCTTTCCAGCTCTCTACCATCACATGGAAGGCAATGTTGTGGCACCGTTGAGCAAGGCAGTCAGCCGCAAGGTCCACTTTACTGCTGACACGTGGTCCAACAAGCATTATCAGGGACGATATATTTAGTTCACAACACATTGGGTAACTCTGCTTGCAACTTGGAATGATGTAGGACAGGGCTCAGTGTTGCAACTTGATGCAGGCATGGTGATGATGCGAGATTTGTCAGCTCCACCCCCCTTCTCCATGCTCTCCAAGTACAAGTACCCCCTAAGCGTTTAAGGGGCTATTCAATGAGTCAGTCTAAAAGGTGCCATGCAGTACTTCAGCTGGTCTTTTTAGGGGACAGGAGCCTCAATGGAACAGAGATTCTTGCACCTCTGCAGGGGCAGGCCCAGAGGTGGTTCACGTCACGCCAGCTGAAACCAGCAATGGTGGTATGCGATAATGGCACAAGCCTCCTGTTCGCCCTTAGACAGGGAAAGTTGACACATGTCCCCAATTTGGTGGTGCAGCATTTCTTAAATAGTTACCCAGGGTTGGAAGATCTGCTAAAGCAGGCCAGAAGAGTCTGTAGCCATTTTAGGCGGTCATACACAGCCAGTGTTCAGTTGGCTGAAATTCAGCGAGAATTCCACCAGCCCATGAACCGCCTGATTTGTGACATGCCCACCAGGTGGAACTTGACTTTGGCAATGCTGCAGCAGCTATACATGCAGGAAGAGGAGGACTTCCTTTCCTCTCAAGGCCCGCTTAATGCAGACACCATTCTTGCCACGCCACAGAACACACAAGAGGAGAGGGAGGAGGAGGATTCTGGCAGTTTTGTAGGCATTGAAGCAGTGCAAGACATATGTCAACCCTTAACAGATAGTTTTCCATCCCCAGAACTCTTGGGAGTAGTGTGTTGCTGGGAGGAGGCAATTCCAGATACTGTAATCCTCTGTGACCCTGAGGAGTCTGCTTCTCATGCCTTAGCAAACTTGCGGTGCATGGGCTCCCTTGTTCTTCAAAGCTTGCAAAAGGACCAGAAAATACGTGGCATCAAGGAGAAGGATCACTATTGGTTGGCAACCCTCCTTGACCACCATTACCAGGGGAAGTCTCTGAACTCATCCCATCCCCACAGAGGGAGCAGAAATGTAATCTCTTGAGGACACCTTAAAGAGGAGTTTATGTAACACCTTTCCCGACTCTGGTAGGTTACAACAAAACAAATACTCTTGCGCATAAGTGTGTTGATCGGGTGATCTAAAGTTCAGGATGAATAATGTCTCAGGCCTTGCTGCCCTCCAGGATAGGGGTATCCTAGCAGTCAGAAAGAAAATAGAAAAAAGAATAAGGAAGACTACTTAGAACAAAGTAAGCTTCTTACACAAAAGTTTAAAGAAAAAGGCTATGATGCAACCCATATAGAGACAGCCTTGAACAAATATTTAGCCCTATACGACAATCCACCAGACTACAATCAAGAACCCCCATCCCGTACTAACCCTGATGCACATCAGGTTCGTTTTCTCCACCCAGTACACAAATAAAGCATTTGAGATACAAAATATAATAAAGAAAAATTGGAGTATCTCCAATGTTAATGGCAATGTCAGGTATTTACCTGGCGCATTGAGTCTTTGCTGTCTGATCTGCAGCTTGTACCCTGTGAAACCTGTTCTTGAGATCCTGATCTCATTTCTGTGTTTGACCCGGCTTGTTCTGACTACGTTGCTATCCAATATCCTGACCTGGCTTGCCTTGTTGACTCTGCATACCTCTTACCTTCTTCATATCCATTGCCGAACTTTGCCTGTATCTTGACCATTCTCTGCCTGCCATTTATATCTGCATCTGATCGTCTGTTACCAAACCCGGCTTGTCTGACTACACTTTCAGTGTCTCCTCAGCTCTGCACATACCAGCCTGCTTCCTGTTCCCGTTTCCTGCTGCATCAGCTAAACTGACAACACCTGCCGATTAAACCTCTTGGTCTATCCTGGTGACACATCCTCTGCACCGAAGACGATCCAGGCACCCATACACCGTCAGGCTCTTGCAGCCACTTTGCAATATCAATGGCCCTTGAACCGGGGGTTGTACGAGAGCCTTCCCACTACACGTCAGGCTCATCCATCAGGTATGTGAGGGCAACACTTTCCTCCAGTGATACCAGACTAGATCTTCAGAAGACAGCCTTTTACTCAGCAATCTGTGTTCTCGATTTTCAAGTTCTTAGGTTACCCACCTGTGGCCTCACAGACAGAAAGCCCTCCAGTCTGGACTGATCCTCTCCAGGAAAAGACCCAGAGCCCTGTGTGCTTAGAGAATATATACAATTACCCAGCATGCCATCAGGGCCCTGCTCTCTGGGATTGGCTAGGGCTATATAAATATTCATGTTGCCATCTACATAGCTTCACACCTATGATCCAGAAAGTTCTCACAGCTTTTCTGGACAGCCGAGTAAACAGACTAGCAGCAGCTGGGAACACTGAACAGACCTTACTAGTCAAATGCAGCTGCACTGAATATAGTGAGCCAGCTAATTTTACCTGACTCAGCAATTGCAGCCAAACCGATTACATTGTGACTAAATTTGCCTAGAAAAAACACAACTCCACAGAACACAATGAGCCAGCACTAAATCTATCTTTTAATTACCGTATTTATCGGCGTATAACACGCACCCCAAGTTTAGGAGGGAAGTTTAAGGAAAAAAACCTTACATTTAAATGCCCATCAATGCAGCGTTATCGTGTCCATCTGCAGCCTTGTCAGTGCAGCCTTGCCCCAGTGTCCAGTGCAGCCTTGTCAGTGCAGCTTTGCCCCAGTGCAGCCTTGTCAGTGCAGCTTTGCCCCAGTGCAGCTTTGCCCCAGTGCAGCCTTGTCAGTGCAGTTTTGCCCCAGTGCAGCATTGCCCCAGTGCAGCCTTGCCCCAGTGCAGCCTTGTCCCCAGTGCAGCCTTGTCCCCAGTGGTCAGTGCAGCCTTGTCCCCAGTGGTCAGTGCAGCCTTGTCCCCAGTGTACATTACATGATCGCCGCCGACATACACAAGTTTAGTGTGTAGTTTTAAATATGGCGCCGCGGAGTTCAGAGGGACAGTCACGCCCAGTCCCTATGATGGACATAACACAGGTCCAATGGCGGGACTGGGCGGGAATGTGAACGGCGCCGAGAAGAGCCGAGAACCCTCGGCTATGTGTATCTCGGCTCCGCCCAATCACTGTGTTCTCGGCGGCGCTCGTTCAGCACCTCCGAACTCCGTGGTGCCATATTTAAAAATACACTCTATGTGAATGTCTGCGGCGATCGCTCCGATAGATCACAAAATAGCGGGGATCGGTGTATAACACGCACCCACGATTTCCCCCTTATTTTAAGGGGGAAAAAGTGTGTGTTATAGGCCGATAAATACGATCTATCTAATTCTAGTACCTATCTAGGAAAGTGCTGCACATGCGCATGAGGATTTAATCATTGATGGCTGTATAAAGGTTTCTTTTTATCTATTACTAGGAGGAACTACCTGTATGATTCTTATGCCGCATACACACGATCGGAACTTCCGACAACAAATGTTCGATTGGAGCTCGTTGTCGGAAATTGAGCGTGTGTACACAATTCCAATGCACAAAATTCCATGCATGATCTGAATCAAGTACGAGACGGAATCGCTCGGTCTGGTAAAACTAGCATTCGTAATGGAGATAGCAGATTCGTCACGCTGCAAATTTTTTCATCTTTTAATGCAGCGCATTCTCTTCTTCTTTATAATGCTAGAATAATGAAGTTTTGCTGCTGATATTCACACAGAGTTCTAACAAACGGATTTATTATTTCTTGTGATCTCATAAATAATAATTTTTATTTTTTTGCCAGATCTCCAGAATAATGTTTATAATTTTTGTTTATAGTGATCCTTTTTTTTTTTAAATCAAGATCTCCTGTTTTTTTGTTTTTTTCCAGTGATCTCCATAATGTTTTTTGTTGTTTTGTGTGTCAAGTTACCACAACACCATTATGATTTTGTATTTTTTAACCTCAAGGATGTTGTTTGGTGTTGGAGTCCCTTGTTAATTTGACATAGTATTTTTGAAATGTACCTGCCTACTCACAAACAAACTGTCCTTTTTTAATTAAAACAAATAGCCAATGATTTGTGAAAAAAATAGACATTTATTAAGGGGTCATAACAAAATAAAGAGGAAGGCAACGCTGGATAAACTGGTGAAATTAGCAAAGCCTTTGTACCCCAGGGCACACATGAACTATTTGACATGCAAAATTGGTAGCCTGAGAAGTCCATTTAATAGGGAGCACAATCCGGTCCAGGACACCGAGAGATCAGAAACAGCAGCAGATGACATCCTCCTCCACTTCCTCCACCTCCTGCCACAACTCCAACACCAGAGCCACAGCCTGGAAGCAAGCGTGGAAGGAAGACAAGAGAGTGATGGCCTGGGTTCTGGTCTTTTGCCAGACTAGAACCCAGGCCATCACTCTCTTGTCTTCCTTCCACGCTTGCTTCCAGGCTGTTACTCAAGTGTTGGAGTTGTGGCAGGAGGTGGAGGAAGTGGAGGAGGAGGAGGATGGTCCAACACACACAGGTGGGTTTTGCTTGTGAGTTCGCCCCTCAATCCCTTATTTAGAGCCATATATATCACTTCCCCACAAATGAGGCATTGGTCCACCTCCATTTCCTGCATTGTGTTGGCAGCCATGCAGGCATAGGCCTCAAGAAGACTGGGGAGGTTCTGAGGGCCGCAGAAGCCTGCCAAATTAACCCAAGTGCTGACTCCTCCACATTCCTCCTGTTCCTGGGACTTTTTTGTTGAAGGTAGAGGGGAGGGACCTGGAATTTGGTCAGGCTACTGGGCTACTGTTGAACAATGCTATACCTGATATAAGCTGGGCTCCTCTATATCTTCTTCCTGGGTGGAAGGCCCAGGTTGGATGTCGGAAGCCTCAGCTGGGGTGGAAGGAAGAGTGGAAGGAAGGGTTGAGAGTGATGGCCTGATTTCAGTCTAGTCTGACAGAAACTGCAGTCTGTCATAGTACCACAGCCTGGGTACATAAATGTCATCTGCTGCTGCTCCTGATCTCTTTGAATCCTGGACCTTCTTGTGCTCCCTATTATATGTGCTCCTCAGGCCACCAATTAGTTAATGTTTGCCATGGGGATCTGCGGCTTCACAAATTCCAGCAATTTATCCAGTGCTGCCTTCCTCTTTATTCAATTTGTATAAAAGGGGTGTTTTGTCTGCCACAGACAGGGCAACTCTCTGTACAAATCAATGAATTGGGGAGGAAATTATGATCGCTGAATCTATCCATTTTATCTGCAAGACACAACACAAAACAAACCCTAATGTCAGGCTAAACTCGCATAATATTGTCCCAATATAGGTCTCAATCTCTAAGCAGTATAGGCCACTGATGCCCCAAGTTAAAACTGTACCTTCGTTAGAACGATCGGCGCTTCCGCTACTCCTTCCTCAGCTCACAGATCGTACGTACGACGTACGCATGTTCCGTTTTATATACACTGCGCATGCATTAAACTCGGCCCGCCCCTGACCTTCTTTCTAGTCTATTCCCCGCCCTTTCTCTTTCGGCGCAGTGGGAGAGCACATGGCAGAAAAATTACAAGTGCATGAAGACAGCAGCAGCAACGGCGAAAGCCCGGAGCCACGAACGTCACAATCCCGGAGGAGATTTAGGGCTCAAATATGTCCTTTGTAGAGATGGTGGACATCTTGAAGAGGGCCGACTATGATGGGAAGCATGGACCTTACCAAAACCCAAATGTGAGAAAGATCATGGCTAAAGTTATGAGAAGTCTGCACAGGAATTTTGGGGTATGACGATCCAAGTATCAACTGAGGAAATGCTGGTCAGACCTGAAATTGAGGGAGTAGGATCAGTACAGAAGGATCAAGAGAGTTCTGCCAAAAAGTAAGTAGTTGTTGTGTGTTCCTATTATTATTATTATTACGTTCATGCTGCTCCATGTGCTTTTCTTTACTGTTGTACAGTTTAAAATGGCAACTTTCAGGTTCGTGAGCACAGTAATCATTCGTAGTAAACATTGTTCGTTCGCCTACTAATACAATGTTTTTTGCAGATGCAGGTTAACTACATTTGGTCATTCCTATTTGTATTAAAATAAGTTTAGTACATTGTTGTCTAGATGGGTTTGTAACTAGAATGAAATGCAAACTTGATTCAGTTAAAGGAGAGGACACGCAGCAATATCTGTGTGCTAAGTATACTTTTTTTTATTCACATAGGGGAGAAAAGACTCTGGATATCAGAGAACACCAGGGACCCACAACCCCCTCAAGAAGGTGAAATCCCCACACCACAACCAGAGGATGTGGAGGAAGGAGAGGTTTATGAATTGGGCGAAATAGTGACCACAGCAGGTGAGTGTCTGAGAACACAGCTTCAGGTAATAGATGTATGCCTGCATATTTATAATACATGGTGTGTTTTTTTTTATTTTAGGTGATGTGGATGTTGTGAAAGAAGAAACTCATTTCACAAGTGCAAGTGCCCAGATACTCATTGGGGAGATGATGGTGTGCAATCGAGATTTACAAAAGATCAAGGAAGACATCAATGATGTGAAAAAAGACTCAAAAACATCATTGATGTTTTAGGCAGAATCTAAAACACACCAACATTATTCAAATTGTTTATATTTTTCTAACTTTTTTTAAAAATATTGAAAGCCAAATTTTGAAGATGCACACAGTGTGTCAACATGTGCTATCTGCCATTACAGGATATCAACGTGCGTGTCAGGGGATGTTATACACAACATCCAATGCAGGTGATCAGATCGCTGGGCTGCACCAAGGAATGAGGGACAAACGAGTAAATGAATAAAAAAAGGTATGTTTATTGTTAATGATAAAGACACACGTGAAATCAAGACAACAAACCAAAAACAAGTAAATGGTGAAAACACAGCAAACCCCCAAACCCACCTAACTATCTATCTAATATAATACACGAGCAAGGAAACAAATATGAAATAAAAAATAAGGCATGGGCAAAAGCGACAAGGGAACAGAAAACAGGAATAATGAAGCAGATCAAGGAGCAGGGAACAGGAAACAGGGCTCAAGGACAGGATACACAAACGGGGTCCAGGAACAAACAGGAACAGGCTGGAACAAGAGCAGGTACTGGCAGGGACAAGGGCTTAGCAGAGGAATTCTGAAGCACTGAATCTTAGTTTAGGGCAGGTTTATATAGTCCAGCAGACCCATGACAGGTGTGCTGATGGCAAGTCTGAAGTCCAGGCAGAGAGACACCCGCTGGTGGCCACTGGAATTACACCCTTTTGGTGCTGAATGTAATAGTGCCACCAGCAGGTGAAACCGGAGATGACACTGTTCCTGACAGTGCGCATTTTGTGGGTGCAACACCTTCCTAGCAAATAAAGTAGCTGAGAGGAAGGGGTTGCACAACCGAAACACGTCCATTGTTCCCCCATGATGGGAGCTAGCACATGACATTAGGCATGGGATTAGGAGGAAAATCCCCATTTTGACTCTCAATTTGTGTGCATCTTCAAAATTTGGCTTTCACAGGGGTAACATCACCCCATCTGATGAAGGCAATATCAACACAGTTTGGACATACTAATGTCTGATATTGTCTTCAATTTATGAAAGTTGAACTTTGTAAGTTCCTGAGTTGTGTATTGTTTTATGGTTTTAAACATGCCTGTTTACCCCAAAAAATGATATTTCTACTGTTCAACAAAAAAATGTTATTCAAAAAATATGTTGGTTTGTTCAAAAGCCCTTTTCTAACGCACATGTGAATGTGCACAGAGTAAAAAGTTTTCTACTCAACAATGTGTGGCTTCTTCTTTCAATGCTCAATAGCAGTTTTTTAACTAAGTTGGTGTTTACAGCGAAAATGGGGGTTATTTACTAAAGGCAAATCCACTTTGCACTACAAGTGCACTTTCAAGTGTACTTTTGCAGTGCACTTGTAGTGCAAAGTGGATTTGCCTTTAGTAAATAACACCCACAGTTCTTTAAAATTTGCCCCAATAAGGCCATTTTCGTGACTCAAAAAATTCAATTCATGGTGCTGAAAATGATGAATACCGTATTTATCGGCGTATAACACGCACCACAAGTTTAGGAGGGAATTTTAAGGAAAAAGACTTACATTTAAATGCCCATCAATGCAGCCTTGTCAGTGTCCATCTGTAGCCTTGTCCATCATTGCAGCCTTGTCAGTGTCAGTGTAGTCTTGTCAGTGTCCATCTGCAGCCTTGTCAGTGTAGCATTGTCAGTGTCCATCTGTAGCCTTGTCCATCATTGCAGCGTTGTCAGTGTCAGTGTAGCCTTGTGAGTGTCCATCTGTAGTCTTGTCCATCATTGCAGCCTTGTCAGTGTCAGTGTAGTCTTGTCAATGTCCATCTGCAGCCTTGTCAGTGTAGCATTGTCAGTGTCCATCTGTAGCCTTGTCCATCATTGCAGCATTGTCAGTGTAGCCTTGTGAGTGTCCATCTGTAGTCTTGTCCATCAATGCAGCCTTGTGAGTGTCAATCTGCAGCCTTGCCCCTGTGTAATTTGCAGAGCTGCCGTTTAAAAATGGCTCCGCCGTTCTCGGCCACTCTCGGCCGCTCTCGGCGGCTCTCAGGGGCTTTCGGCCGCTCTCGGCATCTCTCAGCCGCTCTCGGCCATTCATGCGGGACTGCGAGAGCCGCCAAAAGCCGCCGAGAATGGCCAAAACCGGCCGAAAGCGGCCGAGAGCCGACGAGGGTGGCCGAAAGCCGCCGAAAGCCGCCAAAAGGCTCACAATCGGTGGGGGGTTTTCCCCTGATTTTAAGGGGAAAAAAGTGCATGTTATACGCCAATATGGTATTTTTATCATTAATGCATTACATACATTAACAACAAAAACAAGGTGTGTGTGTAGCACAGTGTTTCTCAACTCCAGTCCTCGAGGCGCACCAACAGGTCATGTTTTCAGGATTTCCCTCAGATGAAACGGCTGTGGTAATTACCAGGGCAGTGAAACTGATCAAATCACCTGTGCAAAATAGTGGAAATCCTGAAAACATGACCTGTTGGTGCGCCTTGAGGACTGGAGTTGAGAAACACGGGTATAGCAGACCCCTCAACATAATAGCTGAAGAAGAGATTGTCACCTCATGTCATGTATCAAATAAATTACATTTGCACTATTGAAGAAAATGGCCAAATAGAAAAGCCTATTGGATAACCTAGGAGACAGCTAAAAGAAACACAAGCAGTAAATCAAAGGAAATTTTATTTTAGTTTAAATTAAAAAATTATTTTAAAAATATTTCTTGAACATTTTCTGGCATATCAACGGCCCCCCTACCCGCAAAGTACTCCATATATTTTAGACGGACCTTGCGGGCGCTTTGGGAGGGCAAGCCAGGACGGCCAGCTTCAAGCGCTGTCAGGGTTTGTATTTGGAATCTGGCCTCAGGCCCAACTGAGGCCACATAGTTCATAGAATTTCTCCTTAAAAAGTTGTGTAGAATGCAGCATGCAAGTATTATATGGTTACATTTATATTCCGCCATGTTGATTGGCGTAAGGAATAGGTGAAACCGGCTGGCCATTATCGCAAAAGCATTCTCCACCACTCTTCTGGCTCTGGCCAGCCGGTAGTTAAAAACCCTCTGGTCCCGGGTGAGGGTCCTCATCGGGAACGGCTGCATCAGGTGATCACCCAGCCCAAAACACTTCATCAGCGACAAAGATGAACGGCAGACCAGCCACGTTGTCTTCCGGAGGTGCCAATCCCAAGCCACCACTTTGAAGCCGTCCATAGAACTCGGTCTGGGTGATGACTCCACCATCCGACATCCAGCCATTCTTATTCACGTCCACATAGAGAAACTCATTAGTCATCGACACCACCGCCAACATCACAATACTATTAAACCCCTTATAGTTGTAATAGTATGACCCCAAGTTGGGGGGTGGGACTATGTGGACATGTTTCCCATCAATTGCCCCTCCGCAGTTGTCCTACCGCTGGGCAAATTGGAAAGCCACAGTCTGCCATTCCTGTCGTGTTGAAGGAAACTGTGGAGTGAAACAAAAAAAAATGTATACTTTTGCACATAACATTGCAAGCAGATTAGACAAACATTCTTGGCCAACATCAGTATAACATTTATTTGAAGGAGTATTTAAAGATAAATATATAAAGTCCACTTATCAGATTCCTCACCCCCTCTGATGGCCCAGTGTAAAAATTTTAGGGGGGGATGTTTTGGACAGGTAACCCTCTCCACTTCATTGCGAGCTGAATGCATAAATAATGTGTTTTACTTTGGCCAGCCCCCCTTACTTACACTATTGGCAGCCCACTGGACAGGTAAGAAGTGTCATAATACAAAAAATATAAATACACACTGTACAAATTGAAGCACATTTTTACATTCTGCAACTACCTATCAAGATAATAGGAGAGCAAAACTTGAAACAGTACCATTTGAAAGTATTCAGGCAGGCCCTTTCACTGCATGCTTTGGTGAGTCCATTCATCAATATGGACTCACAGAAGAGGTAGGTATAGTGTGTATGGGTTTGGCAAAGTCAGTAGATAGAGGATTGGTATCGGTTGACTTAGCTGTTGTGGGAGGGAAGGTTCAAAATGATTTTGGGACCCCAAAAAAAGCCTCTGACACGCTGCATGAATTTAAGGACACAAATAACATTTGTACACATTTTAGGGGGTGTTTAGGGTAAAGCACTACTATGGAGCTGACAAAATACATTGTTAAGTGACTAGGCTAGGTGTGTATGAGCCCAGGATAGCATGCTGGGGAGGTTAGTGAAGGCAAATATGCATGAAGGACAAAAAAGAACTTTAAAAACTTCCAGCATGCATGAGGACAAAGGGGACATTCACAGCATATTACAATCATGGTAATTATGGAATGATGAAATAAATACAGTACATTAGCAAACATTAAATACATATAATGTGATGTTAAAGGAGAAGTCTTACTTTAATATAGTCCTTCTGCAGGACCTAAAATGATGGCAGAACAGGTCCCTGGAATAATGATCCCCAGAGCCTGGGGGGAGATGCCTGTCGAGAACTTGATGTCCTGGAGACTTCTCCCCATCGCAAAGCACCGCAACGTGGCGACTAGCCTTTGTTCCGGAGTGATGGCTTGCCGCATGCAGGTGTCCTGCTTCGTAATATAAGGGGACAGCAAAGTCAACAAACGGTGAAAAACGGGGTCCGTCATCCGGAGATAATTCCTGAAATCATCAGGATTTTTCTCAAGTATCTCCCGCAACAAAGGCATATGAGAGAATCGGTCACGCTGGAGTAACCAATTCTTCGTCCATGAACTCCTCCTCACCCTGTTCATGGACTGGGCTTGGGTAAGAATCCCAACACCAAGCCTCTGTACAGTACGAACTCTAGGATGAGTACGTACCCGCAACATGGCTTCAAAATGGTCGGCTGGTGTGAACGAACTAACAGAACGCACTGAAAATCAGAAAGGCCTGAGAAGAATGAGCTGAAAATCAGAAACGAGCGGACAAGAACGCACTGCAAATCAAATACATACTATAAAAATACGCACTAAAAAACAGATGCGAACTGACTACATGCACTGAAAACCAGATACGAACCCACAAACACAAACTGAAGAGCAGTAACGATCTGAAAAGCACGAGGCTGAAAAGCGCAAATTGTCTCTCACTAAACTTCTACTAACGCGAGATTAGCAGAAGGAGCCCAAAGGGTGGCGCACTGGCTATTGAACTTCTTCTTTATAGTGCCGTAATACGTGTTGTACGCCAGCGCGTTCCTCATGATCGGAATTTCCGACAACATTTGTGCGATCGTGTGTATGCAAGACAAGTTTGAGCCAACATCAGTCGGAAATAAATCCAGGATTTATTTCCGACTGATCCGAATGTCCGATCGTTTGTAGCCGGCATTAGACTTTTCTAAACACAGATAATATCAAATCTAACAGCCACTGCATGGAGAAGAGCAACAAATATGAGTAAGGCAAATTTTTTTCGAGGTCATGAATATTTGTTATTTTTTATATAAAATATAATTATTACGAATAAATGATTAGGATGTTAAGGTGCTTTTACTATTTTAGAAGGAATCCCTCAAGTTCAGGTTTCATAATGTTAGGTTATTGTTAGTGTAGGTAAAAT
This sequence comes from Lithobates clamitans, assembly GCA_037952925.1. Lineage (NCBI taxonomy): Eukaryota > Metazoa > Chordata > Amphibia > Anura > Ranidae > Lithobates > Lithobates clamitans. The sequence continues at coordinate 3,060,561 of JBBGZY010001120.1, forward strand.
GTTTTGGCTTGGCTGTGTATTAATCTGGGTCGGGTGAGTGATCCAGGGAGGGCTGGTATGGCTCATCAGGCAGCCCCTCTGGTACTTTCCCCTACTTCTGGAAGTTGCTGGAAACTTCCAGAAGAATGGGATTGAGGTTAGGAGTTGCTCCCTGGAGTATTCATGAGGGCCCTGACCAATCTCCAACAGATGGATTGGCAGGGGGCAGGCCCCCTCAAATGCTCTGGGTCAGCCCAGCTGAGTTCAGGTGGAAGTTGGTGATGGAGTGCTAGGAGGCTGTTGGTGGGCCCTTGAGGTTAACCCCCTAGTCTGGGGAGTGACCTTGGCCCTGGGAGCTCAGGTGCAGGAGGGATCCTCTGTTATCCCAAGAAGGAATCCTGTCCAGTGGCATGGGAGCAGATGTGAGGACAGCAGAAGCCAGTGAGCACATCTGGGAGATCTCCAACGAGAAGACAGCCAGGTGGGCTGGTGAGTGTTACAGTCAGGGAGGACTGAGAGGCAGTCTGAGAGGACTGGGTGAGAGCAGTCTGAGATGGATGCAGAGTCAGTCTGGGAGGACTGTGGAAGCTTAGACAAGAGGACTAGACAAAAGGGGCAATTGCAGCCAGATGGGCTGGCAGCGCCTGAAGAGGTGGTGCTGGGATCAGTAGCCACAGAAGGACAGCTGGGCACTAGGACTTTGCTACACAACCAAGGGGCCTGCGGTCCCTGGCTGTAAAGGTCATTTGCTAAAATCTGACTGAGCCAGACTGTCAGATTACCTAACAGTGTGCTAGATGGTCCTGGGAATTTTGTGCTTCAAGCAAGTATTGTGCTGGAGGAAGCTGAGGAGTGTAAATACACTGTACAGAAGAAGTTGTCTCTGGAAAGTTCTGCTATAGTCAAGTGGGCATCCCATAATACCCTTAACCCCATCCAAGTTCAATACCTCTAAAAAATACAAAAAAAAAGCTGCAAGGACTGTTTTATGACTCAAGAGTGCTGTGGAAAATTCTGTGTGCCCGGCTGTGCAGGGTCCCCCATCCCTTGTCCACCAGCAACTCCTTCGGGGGGTAGCGATACACTAATTATAAGCAAACTGGATGTATACCACCAGTTAATTAAGCCCAGCAGAGATGGAGTTAATGAACTGACTGGCAGCCAATTGGGGAATCGTGCAAATTTCACAGGTTGCAGGAAAGAAATTTACACCTTCTATGGTGTAAATTTGCACCTGCCTAAGATAGAAAATTGATTTTTAAATCAGCCTTGAGTGCATCAAGACCGATTTAAAAATATATTTTCTATCTTAAGCAGGTGTCAATTTACGCCATAGATGGTGTAAATTCCTTTCCTGCAACCTGTGAAATTTGCATGATTCCCCCATCAACACTGACAGTACTGACAGGCGAATCCCTTCTGCTGAGAAATTGTATTCTCCTGGCAGGGACGGCTTCCCCCCGCTATTACAGTCGCTAGTGATAATCGGTAATTCCAGCAGGCTGGTTTGTACTCAAGTTGGTTGAATGATCATCTCTGTACATTCAGCCTGCCTATTTGCGGTTCGAATCTCGGGCGCTTTCTTTTGAACCAGTCGAGATTCTAACCATCTATGGCTGGCCTTAGACTAGTGATACTGCTTTTTTTTCCTGAGGAGGGAATGGAGCCTATTCTGAAATGCATTTAAATTAATCTCACAGATATGCAGTTATCTGCCTTGTATTTACAGTTGAGAAGTAATGCCCTAGATCACACTTTTGTGATGGCCACAAGCAGTCTACACTGAGAACCTGCACTGGCATCTGCTGGCAAAAGCCAGCATATTCTACAGATCACAAGCTTATACTAAAGATTACTTGCGGGTGTTTGAATACCCAAACAGTACCTGCGACTGGTTGGGGGCAGGGGCTGTTTGACCAAGAATTTTTTGCTGAGCTTTCCTTTGACAAAATTCGACTGCAAACTCAACTTTTGTCCAGCTGGGTGATACTGATTGGGCCACCCATGTAATGAATTTGATCTATGGCCAAGCTTTGTACTTGAACTGTATTATACTTTTATTCTCAAAATGCTGTTTTCCAGTAGGAGTTTGAATCTGAATTGGTATGTAAGTGGGTTGGAATGTTCTAGGTAGCTACTGCCCAGCCAGGAGGGAAAGCGTTAACCCATTTCCCCACACTTTCTCTGAGCTCTGCCTCTCTCTTCCTGTGCTGTAAATAAAATGGGTGAGGGCTCTGTCCTTAGTCTGTCTGCATGGGAAACAAGTTACAGACAGACCACAGCATGCAATTTCCAGCTTCTTACAGAAAAAGAGAGAAGGGAGACTGCTGGGACCTGCAGTCCTCCCTAAAGACACAGACAGGCAGCAAGATGTGACCTCCAGCTGCTGTTCTGCCACGGCTCTCTCTGCCTCCATCTGGGAGTCCCTGCTTCTGCCGGACACCTGTGTCCTAGAGACTTCCACAGGGGGGATAGCTGGGACTTGCAGTCCTCCCTGATGATAAAAACTTTGAACTCTTACAGGAATTGACTCTTTCCTGTGCAGGTATGCTGGGGCAGCTACAAGCCTGTAGTTAGATATAGGGATGTTAGGAAAGTCTTTGCTATATGTTGAACGGGTCTGGAATCCACTGCACTTCTTCAAACTTGTTGCATGTTCCAAAAAATCATCACAGACAGTGTGGGGTACAGCTGAAATTGAACATGTCTCGTGCTACAGCTAGCGCTTACTTATAACCTCCTATCCCCAGGACAAACATAACCAAATATATACTATCTGTATAACAATAAAACTGATCTCACCTGATGAGAGGACCCCTCCCATCCCAAATAAGCGAGGAACTTAAAGGGCATCCAATCAAAAGGGTGTAGCAGTACCAAAGCAACATACATTGTACAATCTTATCATCTTGTGTCGGTTTAAGAAAAAAAGAAAAAAAAAAAACACTCCTAACACACTACCATATAGGTCCACATAAAAAAAAAAAAAAGATATAAACTGTGTGTATAATAAATTGTTTCCAACAACAGTACCTATATTTCTAGTGGACAAAACAACCGGTTAGATGACTGCATCACAGGACCACAGTGTTGGAGACAGATATAGTAGGACTTTACGGACTCTCAATGACAACCCACTTAGGTTTAAAGCAGGCCGCTGCTTACAAACCAGCATGTAAGATGGCTCTGAATCCCTGAAGTTTGTGTTTCGCAAATTGGAGTGTCTAATGATAACGGAGATGAGAGCTTATTGGGCCAAACACACATTAACAGAGTATTTGACCACGGAAATGATCCTAGGGGACATAGAGTGAAAAAGTTTCCATTTTTGAACTTACTGAAGAATTAAAGAAACAGTGGCTTAACACATTGAGTGCCTGTTCCTATGAGCTGATGAGGATTATTATTGCAGCAAAGACCCAGGAGTTGGAGAAATTACAAAAGGAAATAGACGCACAGGAAGAAATCACTCCCTCGAAAGACAATACATTATTTGGAGATCTGGATAGACGCCTCAATGACAGGTTGGATAAGAAATAAAATACAATTATCTCTATAAAAAAGGAGAAATTCATGAGAGACAAGAATGACTATGAAACCAACTCTGAGTACATTTAGAGGAGACCCCAAAGATTCCAAAGATGGAGAAAACAAAACCGCTCTGGAAATACTGGCAAAAGGGTTAGTTTATCTGATACAGAAACGGATGGCATGGATCAGACCTGGGTCACATCAGGAGAGGAATCACCATGCCCAGGTCCCATAGGCGCCAGTAGTGCAAACACATCGGGAGAATCTCATTTAAACGGCAATCAACGAAGCAATACAAAGAAAAAGAAAAAACACAAATCATACAAAAAAAACAAGAGGGGAAAAAAGCTCAGAAGGAAAAGGTGGCTATGCCTTGAGGGGTCTGAATTGGAGGTGAGCCACAACATTTTAAATCTTTCTAATAAAGAACTGACAGCAGAAGACATCGCTTAAATGTTTTGCATTTTTGTCCTAAAGGACACTCTAACCTTTTTGACACTATTCTTGACATAAATAAATTTGTAAGAGCAATTACATTATATAAACATTATTTTTCCCAAGATTGTCTTCTGGGGGATAGTGTCAGCAGGGAAAGGGAAGAGGAAGGTAACAATTTCATTGATCAGTGTTCAATTATGGACCTGGAGGATCTTATGGGTGGTTCTGGTAACATAATAGAAGAGGGTACTGTGAATGTTAACCAGGTGAGCTTCCGGGTTAGGTCTGATTTTTATCCAGTTAATTCAAGGGGCAAAGTTATGGGTGAATATCAAATGTTAGTAGAACAAGATCTCACTAGGTTGGCTTCATGTGCATTTGTATGGTTTTCCATTGCCAATGACAATTTGTCTTCTGAGGAACGCAAGTCCCTTATGAAGTTAGGGAAAGATTCTGATATAGTTATAAAAGGTTCAGATAAAGGGTGGACTCATAATCGTTCCGGATGCTTTGACATACAAAAAGGAAGCCCTGCGTCAACTGTACAATGATGTCAAAAGAAAAAATTGTGCGCTTGCATTAGATACTTAAATTTATATTCCTGTGTGATTGTCATAAATAGATGAATAAATGAACAAACACCATCAGAGTTAATTGTAAATTAGAAGTAAATTAGAAAGTCGCTATGCTACACAGCGAATAGCGATATGTAAATCAAATAATAATATTAACCATTCCATACAGATAAATATAAAAAACTTATGTGCAAAAAACAAGGTTATTCCACCCAAGTGCAAAGTCATAAGTGTAAAAGTTCAAATTTGCGTCATGAGGCGCAAAAAAACGCATATCCAAAGTTCATAAGTTGCATTCCTTAGTGTGTATAAAGGAATAAGGGGACGTGAAAGGACCTCCAACCACCAGTGGATCCAAAGGTTGATAACAGATGTATCCTTACCAGACACGTTGGACCTCCTTTATAGCAAGGTCGTAGAAGCATACAGATTTAGCCCTCTGCAGGGACAGGAGATGACAGCTCACCACACGACCGGAGATGATTCCGACACTTCCGCGTTGATGTAAACAATCCCTTGTTTTAAAATTTTTCAGGTGTCCTCAGTCGGGTCTCATGACATCAAGTCCTCTTCATTGTTTTCTTCCTTATGCAGTGGGTGGATCATAAATGCTGTAGGAAGTAGTGCCATGTAATTGTGTGGCTCATATATATTTTTTTTAATGTTACACTTAGTTCCGCTTCAGGATAAATGTGACTGTGGTCACTCCATCTGTGCTATAGCTTGTGCCAACCCCTGTTACTTTTGATGGTCAGCTTAGCTTTTTAAGTTCTCTAAAGGAGTGATGGCGATAGATAGAGAAAAAAAAAAAAATCGCCATCACTCCTTAGAGAACTTAAAAAGCTAAGCTGACCATCAAAAGTAACAGGGGTTGGCACAAGCTATAGCACAGATGGGGGTGACAACAGTCACATTTATCCTGAAGCGGAACCAAGTGTAACATTAAAAAAAATATATATGAGCCACACAATTACATGGCACTACTTCCTACAGCATTTATGATCCACCCACTGCATGAGGAAGAAAACAATGAAGAGGACTTGATGTTTGAGACCCCTGGATTAGGCCAATGGGTAGATACTCCATTACAACCCCTGGTTAGGGAGTTACCCAGTTTCCTAAGAGACACTAAACAGCTATTAGGTACATTAGACAATTTTGAATTTGGTGAATTTGGTGAAAACTACATCTGGGTGAAGTGGCTAGCTTGTACTCATGCATTCCCTATGCTTTAGGATTGGAGGCTATCACATTTTATTTAAATAGATATAGTGGTTTTACATGCTTCCAGAAGGAATTTATTTTGGACAGTTTGGGCTACTTGCTTGCACACATTTTTTTCCAATTTGATGGAGAATTCTTTCGCCAGAAATGTGGAGTGTCTATGGGTGTTGGATTTTCTCCCTCTATCACCAACTTATACATGGGTTGGTGGGAGAGGGTGCACATTTATGGTGAAGGGAATCCCTTTAGGTCCCAGATAAAGTTTTTTCGTCACTAAATAGATGACCTGATCTTTGTGTTTGATGCCCCTGACTTCTCATTAGAGGGATTAAGTTCCGGTTCACACTGGTGCGATGCCAAACATCGCATGTAATTCGCAGCGCACTGCCGTTCACATTACATGCGATGTCTGTGTGGTGCGATATCAGCCATAGAGATAGTATGGCTGATATCGCACCGCATTCGGTGCAAACACATACAGGACCCTTTTTTCTGTTCGGACCAAAATCGGATCGCATGTGTGTTCATACATATGCGATCCGATTCATGTCCGTCAGTTCGCAGTGCGATATGCGAGCTGAATTGGGGGTGTCGTTAACAATGTATTGACACTCCCCAGCGATTTGCATATGGCAGTGTGAACTGACATGCGATGTGGGAACACGCAGTGGATTCGCAGTGTTCTCGCATCGCACCAGTGTGAACGGGCACTTATAGAGTATCTTAATGACAATAAATTGAATTGAAAATTTACAGGTTAAAAAAATTAGCATACTATACCTTCCCTAGATGTACAATTAACACAGCAGGGTGGTAAAGTTGTAACCAATCTATATAGAAAACCGTTATCAGGCAATACAGTTTTAAGATCTGATTCAGGTCACCCAAGACTTACCATTAGGGGGATCCCAGTAGGACACCTACTAAGGGTCCACCAAATCTGCTCAGAGGAGGTGGATTTCACAAATGAACCTGAAGCAAAGTGTGACCGTTTTTCCCAACGTGGGTACTCCCAACCAGTTTTACAGAGAAGCCTGAATATAGCTAAGACTACACCTAGATCCCTAATTTTAAAAGAGAGAAAAGAAGAAGAGAAAAGAAGCAGGACAAAACATACTGTTTTTTTTCTACCCCCTTTAGTTAGGAATATTATTGAACGTTACATCCCGATTCTATATAAAGATGAAACCCAATGCAAAAGTTCTCAAAAAGGGGGTCAAAGTAGTCTCTAGACGAGCCCTTTCTTTGGGCCAGCACCTCTCCACAAGCTACTTCTCCGCTACAAGAGTAGAGTCACACTCATTGGCTGTCCTTTAAAAGGAAATCTTAAATGTGGAACTGATGCCTGTCCATGTTGTCCTAGAATTATACAGCACAATGAGTTTAGATCAACAAACAGCAGCAAGGAATATGACATTAAGTCATTTTTTAATTACAACACACGTAATGTGGTGTATTTGATTACATGTGCAGAGTGTGCGGTACAATATGTAGGACACACCACGAGATGGCTACGAGGCCGTCTTAGGGACCACATAAGATCTATCAAGAGACATGACACCAGTGTAGCAAGACACTTTAATGAGATACATGGAGGTAACACAATGGCTATTCACATACAAGCAATAGTGAAAGTTGTTACTCCCAATTGAGAGGGAGATGTATTTAGGTTGTTATGTAAACGTGGGGTACACTGGATATTCCTTTTAAAAAGTAGACTTTCAGATGGTCTCAATTTTGAGTGGCACCTCACTCATTTTTATGAATAGGTATCCAAAATACTAACATCTTAGCACACCCTCATTTATTTATTTTTTTCCGTTTTTCTATATGAAATGAGCTTCCAACATATATAAATATTGTGTTCCTTTGAACCTAAACACTATATACATTGGAGCAATGAATACAGTTTGCAATATGCTCTTCCCAATAGAAATGTATTGGAAAAATGAGTGTTCGCAGCTTACTTTTGTTTTCACTGGGCAAGGACGTCTTTAAGGCAGGGCAAAAGGAGCAGCTGCCCTGGGCCTCATCGTTGTAGGGCCCTTAGCATCTGCCCCATACTTGCCAAGTATCCCAGTTTAAATTCCCTTGAAGTTTTAGTCCCGTGCTGTGTCCTGATATCTCAGTGTGAAGTTCTGTTACTAATGCTGCTTAGCTCTGCCCTATTGCTGTGTACAGATGACTCACCTGCAAATCCTGTGTTTACATGTAAATAACCTGCATTGTTATGTAAATAGTGATGGCATTAATATGTAAAGAGCCGTGGACCAGTGGCATTGATATGTAAATAGAGGAGGCATTCATGTGTATATCATGCCCCCATGAGGTCATATCTACCATCACTTCTGAATGCTGCCCACTGGGGAGGTAAAAGGGCATGTTTGCAAGTCTTGCCTACAACTGTCGTCATTAAGCCTAACATCAACCAGGTCGAACCCTTTTTCAAAATAGCATGGGGTCACAGCGCCGTGAATTTTGGTGCATGTGAATACGCACCTCTCAGCAGATGCGTGAGGGTGTCATTAAAAATTAATGGAACTCCTGTGTATCTGCTAAAGGGCAGCATGTTTCTGTGGTGCCAGGAAAGCGATTTTGCATGTATTCCTGACACATACAAATGTGAATGCAGGCTAAATGTTTCATTTACATTGGTGGTCAGTGTCAATCTGAGCCGAACACCCCCCCCCCCCCTCGGTTCGGTTAGCACCAGAACCTGCAAACGAACTGAAAATTTGCACAAACATTAGACCCCATTGAAGTCTATGGGACTCGAACGTTCAAAATCAAAAGTGCTAATTTTAAAGGCTAATTTGCATGGTATTGTCCTAAAAAGGGTTTGGGGACCCGGGTCCTGACCCAGGGGACATGTATCAATGCAAAAAAAAAGTTTTAAAAACGTCCGTTTTTTCGGGAGCAGTGATTTTAATGATGCTTAAAGTGAAAAAAAAAAGTGAAATATTACTTTAAATATCGTACCTGGGGGGGTGTCTATAGTATACCTGTAAATTGGCGCGTGTTTCCCATGCTTAGAACAGTCCCTCCTGCACAAAATGACATTTTTAAAGGAATAAAAGTCATTTAAAACTGCTTGCGGCTTTAATGTAATGTCGGGTCCCGACAATATGGATGAAAATCAGTGAGACAAACAGCATGGGTACCCCCCTGTCCATTACCAGGCCTTTGGGTCTTGTATGGATATTAAGGGGAACCATGCACCCAAATTAACCACTTGAGCCCCGGACCATTATGCTGCCTAAGGACCAGAGGTCTTTTTCCAATTTGGCACTGCGTCGCTTTAACTGCTAATTGCACGGTCATGCAATGCTGTACCCAAACGAAATTTGCGTCCTTTTCTTCCCACAAATAGAGCTTTCTTTTGATGGTATTTGATCACCTCTGCGGTTTTTATTTTTTGCGCTATAAACGGAAAAAGACCGAAAATTTTGAAAATGAATGATATTTTCTACTTTTTGTTATAAAAAAAATCCAATAAACTAAATTTTAGTCATACATTTAGGCCAAAATGTATTCGGCCACATGTCTTTGGTAAAAAAAATGTCAATAAGCGTATATTTATTGGTTTGCGCAAAAGTTATAGCGTCTACAAACTAGGGTACATTTTCTGCAATTTACACAGCTTTTAGTTTATGACTGCCTATGTCATTTCTTGAGGTGCTAAAATGGCAGGGCAGTACAAAACCCCCCCAAATGACCCCATTTTGGAAAGTAGACACCCCAAGGAAATTACTGAGAGGCATGTTGAACCCATTGAATATTTATTTTTTTGTCCCAAGTGATTGAATAATGACAAAAAAATATATATATATTTACAAAAAGTTGTCACTAAATGATATATTGCTCACACAGGCCATGGGCCTATGTGGAATTGCACCCCAAAATACATTCAGCTGCTTCTCCTGAGTATGGGGATACCACATGTGTGGGACTTTTTGGGAGCCTAGCCGCGTACGGGGCCCCGAAAACCAATCACCGCCTTCAGGATTTCTAAGGGTGTAAATTTTTGATTTCACTCTTCACTGCCTATCACAGTTTCGGAGGCCATGGAATGCCCAGGTGGCACAAAACCCCCAAAAATGACACCATTTTGGAAAGTAGACACCCCAAGCTATTTGCTGAGAGGCATATTGAGTCCATGGAATATTTTATATTTTGACACAAGTTGCGGGAAAGTGACATTTTTTTTTTTTTTTTTGCATAAAGTTTTTACTAAATGATATATTGCGGTGCTTGGTTTTGGGGTCCCGTACGCGGCTAGGCTCCCAAAAAGTCTCACACATGTGGTATCCCCGTACTCAGGAGAAGCAGCAGAATGTATTTTGGGGTGTAATTTCACATATTTCCATGGCATGTTTGAGCAATATATCATTTAGTGACAACTTTGTGCAAAAAAAAAAAAAAAAAAGTGTCTCTTTCCCGCAACTTGTGTCGCAATATAAAATATTCCATGGACTCGACATGCCTCTCAGCAAATAGCTTGGGGTGTCTACTTTCCAAAATGGGGTCATTTGGGGGGGTTTTGAACTGTCCTGGCATTTTATGCACAACATTTAGAAGCTTATGTCACACATCACCCACTCTTCTAACCACTTGAAGACAAAGCCCTTTCTGATACTTATTGTTTACATGAAAAAGTTATTTTCTTTTGCAAAAAAATTACTTTGAACCCCCAAACATTATATATTTTTTTAATGCCCTACAGATTAAAATGGTGGGTGTTTCATTTTTTTTTTCACACAGTATTTGCGCAGCAATTTTTCAAACGCATTTTTTGGGGAAAAAACACACTTTTTTAAATTTTAATGCACTAAAACACACTATATTGCCCAAATGTTTGATGAAATAAAAAAGATGATCTTAGGCCGAGTACATGGATACCAAACATGACATGCTTTAAAATTGCACACAAACGTGCAGTGGCAACAAAATAAATACATTTTTAAAAGCCTTTAAAAGCCTTTACAGGTTACCACTTTAGATTTACAGAGGAGGTCTACTGCAAAAATTACTGCCCTCGATCTGGCCTTCGTGGTGATACCTCACATGCATGGTGCAATTGCTGTTTACATTTGACGACAGACCGCCGCTTGCGTTCGCCTTAGCGCGAGAGCAGGGGGCGACAGGGGTGCTTTTTTTTTTTTTTTTTCTTTATTATTTTTTTGCTTTTTTTATCTTATTTTTAAACTGTTCCTTTCATATTTTTTTTTTTAATCATTTTTATTGTTATCTCGGGGAATGTATATATCCCCTATGATAGCAATAGGTAGTGACAGGTACTCTTTTTTGAAAAAATTGGGGTCTATTAGACCCTAGATCTCTCCTCTGCCCTCAAAGCATCTGACCACACCAAGATCGGTGTGATAAAATGCTTCCCCAATTTCCCAATGGCGCTATTTACATCCGGCGAAATCTAAGTCATGAAATGCTCGTAGCTTCCGGTTTCTTAGGCCATAGAGATGTTTGAAGCCACTCTGGTCTCTGATCAGCTCTATGGTCAGCTGGCTGAATCACCGGCTGCATTCTCAGGTTCCCTGTTGAGACAGGAGAGCCAGAGAAAAACACGGAAGACGGTGGGGGGGGGGGCATTCCCTCCCACGGCTTGTAAAAGCAGTCTAGAGGCTAATTAGCCACTAGGATTGCTTTTACATGAAAGCCGACCGCTGGCTGAAAAGAATGATACCAAGATAATACCTAAACCTGCAGGCATCATTCTGGTATAACCACTCAAAGTCGTGAATGGCGTACCTGAAGACAAAAAAATGGTTAACAATAAAGCACAGTAAACGGTAAAGTATAAAAAATTGCATACCTGAAAAGCAAACATGATAAAACATAACAACAATAAAAAATTGCAGAATAGAATACAGTAAAAAAGAGCAGAACAATAGAGAGAGAGAATAGAGAGAGAGAGAACAATAAAATGACAACTATTTTTTTTTATCTTATATATTTATTTTTTTTTTACACTTTTTTTGTAACTAACTTTTATAACTGTAACCGGTTCCAGGTTCGGGTCTCTCAAAATGCGATGGCATCTTGGGAGACCCTGTGAAAGTGTGTCCTAGTCTGTGCAATGCTGTACCCTACGCTAATACTCAACTAGTGAATGGTAGCGTTCAAAACATTCACCAATGCAAAGACCAGGATTGTCAGGACAGGAGGGACAATAATAGCGGGTGTCACGCCTATATCTGCACTTGCTGCAGACACGACATCTTTTTTGGGGGGGTTCGCTGGGTAGGGGTACTCGGGAGGACATAAAAATGCCTCTCATGCAGCCGACTGCATTTGGTTGGGGATGTGAATGGGGGAAGTACGGGCGCTGCAGAAGCGGTGGGTTCCCAATTAGGATTGGCGAATGCAGCAGGAAGGGCATTATGGGCACGACGGGTCTGTGTTTGTCTTTTTGGTGGCAGCGGGACACTACTTGTGCTTGCCACCTCACCAGCTTGAACTGCACTTATGGGACTCGCCACGTCACCAAGTGTTACTGCAGTGCTGGTTTGACTATGACCGGGGTGTACTACGCCGCTGGTGCTTGCCAGTTCACCAAAACGCTACCAAAAAAAACTGTTAGCGATCGCAGGGATCAGGCCTGACTCTGCGAACGCTGCAGTTATGCGTTAAGTGTTTTGTAAGTGACAGTGATCGATCGATACTGCACTTGGGTGGGCTGGGCCGGGCGGAGGGGCAAAATGCAGGTGCTAGCAGGTATCTGGGCTGATCCCGCTAACACTGCGTTTTTGGGAACCCTAAACTGCTGGGGACGCTAGTATAGATCTGATCTAACCAGCGTCAACCGTAACGGTTATATGGTGATCAGTGGTGAAAGGGTTAACTAGGGGGCAATCAAGGGGTTAAAACATTTATCAGATAGTATATGGGGGTCCCTGACGCTATAAAACACTGACGGTGAACCTAAATATTTACCTCCCTAACTAGCGTCACCAGCGACACTAATACAGCGATCAGAAAAATGATCGCTTAGCGACACTGGTGACGGGGGGTGATCAAGGGGTTAAAACTTTATTAGGGGGGGTTAGGGGGGTACCCTAGACCTACAGGGGGGTAACAGTAATTGTGCTAACACTGTAACTGTCACAAACTGACACCTAGCAGTAATCAGAAAAAAAAAACAAAAAAAAACTGCTGGTGTCAGTTTGTGACGGGGGGGGGGGGGGGGGTGATTGGGGGGGGATTGGGGGGCGAATCGGGTGTTTTGTATGCCTGGCATGTTCTACTGTGTGTGTGTGTGTGTGTTAGTGCACTCACATACCTGTCTTCTCTCCTCAGGCCGGAACGGAAACTACCGAGCCGAGGAGAGATGACATCACTTCCTTTGCTGCTGTTTAGCATACAGCAGCAAAGGAGTGTTCCCATTGGCCGGCGGCGATCGTGAGGGGGGGCCACGAACGGATGGCCTCCCCCTCCACTCCGATCGCCGGGGAACAAAACGGGACCGCCTCGGGCACCGGGGGGGGGGGTCCGATCGGACCCCCCACCCGCGGGAGGCAAATCACGTACATGTACGTGATTTTGCCTGCCCGTGCCGCCTTGCCGTGGTTAAAAAAAGGAAAGGCGTGGGGCCCCCAGGCCCTATATACTCTGAACAGATGTATACAGGTGGTGCAAACAAGACAGGGACTGTAGGTTTGTTGTTAAGTAGAATCTGTTTGTAATTTTGAACTGGTACATTTTTAAAGTGTAGCTCCAACCAAAAAATCTATTTTTAAGCTTTTTGGAAAACATAGGGAAGGGTTATCACCCCTGTGACATTTGTATTGCTGTTTGTGCTCCTCTTCAGAAGATTTCAACTCACTTTCTGTCACAATGACAAATGTTTTTAGAAAATTTGGGGTTTTTAGTGAAACAAGGATTGGTGATAAAGCATCAGTGGAAAGGAGAAACGTTTTTCCCATATTAACTTTTACAGGACAGGATCTACCCCTTCCTAGGGGTAGATTTAAACTCACTTCCTGTTGTCTCTTTCCGTTTGCAAGTAGGAGTCGTTTGTAAGTTGGATGTTTGAAAGTAGGGGCCTGCCCTATGTATATACTCTGCAGAAATTGTGACTTTAGGTGTTGGCGTTGCTGCAACACTGTAAGCCCTCACAATTACTCTTGGTGGGCCGTGGAACGGGCCCTGCTGTGAAATATTAGATCAAGAATTGTAATTACATGTCCCTGTTGAACAGGGGCTGAAAAATTGGGCCTTAGGCACTGGTGCTGGTGCCACAACACTGCAACCCCTCACAGATACTCTAGTTGGAGCGCTCGAACAAGCCCTGCTGCAAATAATTGCATCAAAAATTGTAATTACATGCCCCTGTTAAACAGGGGCTGAAAAATTGGGCCTTAGCCACTGGTGGCGGCGCCCAGAAACAAAAATATTCTTACAAGCTATCAGCATGATCATTGAGGAGTAAGAGGATAGTCACTCAGCATAACAGGATAGTCACTCAGCATCAGCATAGGCAGTCTTGAAGGGATCTGACATTTCAAAAAAATTTATTCGGTTACATCAACATCAGGTGCTTAGTATCTGGTGGTGATCCAAGACTAATTCATTTTTATGTAGGTCAGTCAATCGACTGAGTCGGTGGACAGGCGCACCCTGTGATCGGTTACAAAGCCTCCAGCAGCACTGAATGTGCATTCCATAAGAACGCTGGATGCAGGACAGGCCAGTAGCTCAATTGCATACTGTGCAAGCTCTGGCCAGTGATCCATCCTCAAGACCCAGTAACCCAGAGGATTTTCGGTGGGAAAGGTGTCCAAGTCAGATCTTGCCCCTAGGTATTCCTGCACCATGTAAAACAGACGCTGGCGATGGTTGCTGGAACTGATCATACCTTGGGGCTGCAGACTAAAAAATTGTCTGAATGCATCAGATGGCCACCTTCTCCACCGCTCCTTCTTTGACTGACCGAAGCCTCGGCAACACGTTGTCCAGGAACAGGAGTTTGTAACCTCCCAGTCTTTGGGAACGCGTTGCACAGACCTTTCTGCAAGGCCTCCCGAAGATGTTTCATCCTCTGCTCCCTCTGCGACGGCAAGATAAGGTCTGCAACCTTACTCTTGTAACGTGGATCAAGGAGGGTTGCCAGCCAGTAACGATCCCTCTCCTTGATACCACGAATACAAGGATCCTTCCACAGGCTTTGAAGGATCAGGGAGGCCATGCAGCATAGGTTTGCTGAGGCATTCGGTCCGGAGTCCTCTGGGTCACTAAGGATGACATGATCCGCAGCCACTTCCTCCCAGCCACGTACAAGTCCATGGGTTTCTTGGGACTGTAAATGATCCCTTAAAGACTGCTGCTGATGCTGAGTGCCAGGCTCCACCTCCATGCTGACGCAATCCTCCTCCTCCTCCTCGTCCTCTACCTGTGTGATCGGCGGGCATGCAGGAACAAGGTCTGGATAAAGGGGGCCTTGAGAGCTAAGGAAGTCCTCCTCTTCCTGCCTCTGTTCTGCCTCAAGTGCCCTATCCATTATTCTACGCAGCGTGTGCTCCAACAGGTGGACAAAGGGGACAGTGTCACTGATGCATGCACTGTCACTGCTCACCATCCTCGTGGCCTGCTCAAATGGTGACAGGACAGTGCATGCATCCCTGATCATGGCCCACTGGCGTGGGGAAAAAACAAGCTCCCTTGACCCTGTTCTGGTGCCATAGTCGCACAGGTGCATGGCCAATGTTGAGTTCCACCTGGTAGGCATGTCACAGATTAGGCGGTTCTTCGGCAGGTTAAATTCCTTTTGGAGGTCTGCCAGCCGAGCACTGGCATTATATGACCAGCGGAAATGCACACAGACTTTCCTGGCCTGCCTCAGGACATCCTGTAAGCCTGGGTACCTGCCCAAGAACCACTGCACCACCAAGTTAAGGACGTGAACCAAACAGGGCACATGAGTCCGTTGTCCCTGTCGGAGGGCGGAGAGGAGGTTGGTGCCATTGTCGCAAACCACCATTCCTGGCTTAAGTTGGCATGGTGTCAACCACCTCTGAACCTGCCCCTGCAGAGCTGACAGAATCTCTGCCCCAGTGTGGCTCCTGTCCCCCAAGCACACCAGTTCAAGCACCGCATAGCATATTTTGGCCCGCGTACTTGCGTAGCCCCTTGAACGCCTACGGACCGCTGGTTCCGAGAACAAAGCACAGGAAGAGGCCATGGAGGAAGAAGAAGAGGAGGGGGTGGAGGAGAGAGGTGTGTCAGAATCACCAGTAGTGGCATTTTGGAGGCGTTGTGGCGGAACAACCTCCAACACTACTGCACCTTGTCCTCTATCCTTCCCAGCTGCCAGCAGAGTCACCCAATGCGCCGTGAAACTTAGGTAACATCCCTGTCCATGCCTGCTGGACCATGAGTCAGCGGTAATATGCACCTTACCGCTGACCGCCCTGTCAAGCGAAGCCAAGACATTGCCTTCCACATGCCGGTAGAGAGCATCGCCTTCCGTGAGAAAAAGTGGCATTTGGGAACCTGCCACTGAGGAACCGCACATTCCACAAACACACGGAAGGGGACAGAGTCTACCAACTGAAAAGGTAGCAGTTGAAGTGCTAGCAATTTTGCCAAACTAGCATTCAACCACTGGGTAGGTGGATGGCTGGGAGCGAACTTCTTTTTGCGGTGCAGCAGCTGGGGCAGGGAAATTCGCCTGGTACAATCTGACATTGGTGTACCGATAGCAGATTGCCCGCAAGTACTTGGCTGTGACACACCTAATTCTACACCTTCATTCCTCTTAGTGCAGGTCTCAGAGAGGACTGAAGGTATAGTGGGGTTGGAGATCCCAGCTGATGAGGAGCAAGGAGAGGTCCTCTTTGTTCTTTGGTGTGGGTCTTTTAGGTACGCTTGCCAACGAACTGCGTGGCAGGTCAACATATGGTTTCTCAATCATGTGGTGCCCAAGCGAGAGATATTTTAGCCACGCGAGATACGCTTGAGACATATGTTGCAAATAGCAGCAGTGCGATCTGATGCACTCGTCTCAAAAAAGGCCCACACCAAAGAACTTTTGGAATAACGCGCAGAGACAGCAGCGCCCTGCACATGCGGAGCTCTGCGGTGTGATTGGTGTCAGTGTGCTGCCCTTAGGCTGGCCCCTGGAGGGCATCCTGTCTCGATGATGTGCCTCCTCCTCCTCTCTTCTATCAGGCACCCACGTGGAGTCAGTGACCTCATCATTCACTCCCTCCTCATCATTGGAGCAAACCTGGCAGTATGCTGCAGCGGGGGGAACATGACTGCCAGATTGCCGTCCTTCTTGGGCACTCCCTCTGTCTGGGCTCACGTTACTGCCTTCCTCTAGCTGAGTACCATCATTTGAGCCTTCAAAACGCTGGGCATCCTCCTGGAGCATGTACCCAACACTGTGGTCAAACAGTTCGGGGGACTCCTCAGGAGGACATGTGGGGCTAGGGAAGAAGTGACTGATGCATTGAGCCGAGGGAAGAGGCCGCGTTGGCAGCCTCTTTGCCAGATAACGTACCCTGTGCCTGGGTGAGAGGGGATGAGGAGGATGAGGACGGCTTGATCATCCACTCGACCAAGTCTTCCGCATGTTGCAGCTCAACATAGCCAGCTGCCAAAAAAAAGGCCAAGCGTGTCCCACGGCCACGTGCTGATGAGGATGCACCGTCTCCACAACCAGCACTGTTGCCTCTAGACACAGAGCCTGCTTGCCCTCTTTTATTGGCTTGTGACTGTCTGCCTCTCCTTGTTGGCCTTCCAGACATACTATTGGCCTGCAGTGAGATGCAGCTGCACATAACTGGGATGTATATATACCGATTATACTGCAGCTAGCAGAATCAACTGCCTGCCTGTAGTATTATTAGTATGAGAACACCTGCACTTGTCTTCAGGTAGCTATACTGTAGGTGCAACTGTGCAGGGTACACAGTACAGTAACTGGAAATATGTCAAGAGCCTACACAAGCACCTGGCTTCAGGTAGCTATACTGTAGGTACAACTGTGCAAGGTACACAGTACAGTAACTGGAAATATGTCAAGAGCCTACACAAGCACCTGGCTTCAGGTAGCTATACTGTAGGTGCAACTGTGCAGGGTACACAGTACACTAACTGGAAATACGTCAAGAGCCTACACAAGCACCTGCCTTCAGGTAGCTATACTGTAGGTGCAATTGTGCAGGGTACACAGTACAGTAACTGGAAATATGTCAAGAGCCTACACAAGCACCTGGCTTCATTTAGCTATACTGTAGGTGCAACTGTGCAGGGTTCACAGTACACTAACTGGAAATACGTCAAGAGCCTACACAAGCACCTGGCTTCAGTTAGCTATACTGTAGGTGCAACTGTGCAGGGTACACAGTATACTAACTGGAAATACATCAAGAGCCTACACAAGCACCTGGCTACTGTAGGTGCAACTGTGCAGGGTACACAGTACACTAACTGGAAATACTGTAAAAACACCTGCCTGCCTGTCAGTATATTAGGAAGAGAACAACAAGATCTAGCTAAACTGAATACTGTATATATATATATATATATATATATATATATATTGTAAAGGATTAGCATCAAATGTAGAGCTTGAAGGACACCGCCACTCACTGGTTCTTCTTTTTAATGGCTTTGTTTGCCCATTTTTATTAAAAGAAGGTTCAACAAGCAAAGATAGGTTTCCCTCACAGGGGTTTCAGCATTTCTTTTCATCAACAAAACTACATTCAGCCTAGTTGGCTCTCACTTGCAGCACTGCAGCTCTGGCCTTACACTCCAAGGCCCTTGTCTGTTTCATACAGACTGTTTCACCGACCACCTTGGTGCACACAGCTAACAGCCTCTTGCTGCACTGGCTCCCACGTGGAACCCTTCTGACTCCTGGTACTCAGACTTCCTATCTGCCGGGTGGAGCCCAGAACCATGGCCAGGTTACTACTAAAAGCCCAGCACACACCTGAATAATCAGTATGCTGGCTGTTGTCAAAATCAGGACCCAGGACTAGGGATTTCATCCCACCCGGAAATCCCAGAGCTCCAAGTCCCAAAGTGGACTTTACAAAACACTGAGGAAACTGAAAGGCCAGTTTCCTCTTCATGTTACATGCTCCATGGAGCCCCTCAATCCGCCTGGTTGAGAATTCTGGGTCACATCCTCCTTCTAGACCCTGGCAGGGCAATGCTCTGCCACATATCCTCCCCCCCTGGTTCGACCCCGGATGGGGGCGTAACACACCAGCCAAACCTCTTCAAAATGGCATCTCTGTGCCAGTTACCACCAACAAGGGACAAATCCAGTCTTATCAGGTGACTTTCCCTATGTCCCCCTGCTACACTGACTTGGGTACTACAAAGACACCCCAGTGACTTTTTACGGGTGCTCTTCCAAAAATGCCATCTGCCCATTTACCTTGGGGCCACACCTTCAAACACTTTAACACTAAGGGACTTACCAAGGACTTAGATATTGTTCCTCAACCTTTTTCTCTTTACTTCTAAAGTGGTAACATTTTTAAACACCTTTTTAGCCATAAGTGTGGGCACTTTTATTTGGGAATTAAACTCTTTTAATGACACCTTGTTAAGCTTTGGGCCAGTGTCCTCAGACCTTTTACTCTTGCAACTTGGGAGGGTCCTGGGCCGCTGGAAATCCTTCCCAGAATTACACCCCTGAACCTGTAGGGGACCCAGTTCTACTGCACCTATTCCCTTTTCTGTGTGTGTCATACCATTCATCTTCCTGTATTTTTTAAGATCAAGAGCAACCATGTCACCTTGACCATCAGGTCTTCCCTTATTTTTGCTGTTACCCATGGTAACCAAAACATTTATCAGTGTGTTGCACTTTTCCTCATTGTCCAAAGTATCGCCACATTTATCAGAACTCTTTTCACCAGTGTTCTGCAAGGCAGTGTCTGGAGGAGAATCGCACAAAGTGGAGTGGTTGTCTACCATGGAAACGTCACTAACCACCCACTCCACTGCCACATGACGCTCCTTCAGCGACTGTCCTGATACCTGATCCTCACTATCCAATTTCACCTTTGGATTGATGGCCCCAAACACATTACATGTACTTGTGCCCTCTGGCACTTCCACCCAGATTTCTGTCCTGTCCAACGGTACTCCAGAGTGCCTCTCATACACAACCTCTGAATGACGCCATCCAGCACACGGTGAGACAATTTTCCATAATAACAACGATTGCATTACATACTTCCAAAATTGCCGAGATTGCGATAGTACAGCCTGTAATATCCAGCTCCATTTATGCATACCCCATGGTACAAGTTCTCCAAACGCAGGAGAGGATGACAGGATATACACCGACTGTACACTCCAGCAGCATTCTAATATTTCTTTCAGCATATCTGTCATACAAAGGCAGTGTGATTCCACACCTAAGACCTTCCTGGGGTCCTTCATGTCTTTAGGGATGTGGAAAGACTCATTTACTGATGCCTTAGAGGTGGCGCTTAAATGGGCTTCCTCCCCACTGGAGGTATCCAATGCAATAACCTGGTGCTCTCCTAGAGCGCAGCCAGGTGCGGGAGTCACCACAAAACTCTCAGTGTCAATGATCTGTTCCTGGTCTTCTCTATGCACAACATTAGTTTGGTATACCACACCAATAACTCCTTTATGGGTTGTGGACACACCCTCTGCTATGTGCTCAATCTCTTTTGGCCCTTCCATCTCCTGAGGAATATCCTCTGCAACAGCAGCAAGTGAGCCCTGGTCCAGAAGCTGCTCTGCAGTCCCTCCATTTAGCACAGCAGAAATGGTGTCTGCTCCATTGTTACACATTGAGACTTCTTTCAATAAAGCCAAAAGACTTGTTGCCCATCTGTCCCAGTCTATTTTCTCTGGGCTCCCATCAGAGGTACTACGCAGTACCGCTCCAACTGACAAAGGAGACACAGGACAGAGTGGCTCAACAGCAAGCACATTGCACATATCACTTTTGTTTGAACTAACCTGTGGCAAAACATTTTTAAACACAGCAGGCTGTAATATCATAACTTCACCACCTTGCTCGGGTGGCGCTTCATTAAACTCGCAAAGATCTTTGCTGTCAGCAGCGACAGACCGCAGTAACCAATTATCACCACAAGTAATTTCAGGCATTTTTGTTTTACTATTTGACACATTCTCATCACCAAGAAGTACCCTCTTATCCATCAAAGCGGCACCACAGTTGTCCCAGGCAACCTCTGGCTCCAACACACAGAGCTCCCTTGAGGTTTCTAGGGACACCTCTGCAGTCTTATAGACTGTTGCTAAGGGGAATAGCATATCCTGCTTAGCGATCACCCCTATCTCATTAAGCATCACATTATCAGCATTAGTTAACTCAATACCAGTATGAACATACTCCTCAGTAAGTTTCACATTATCACATTCAATTTTAACACTTCCCTCACCGCTGGACAGGGCACTGCAGTGAGGCAAGTCCTTTTCTGCACCAACAGTGGATCTCCCCTCTGGGATCACTTCCACTAAAATGTGAGCAATCCCACAGTCAGTCTTTCCCATGACTTCAATATCAACAGTCTTACCCATCCGATTAACAGATCTTGCCATGTTCATTTGAGTACGTTGACTTTTTTGTACTGCACTTCTACTGGCGGACTCCCTCTGGTGGCCACGGGATGAAACTACAGCAGGCACAACAGGAATTTCCTCTCTGTTGCCAGGGGTGACTGCAAACATTTTAACACAGGAATCCGGGCTTGCAGGCAAAAAGTTAAACCCAGCAACAATATTAGCAGCTGTATTTCACAAACTGGGACAAGAAAAGATCCCATGCCCCAGTTGACCACATTCCTGGCATGTTACTTGGCGACTTTCTCCTGTTGCTAAGGGAGATGGCACTCTCCCAACATGCAGAATCTTACTGGCATCTCTATGAGGATGGTGGGGCACCTCTTCCCTGTAGCTCCTCATTCCCATTGGCACATGTTCTCTAGTTGCTAATGGAAACGGTGCTCTCCCAGCTGCACTTTTCTGGCTATCCCAAACATGTAGACTTCTTTCTCTATGAAGCGGTGTCGCTTTAAACTTGCCATGATCCTCTATAGGCAATATCTTTGTCTTGCGGTCCTCCGACCTAACATCATAGGCATTGCTATGGGCAACTGCACTCCTTTCAAACTTCTGGTAAGCCTGTTGCTCACTCCTGGCACTCAGAGCAGGCTTCTCAAACACAGATGCAGACCGTTGCTTTGCTAGGTAGCTTTGCACTGGAGCCTGGGACAAAGGACACTTGGAGACTGGATGCCCCCACTCACTGCACCGCAAACAGCACACTTGGTTCCATGTCTTGTCAGGGCTTCCCACACTGCATCTCGTTTCAAGCTTAGGCCTCTGCACCTTGATAGCTGGCCTACTTGCATCAGTGTTGCCAAGGGCAACAACATGCACTTCCCCTTTAGCTTGGTCCAGTGCTGCCAGGTGTCGCTTGCACCAATCCACTGCAGACTCAGACTTTGGTGGACTCTCCATACTTGCAGTCCCCTGTGCACCAGTGTTGCTAGGGACAACACCAGCCCTCTTCCTCCTTGGCAAAATCTGTTCAGGCACGTATGGGGTTCTCTCAGGTAGTAACAACCCCTCCAGCCACAGAGCTCTATCTATCATCTCAGCCATCCTTGCTTCTTTTAGGCGCTTTGATCGCCCCATACTCAGTCACTCCAGAAAACTTTGCACAGTTCAGCAATAAATTGGAGCACTGCCTCTTTAAGGCTAGTCACCTTTCTTTTTCAGGTTCTCCTCACCTGCACACACAGATTATGCAGTTTCATGCATCAAAACACAGTTCATACCACAGATGAACTTACTTGATGGTAGGGATCTCAGATTGTGCCCACAGCACTTCTCCACCACGTGTAAAGGAATAGCATCAAATGTAGAGCTTGAAGGACACCTCCACTCGCTGGTTCTTCTTTTTAATGGCTTTGTTTGCCCATTTTTATTAAAAGAAGGTTCAACAAACAACGATAGGTTTCCCTAACAGGGGTTTCAGCATTTCTTTTCATCAACAAAACTACATTCAGCCTAGTTGGCTCTCACTTGCAGCACTGCAGCTCTGGCCTTACACTCCAGGCCCTTGTCTGTCTCATACAGACTGTTTCACCGACCACCTTGGTGCACACAGCTAACAGCCTCTTGCTGTACTGGCTCCCACGTGGAGTAGGGTGCCCACGTGTCCCGGATTGCCTGGGATTGTCCCTTAATGCATATTTGTGTCCCGGGTCCCTTCATTCCAGGACAATACAGTGTCCGGGAATGAAAAAAAAAACATCCGCCTGTCCGCCACCCTGGTAAACATTGTCTCGCTCAGCCGAACTAACTGGTTGCTAGGGCCGCCCCGCCTCGCATCTAGCAACCAGTGACGTCAGCTGAGCGAGACTTACCCAGTGCTGCCCTGCGCTCAGCAGCGCGCCTCCGAGTCCACCACGCTTTCGCTGATCCTCAGTCCACCTCCCCTCCGCCCCCTAATTCCGGCTCCCTCAGTTCCTCTCTCTGCATGCAGAGCAAAGCAGCGGCCGCCCTGACCCCCTCACCCCTGTCAATGCAGCGCTCTTGCAGGAGCCCAGCAGAAGGAGCAGCCAGTGTACAGGGAGCAAGTGCAACCCACAGCTTATAGAACGGGACAGCAGGGCAGGAGAGAGGTATGTACAGTCCATTACTGTCCCCCTGTTCATCCCACTGTCCCCCTGTCCATCCCACAGTCCCCCTGTTCATTCCACTGTCCCCCTGTCCATCCCACTGGCACTGCTGGTAAGCCAGGATCCATCACGGCAGCCTGTGCCCAGTGCCAGTCCCGGGGCCGACTACTCCCGCTGCCTGCAGCTCATTGCCAGGCCAGCAGCCCAACTTCTCACCTCCTGAGCCTCCCCCCACCCACGAGGGCTGCGACCTGAGCCGCCAGCCAAACTTCCAGGTTTTTTTACACTACTCACTCACTAATACTATTCTATGAGAACATGCATGCTTGCAATGAATCATGTATTGCTTTTAACAATGTTCCTTTCAGAATCTGATACTGTATGTTTGTAACAATAGAAATTTCCTTTTTTTTTTTCTTTTTTTTTTCTTTTCACATATGTATTTCTGTGTAGCGGAAAGTCTGGCTATCTATTCCAAATAGGGTGACCACCTTGGTATTAGACCCCTTTCACACTGTGCCGCTCCGGGCGTCAGAGGTAAAGCGGCGCTAAAAATAGCTTTACCGTCATTTTAGTGGCGCTATTCGGCCACTAGTGGCGCGGTTTTAACCCCCCACTAGCGGCCGAAAAGGTGTTAAATCTGCCCGCAAAATGCCGCCGCAGGGGCATTTTTCCGGCGGTATAGCAGCGCAGCCCCGTTGATTTTTTGGGGTGTCCCTGAATGGCAGTTTGAAAATGTGGTCACCCTAATGTGGAGCACTCCTGGTACTCAGACTTCCTATCTGCCGGGTGGAGCCCAGAACCATGGCCAGGTTACTACTAAAAGCCCAGCACACACCTGACCAGTATGCTGGCTGTTCTCAAAATCAGGACCCAAGTCTAAGGATTTCATCCCACCCGGATCTCTCAGAAATCCCCGAGCTCCAGGTCTCAAAGTGGACTTTACAAAACACTGAGGAAACTGAAAGCCCAGTTTCCTCTTCATGTTACGTGCTCCCTGGAGCCCCTCTGGTTGAGAATTCTGGGTCACATCCTCCTTCTAGACCCTGGCAGGGCAACGCTCTGCCACAATAAAAAAAAAAAAAATATATATATATATATATATACACACACACACACACACACACACACACACACACACACACACACACACACACACAACACCTGGGATGCATATATATACACAATACACTGTAAGTGCAGCTAACTGACTCGACCTGCCTACTCTATCTAACTTAATTCAAATGACACTGTCTCTCTGTCTATCTATCTCTTTCCAGTCTCCAGCACAACACACTACACAAGGCCGCCACCCTGGCTTTGGCCAATTACAGCTCTCTGTGCAGACGGCGCTGTGATTCGCCAAGCATGCAGGTTATAGTGCATGCTTTGCCAATCATCAGCCAGCAATGCACTGCGATGCGGCAGTGAATTATGGGCCATGACACGGTACTCGAATTTGGTGTGAGCGGTCCATATCGTTCGTAATTCGATGAACGACCGAACATGCGTTCGACTCGAACACGAGTAATACTTCATATTCCCATCGCACACATTCCTGGATGAGCTCACGGATATGGGTGCTGCAGCAACAACCAGCTGGATACTGGTTCAAGTCACAATGAAAATATTTGCCAGCACAGCATGGAACGGCGTAGATAGCGTCCAAATGTGTAATTTATTGCATGGTCACAACACAAGAAGAGTGCAACGTTTGGGAGTCACGCAGGACCCCTTTGTCAGGCATGTGACGATTCGAACACGAAGCTCATCCCTAGTGGTCAGTGTAAATTTCCATTACATTGGTGGCCAGTGTAGAAATTCCTCTTTATATTGGTAATCAGTAAAAAATCCAAACTTGCATTTGTGGTCAGTTTCTAATCCTCACATACATTAGTAGTCCATGTAGAAGCCCACTTTTAAGTTGTTGGTGAGTGTAAAGCCCCCCCCCCCCCTTACATTGGTGGCCAGTAAAGAAATCCACCTTTTTTGGTTGTTGATGTAAAATCCCCCATTACATTGGTTGTCAATGTAAATTCTTCATTACATCGGTAATCGGTGTACATCTCTCTTTACATTGGTGGTAAGCGCAGAATTGCCTTTACACTGGTGGTCAGTGTAAATCCCCATTTACATTGGTGGTCATTGTAAGTCCCCCCCCAACATTGGTGGTCGGTGTAGAAGTGTCACCTTACATTGATGGTCAGTACAAATCGCCTCGACAATGGTTGTCAGTGTAAATTCCCCCTTATGGGTAGGTCATTGTATATTCCCCCTTACACTGGGGGTTGGTGTAAATGTTCTTATTACATCAGTGTCAGTGTAGAAATCCCTCTTTATATTGGTGGGTTGCGTAAATACCGTTACATGGTGGTCATTGCAAATTCCCCAAAGATTTGTAGCTTTGCTCTACATGATTCAAAATTTGCCACAGTGTACTGCCTCCTAACTAACCACCACTGCCACTGATCCCATCAAAGCCCCAGCACTGCCATTGATTCCAGAAGTCCTAGGATCTCTAGGCGTTTTCTGTCTATTGAGGGGTCCTCTCACCTCCCCAGTCCATGGTGTGCAGGCAGTGAGGAGATGATGTGCTGTAACCTTAAGACTGCATTCACACCTGAACATTTCAAAGTTGCGCGCTTTTACCACTTTTTTTGCCGCGATTTTGTACAGGTCAAAAGGTCACCAATGTAAAAAGCAGAAAAACGCCTGTAATCTGCCCCAAAGAAGCTCATGTTCTTTTTTGCGCTTAAGGCGTTTTTCAAGCATTTTGCTTCAGGTGACAAAATGCTCAGATGTGAACAGGTGCTATTGAAATGAATGGGATTGTGCTTCTTGGGCGTTTTTCAGGCATTTTTTCACGCATTTTACTAGTTGAAAACGCTCAGGTGTGAATGCAGCCTAAGCAATCAATCAGTGAGCAGTAATGATGTGCACTAAACTCAGGGGGGAGGGTTTCTCCAACATGCAGTCATGTTTTTTATCTATACAAATTTACTGCTTTTCAATAGTGTAGGAGACATCTACCATTGCTGAGCGTCCGGGATTGTTGCTCACTCTGTGTGTGGGGACGGTTCTGGCTCCTACAGATGGAGCAGTTTTCGAACCTGCATGTCGGCTTTTTGTTTTAATAATAGATTGGGTTTTGAATTAGTATCTGGGTTATAACTCAGGAGGCTGACTAAAGATTTATACTAGATAACATTACGGTGGGTTGTCAGTCCCTGTTTAACCATTTGCCACCCGCCCACCGTCAAATGACGGAGGGGCAGTGCAAGTCTCGTTTTGGGCGGATGTCAAATGACGTCGGCCCATTCAAATAGGGCATGCGCGCAGCCCTGCACTGTCAGTGGTGGCATGTCCCCTGAGACACAGCGCATCACCGACAGGTGAATTGTATGACTGAGTCAGCTTGAATCAAACCGTGTGATTTATTTGCACACAAAAGTTAAAAATTACTTACAAAAGTTATAAATTCAAATACAAAATAAATGTGGCTTCAAATACGATCAAAGATATGAGATAAAGCTGTTTGTTTCAAAATATAAGTTCAAGACATGTGCTTAAAAGATGGCTGCTGTTTCCTTTGTTCTGAGAGCAGCTGTAAAAATATTCTGTATGCTGGGCTTCTGTAGATATGTTAGAAGTGTAGCAGAAGTGTAAAAGTAAAGAGTGCCCATCTAGGCCTGTAACTTCCTTTTAAATAAACTCAGTTTCTTTGTTCGAAAGCACACCCAAAAATACACACTCCCATCATCACCTTCCTTCCACTCCCCTCTAAGGGTGGGGGCTAAGAGTAGGAATGTAATATGAACAGCATGACTAATTAAAGACAGCAAGAAGTGAGTTTGAAAGACAGCTTGACTCAGAATAATTATATAAACACACAGTTTCTCAAACAAGAATAGGAATACCTTTATGAAAATATAACCAGAAATATCAATCAAAAATCTTGACAGCTTCTTGAAATTGAGAACTCATTTCAAATGTCACATCTGTAAGTTATTCGTTCAAAAATCCTATCATATACACAGAATTACAGGGGATTTCATAACCTCAGTTATATACTTCTATGACCGAATTAAAATTTAGATATTAAGAATGTAACACAGTGGCGGCGTGTTCCCAGGAACACTGCACGTCACTAAGCATGGTAAGCAGCCAATGGCTGGTGGCTGTTTACCACGCGATTGGCTGTGATCCATTCACAGCCGATCACAAAAAGACCGGAAACTAGCTGTTACCACTCCTTCGATCCTCGCACATCATTTCCAGTGTGAGGAGAGAAGAGCCAGGAGCAGTGAGTTACTGATCTGTGTGTGTATTGTATTGCACAAGCACCACACAAATAAAGAGAACCTGTCACATCGCCCTCCCTACATTGCACCTGTCACCCAACAATCACCACATCAGTGCCCATCAGTGCTTATAAAAGTGCATGTCACCCATCAGTGCACATAAAGTGCACCTGTCACCATCAGAGACTGCCATCAGTGACTGTCAGCGGTGCCATCAGTGACTGTCAGCGGTGCCATCAGTGATCGCCTGTCATTTATCAGTCACCCGTCAGTGACCATCATCAGTGACCCATCCGTGACCCTCATCTGTAACCTATCAGTCCCATAAAGTGCACTGGTCACCATTAGAGACTACTGCCATCAATGACCGTCGCCTGTC
Organism: Lithobates clamitans; assembly: GCA_037952925.1. Lineage (NCBI taxonomy): Eukaryota > Metazoa > Chordata > Amphibia > Anura > Ranidae > Lithobates > Lithobates clamitans. The sequence goes on from JBBGZY010001120.1 coordinate 3,088,660, forward strand.
ACCCACCAGTGACTGTCACCTGTTACCCATCAGTGACCATCACCTGTCACCCATCAATAACCATCACCTGTCAACTATGTGTGAACGTCACCTGCCACCCGTCTGTCACCCATCACACAGCCCATCAGTGACCGTCACCTGCCACCCGTTGCACAGCCCAGTCCTCTCCTAGACTGATTAATGCAGCGGGGAGTTCTCATCAGATTCAAATGCCAATTCCGATTCTGAATCAAATTCAGTATTTGAATCGATCAATAGTAGTGGATCGGAAAATGAATCAAAGGAAGAATGGGTCCCTCCTAAAAGGGCACGGTGCTCTGGAAACCAAGCAGCCACCAGCAATGGACCCCAGGATCAAATTCCTAGGCCCAATACCAGCGCTGCCGCCAGCAATAGACCCCAAGAACAAAGGCCCAGTACCAGGGCTGCAGCCAGCGAAAGACCCAGAGAACAAATGCCCAGGCCCAGTACCAGCGCTGCCGCCAGTGAAAGACCCCAAGAACAAATGCCCAGGCCCAGTACCATTGCTGTCGCATCACGTCCAAGTACCAGCACAGGAACTTCAAATCCCCCAACTACCAGCACTGGAATGTCACGTGCCCCAAGAGCCAGGGCCACTACATACCTCCCAGATGGTCTTGCCAACCCAACATGGCTGCTTTCTGACTTGGGATCAGCAAGAATTCCCCCTTTCACCACACAGCCAGGTGTGCAGGCCAATACCCAAAATTTCACAGAAATTGATTGTCTTTATCTATTTTTGCCCAACACTTTGCTGCAACCAAGACCAATCTATATGCCCAGCAGCTTATTGCCAACAACCCCCAATCATCATATGCCCGTCCCTTTGAGTGGAGAGATTTGACTCTGGAGGAGTTCAAATTGTTTATGGGCCTCACCATAAACATGGGGCTTACAAAAAAAATGAAGGACATGCCTACTGGTCCACCAACCCCATCCGCCATAATGTCCAGATCCCAATATGAGATTATAATGTGCTTCAGCAACAACACCAAGTGCCCTCCCCGAAATCATCCAAATTATGATAAATTATGTAAAATTCGCCCACTCTTACATTTTTTCCCCAAAGATTTGCTGAATCATATGTCCCCGATCAACATACTGTATATGTGTAGATGAGTCCCTGGTACCCTTTTCAGGCCGGCTAGGAATAAAACAATATATTCCTAGCAAAAGGGCCAGATACAGAGTCAAATTTTACAAGCTTTGTGAGAGAGCCACGGGATATCTGTATGCATTCCGCACATATAGTTAGTCAGGTTGAAAAAAGACACAAGTCCATCTAGTTCAACCAAAAAAAAAGAAAAAAAAGAAAACAATCCTATATGCACAATCCTTCACCCACAGTTGATCCAGAGGAAGGTGAAAAACCCCAGCAAAGCATGCTTCAATTTGCTAAAGCAGGGTAAAACATTCCTTCCTGATCCCCCAAGAGGCAATCAGATTTTCCCTGGGTCAACTTTACCTATAAATGTTAGTACCCAGTTATACTATGTACATTTAGCAAAGAATTCAGGCCTTTTTTAACCACTTGCCGACCGCCTACCGCATATATACTGTGGCAGAATGGCACGGGCAGGCAGAATCACGTACCCGTACGTGATCTGCCTCCCGCGGGCGGGGGGTCCGATCGGACCCCCCCCCGGTGCCATCGGTGGTCGGCATTTGACTGGGAGCGTCGGGAGGCGAGGGGGAGACCATCCGATCGTGGCCCCCCCCTCGCGATCGCTCCCAGCCAATGGGAATCCTCCTCTGCCTGTGTGTCGTTTCACACAGGCAGAGGATGTGATGTCATCTCTCCTCGGTCTGGCAGTTTCCGTTCCAGCACCGAGGAGAGAAGACAAGTGAGTGCACACAACACACACACACACACAGTAGAACATGCCAGGCATACTTTACACCCCCGATCCCCCCCCAATCACCCCCCCCCCTGTCACAAACTGACATTAGCAGTATTTTTTTTTTTTTTTTCCTGATTACTGCATAGTGTCATTTTGTGACAGTTACAGTGTTAGGGCAGTGAGTATTACCCCCCTTTAGGTCTAGGATACCCCCCTAACCCCCCCTAATAAAGTTTTAACCCCTTGATCACCCCCTGTCACCAGTGTCGCTAAGCGATCATTTTTCTGATCGCTGTATTAGTGTCGCTGCTGACGGTAGTTAGGGACGTAAATATTTAGGTTCGCCGTCAGTGTTTTATAGCGACAGGGACCCCCATATACTACCTAATAAATGTTTTAACCCCTTGATTGCCCCCTAGTTAACCCTTTCACCACTGATCACCGTATAACTGTTACGGGTGACGCTGGTTAGTTCGTTTATTTTTTATAGTGTCAGGGCACCCGCCGTTTATTACCGAATAAAGGTTTAGCCCCCTGATCGCCCGGCGGTGATATGCGTCGCCCCAGGCAGCGTCAGATTAGCGCCAGTACCGCTAACACCCACGCACGCAGCATATGCCTCCGTTAGTGGTATAGTATCTGTACGGATCAATATCTGATCCGATCAGATCTATACTAGCGTCCCCAGCAGTTTAGGGTTCCCAAACACGCAGTGTTAGCGGGATCAGCCCAGATACCTGCTAGCACCTGCGTTTTTCCCGTCCGCCCGGCCCAGCCCAGCCCACCCAAGTGCAGTATCGATCGATCACTGTCACTTACAAAACACTAAACGCATAACTGCAGCGTTCGCAGAGTCAGGCCTGATCCCTGCGATCGCTAACAGTTTTTTTGGTAGCGTTTTGGTGAACTGGCAAGCACCAGCCCCAGGCAGCGTCAGGTTAGCACCAGTACCGCTAACACCCACGCACACAGCATACGCCTCCCTTAGTGGTATAGTATCTGATCGGATCAATATCTGATCCGATCAGATCTATACTAGCGTCCCCAGCAGTTTAGGGTTCCCAAACACGCAGTGTTAGCGGGATCAGCCCAGATACCTGCTAGCACCTGCGTTTTTCCCGTCCGCCCGGCCCAGCCCAGCCCACCCAAGTGCAGTATCGATCGATCACTGTCACTTACAAAACACTAAACGCATAACTGCAGCGTTCGCAGAGTCAGGCCTGATCCCTGCGATCGCTAACAGTTTTTTTGGTAGTGTTTTGGTGAACTGGCAAGCACCAGCGGCGTAGTACACCCCGGTCGTAGTCAAACCAGCACTGCAGTAACACTTGGTGACGTGGCGAGTCACATAAGTGCAGTTCAAGCTGGTGAGGTGGCAAGCACAAGTAGTGTCCCGCTGCCACCAAAAAGACAAACACAGGCGCGTCGTGCCCATAATGCCCTTCCTGCTGCATTTGCCAATCCTAATTGGGAACCCACCGCTTCTGCAGCGCCCGTACTTCCCCCATTCACATCCCCAACCAAATGCAGTCGGCTGCATGAGAGGCATTTTCTTTATGTCCTCCCGAGTACCCCTACCCAACGAACCCCCCCAAAAAAGATGTCGTGTCTGCAGCAAGCGCGGATATAGGCGTGACACCCGCTATTATTGTCCCTCCTGTCCTGACAATCCTGGTCTTTGCATTGGTGAATGTTTTGAACGCTACCATTCACTAGTTGACTATTAGCGTAGGGTACAGCATTGCACAGACTAGGCACACTTTCACAGGGTCTCCCAAGATGCCATCGCATTTTGAGAGACCCGAACCTGGAACCGGTTACAGTTATAAAAGTTAGTTACAAAAAAAAGTGTAAAAAAAAAAAAAAAAAAAAACACAAACAAAAATATAAAATAAAAAAAAAAATAGTTGTCGTTTTATTGTTCTCTCTCTCTCTATTCTCTCTCTATTGTTCTGCTCTTTTTTACTGTATTCTATTCTGCAATGTTTTATTGTTATTATGTTTTATCATGTTTGCTTTTCAGGTATGCAATTTTTTATACCTTACCGTTTACTGTGCTTTATTGTTAACCATTTTTTTGTCTTCAGGTACGCCATTCACGACTTTGAGTGGTTATACCAGAATGATGCCTGCAGGTTTAGGTATCATCTTGGTATCATTCTTTTCAGCCAGCGGTCGGCTTTCATGTAAAAGCATTTCTAGTGGCTAATTAGCCTCTAGACTGCTTTTACAAGCAGTGGGAGGGAATGCCCCCCCCCAACGTCTTCCGTGTTTTTCTCTGGCTCTCCTGTCTCAACAGGGAACCTGAAAATGCAGCCGGTGATTCAGCCAGCTGACCATAGAGCTGATCAGAGACCAGAGTGGCTCCAAACATCTCTATGACCTAAGAAACCGGAAGCTACGAGCATTTTATGACTTAGATTTCGCCGGATGTAAACAGCGCCATTGGGAAATTGGGGAAGCATTTTATCACACCGATCTTGGTGTGGTCAGATGCTTTGAGGGCAGAGGAGAAATCTAGGGTCTAATAGACCCCAATTTTTGCAAAAAAGAGTACCTGTCACTACCTATTGCTATCATAGGGGATATTTACATTCCCTGAGATAACAATAAAAATGATTTAAAAAAAAAAAAAATGAAAGGAACAGTTTAAAAATAAGATAAAAAAATAATAATAATAAAGAAAAAAAAAAAAAAAGCACCCCTGTCCCCCCTGCTCTCGCGCTAAGGCGAACGCAAGCGTCGGTCTGGCGTCAAATGTAAACAGCAATTGCACCATGCATGTGAGGTATCGCCACGAAGGTCAGATCGAGGGCAGTAAGTTTAGCAGTAGACCTCCTCTGTAAATCTAAAGTGGTAACCTGTAAAGGCTTTTAAAGGCTTTTAAAAATGTATTTAGTTTGTCGCCACTGCACGTTTGTGCGCAATTTTAGAGCATGTCATGTTTGGTATCCATGTACTCGGCCTAAGATCATCTTTTTTATTTCATCAAACATTTGGGCAATATAGTGTGTTTTAGTGCATTAAAATGTAAAAAAGTGTGTTTTTTCCCCAAAAAATGCGTTTGAAAAATCGCTGCGCAAATACTGTGTGAAAAAAAAAATGAAACACCCACCATTTTAATCTGTATGGCATTTGCTTTAAAAAAAATATATAATGTTTGGGGGTTCAAAGTAATTTTCTTGCAAAAAAAAATTATTTTTTTATGTAAACAATAAGTGTCAGAAAGGGCTTTGTCTTCAAGTGGTTAGAAGAGTGGGTGATGTGTGACATAAGCTTCTAGATGTTGTGCATAAAATGCCAGGACAGTTCAAAACCCCCCCAAATGACCCCATTTTGGAAAGTAGACACCCCAAGCTATTTGCTGAGAGTCATGTTGAGTCCATGGAATAATTTATATTGTGACACAAGTTGCGGGAAAGAGACAATTTTTTATTTTTTTTATTTCTTTTTGCGCAAAGTTGTCACTAAATGATATATTGCTCAAACATGCCATGGGAATATGTGAAATTACACCCCAAAATACATTCTGTTGCTTCTCCTGAGTACGGGGATACCACATGTGTGGGACTTTTTGGGAGCCTAGCCGCGTACGGGACCCCGAAAACCAAGCACCGCCTTCAGGCTTTCTAAGGCCGTAAATTTTTGATTTCACTCTTCACTGCCTATCACAGTTTCGGAGGCCATGGAATGCCCAGGTGGCACAAAACCCCCCCAAATGACCCCATTTTGGAAAGTAGACACCCCAAGCTATTTGATGAGAGGTATAGTGAGTATTTTGCAGACCTCACTTTTTGTCACAAAGTTTTGAAAATTGAAAAAAGAAAAAAAAAATTTTTTTTTCTCGTCTTTCTTTATTTTCAAAAACAAATGAGAGCTGCAAAATACTCACCATGCCTCTCAGCAAATAGCTTGGGGTGTCTACTTTCCAAAATGGGGTCATTTGGGGGGGGGGGTTTGTGCCACCTGGGCATTCTATGGCCTCCGAAACTGTGATAGGCAGTGAGGAGTAAAATCAAAAATGTACGCCCTTAGAAATCCTGAAGGCGGTGCTTGGTTTTCGGGGTCCCGTACGCGACTAGGCTCCCAAAAAGTCCCACACATGTGGTATCCCTGTACTCAGGAGAAGCAGCTAAATGTATTTTGGGGTGCAATTCCACATATGCCCATGGCCTGTGTGAGCAATATATCATTTAGTAAAACTTTGTGCAAAAAAAAAAAAAAAAAATTGTCACTTTCCCGCAACTTGTGTCAAAATATAAAACATTCCATGGACTCAACATGCCTCAAAGCAAATAGCTTGGGGTGTCTACTTTCCAAAATGGGGTCATTTGGGGGGGGTTTATGTCATCTGGGCATTTTATGGCCTTCAAAACTGTGATAGGTAGTGAGGAGTAAAATCAAAAATGTACGCCCTTAGAAATCCTGAAGGCGGTGCTTGGTTTTCGGGGCCCCGTACGCGGCTAGGCTCCCAAAAAGTCCCACACATGTGGTATCCCCGTACTCAGGAGAAGCAGCTAAATGTATTTTGGGGTGCAATTCCACATATGCCCATGGCCTGTGTGAGCAATATATCATTTAGTGACAACTTTTTGTAATTTTTTTTTTTTTTTTTTTGTCATTATTCAATCACTTGGGACAAAAAAAATGAATATTCAATGGGCTCAACATGCCTCTCAGCAATTTCCTTGGGGTGTCTACTTTCCAAAATGGGGTCATTTGTGGGGGTTTTGTACTGCCCTGCCATTTTAGCACCTCAAGAAACGACATAGGCAGTCATAAATTAAAGGCTGTGTAAATTCCAGAAAATGTACCCTAGTTTGTAGACGCTATAACTTTTGCGCAAACCAATAAATATACACTTATTGACATTTTTTTTACCAAAGACATGTGGCCGAATACATTTTGGCCTAAATGTATGACTAAAATTGAGTTTATTGGATTTTTTTTAGAACAAAAAGTAGAAAATATAATTTTTTTTCAAAATTTTCGGTCTTTTTCCATGTATAGCGCAAAAAATAAAAACGGCAGAGGTGATCAAATACCATCAAAAGAAAGCTCTATTTGTGGGAAGAAAAGGACGCAAATTTCGTTTGGGTACAGCATTGCATGACCGCGCAATTAGCAGTTAAAGCGACGCAGTGCCGAATTGTAAAAAGTGCTCTGGTCAGGAAGGGGGTAAAACCTTCCGGGGCTGAAGTGGTTAAAGCAACCTATTGAGCTTACCAGAACCACCGCTGGAGGGGGTCTATTTCACATTTTCACAGCTCATACTGTAAAGAAACTTTTCGGTATTTGGAGATGAAATATTTTTTCCTCTAGACGTAAAGAGTGCCCCCTTGTCCTCTGTGATGACCTTAAAGTGAATATATGAAGGAAGAGATTCCCAGCTCCAGCCCCCTGAGTGCCCAGCCTACATGGGCACAACTGGTAAGATTGTATGGGACCTGGCATACCCACTGCTGAACAAAGGTTACCACATATACCTGGATAACTTTTACACCAGCTTGCCCCTTTTCAAACATCTATACATTGCTAAAGCCCTGGCCTGCGGAACCTCCAGAAAGAACAGGAAGGGCTTCCCACAATCCATAGTGAACAAAAAACTGTGAAGGGGGGGAAAGAGCAATTTTGAGATGCAACAAAAGGCAGGCCTTGAGGTGGAAGGTTAACAGGAATGTGTACATGATGTCCACCATCCATGATGACACTACAGTTGCGGTTCAAAGAAGACGAGGTTCCATTGAAAAGCCAACATGTGTCCAAGAATACAATCTCTACATGGGGGGTGGATTTCAACGACCAAATGCTTCAGCCCTATTTGTCAATAAGGAGTTCCCGTTTCTGGAAAGTAGCAATTTATCTAATTCATTTGGCCATCTATAATGCATACATAATCTACGCCAAATCCATGGAAAGCCCCACCCACGTCCTAAAATGAATCAAAGAAGTTGTCACGTCCCTCATCTATCAACAAAGACACCCCCCAGAAAACCTTTGCTCTGATGCTGTTAGCCGACATCATGAACGCCACTTCCTGAACAACATTCCACCATCTCAAGCAGGCCGAAGATGCCAAAAAAGATGTTGTATATGCAGCAAGAAGGATTTCGAAGAGATACCAGCTACCAGTCCCCAGTGTCTCTCCCAACCCAACCTTTGCATTGGTTCATGCTTCCGACTTTATCACACATCCCTAAAATATTAGCCCTTATTTTTAACCATTTCCCCATTTTCATTATTTGTGCTGACCTTTTTCCATGCTTCCTCAAATAACCATGCCACTGCCTTCCACGTGAACTGACCCAGGCCTGTTTTTTGACTATGCCTCTGCCTACAGTTTGGACTGCTTCCACGTGAACTGACCCTGGCCTGTTTTACAGGCTATGCTTTTGCCTACCGCGTGGACCGATCGGTTGCCCTGCTACTGTAGTACACAGGGGTCTCACATGTGAGGGGCTCCAGAATTGTTTTTCCGGATGGAGAAAACTAATTTTTTTTGTTTTCTCCGGGTTTTGTAATTTCTGGATTAGGGTTTGAAGTCCGGAGGCTTCAAAGAGATTTGGGTGGGAGAAGCCTCTACCCCTGTGCACAGGTCTTACCCAAATGAGGCCCGCAGCCTGCTGCTGACTTACTGCCATCATGCCTCAGCCTACCACATGAACTGACCACACCTCTGCCTGCTACCTGGACTATCAAAATAATTAGCTGTAGCAAGAGGCAGTATGTTTATGAAGGGCTGGAGAGCGGGACAATAATGAGTGTCTGCAGGTAACAGTGTACCAGGATCAATATTATGGCTGTGCTGGCTATATCTGCCTGGACAATTCCTATGGTAAATGCTTTGGCTGTGCTGACAATATCCTCGTGCTGACTATAGACAATATTCCTGCCTGCTGCCTGGGTAATTACTATTGTTGTTGCTAAGCACATTGCTGCTATGTGTGAAATATCTTATAAATGCAAAAAAAAATGCGTTTTCATTTTTTTCCCACATTTTCCAAAACCTGGAAAAAATGAACTGTTCAAAAGATCATAGATTATACATTGGGGTGTTTGTTTCCCAAAACAGAGTAATTTTGTGGGCATTTTCATTGTCCTGGTGCACCAGGGCCTTCAAAGGTGTGATATATGTGTAATTTATGTCCCTAGAACACCTGATGGTGCTCCCTGCATGTTGGGCCTCTGTATGTGGCTGGGCTGTGAAAAAGTCTCACACATGTAATATTGCCATACTCAGGAGGAGTAGCAGAATGTGTTTTGGGGTGTAATGGCAAATATGCATATGCTGTGCGAGAGAAATAACTTTCACACTGAGGCGGTGGGGGTGGTAGCGGTAAAGCGCAGCTAGTGTTAGCGGCGCTTTACCGCTGTTTAAGCGGCGCTTTGCCACCGCTAGTGGTGCGCTTTTAACCCCCCAAAAGGGGTTAAAAGTGCCCGCAAGGTGCCACTGCCAAAGCATTTTGCAGGTGCTTCAGCAGCGCAGCCTATTGGGCAGGGCATTTTAGGTGCTCATTGAGCAGGGCGTTTTAGGTGCGGTGTATACACCGCTCCTAAACCTCCCCAAAGATGCTGCTTGAAGGACTTTATTTAACGTCCCTTAAGCGCACTGCTCCAGTGTGGAAGCACTCAGGCTTTCACACTGGAGTGACAGGAGAGGCGCTTTGCAGGCGCTATTTTTAGCGCTAAAACGCCGGTATAGCGCCTCTGTGTGAAAGTGGCCTTAATATGACAAAAGAAAAAAAAATCTTCATTTTGCAAAGAATTATGGGAAAAAATTACAACTTTAAAAAAGTCACCATGCGACCTTGGGATGTCTACTTTCCAAAAAGGGGTCATTTGGGGGGTACCTGTACTTTAGTGGCCTGTTAGTGTCTCAAAAAATGATATAGGCCTTCAGTAAATCAGGTGTGAGCAATTTTCAATGATTGGCACCATAGCTTGTAGACTCTATAGCTTTCACAAAGACCAAATAATATACACTAATTAGGGTTATTTTTACTGAAGATATGTAGCCGTATAAATTTTGGCCAAAATTTATAAAGAAAAATTACTAATTTGCAAAATTTTATGACAAACAAAGAAAAAGGCATTTTTTAACAAAAAAATTGATATATTACATCTTAATCCATGAACATTTTTGAGGACACAGAAGGGTTAATGAGTATCCGTATTTTGATTGATATTATCATGTTTTTATATGTTTTACTATTCTTGCTATGTATAATGTATATTGAGCTTTATGTAAACAAGTGAGCTGCAAAATGTAAAGTTCTGGCTGTGACTTGAATAGGGTGTCAACTATCTCCCTACATCTACCTGGCTGTTTTGTCCACTGGAAATATAGTTATTGTTTATAGATACCATTTATTGTACACACTGGTTTATATATTTTTTATGTGGACCTATATGGTAGTGTGTTAGGAGTGCTTTTCTTTTCAAACCGATACATGAGAAGATTGTACAATATATGTTACTTTGGAACTGCTCCACCCTTTTGATTGGATGCTTCTCGTTTGTTTGGGATGGGAGGGGTCCTCTCATCAGGTGAGATCAGCTCCATTGTTATACAGATAGTATATATTTGGTTATGTTTGTCCTAAGGATAGGAGGTTATGAGTAAGCACTAGCTGTAGCGTGAAACGCGTTAATTTTCAACTGTACCACACACTGCCTGATGATTTTATGGAACATGCAATAAAGGTTAAGGGCAGCCTCCCTACTGCATCGCAGGTGCAGGGTGCTGCTGACTCCCCGCTGATTTTGAAAAGTTCCTTGGTGTGGGCCTTTTTTGACACGTGTGCAGTAGATTGCACCGGTGCTGTTTGCAACCTATATCTGAAGCAGATCAAGCGTAGCCAGAAAAGCAGCCGCTTGGGCACCACATGCTTGACCAGACATATGACGACCTCCCATGCAGTCCGTTGGCAACAGCACTTAAAAGACACACATCAAAGAAAAAGGCAGACTTTTCCTTGCTCCTCATCTGGGATCTCCAACCCCACTATACCTCCAGTCCTCTCAAAAACCTGCACTGAGAGGAATGAAGGCATAGCAATAGGTGTTCCAAGTACTTGTAGCCAATCTGCTATCAGTACACGTCCATCTGATTTTAGCAGGCAAATTTTCCTACCCCAGTTGCTAAACCATAAAAAGAAATTCGGTCCCAGCCATCCACATGCTCAGCATCTGAATGCTAGCTTGGCCAAATTGCTAGCACTGCAACTGCTGCTTTTTCAGCTGGTAGACTCTGCCCTCTTTCGTGAATAAGTGGCAGGTTCCAAAACGCCATTTCTTTTCACAGAAGGCCATTCAGGTTCTCTACCAGCATGTGGAAGGCAATGTTTTGGCCTCGTTGGACAGGGCAGTCAGCAGTAAGGTGCATATTACCGCTGACTCATGGTCTAGCAGGCATGGGCAGAGACGTTACCTTTCCTTCACGGCGCACTAGGTAACTCTGCTGGCAGCTGGGACAGGGTTCAGTATTGTTGGAGCTTGTTCCGCCACCACTGCAATAGCTCTCTCCTCCACCCCTCCTCTTCTTCTTCCTCTATGGCCTCTTCTGCAGATTTGTCCTCTGAACCAGCAGTGCTCCGTAAGCGTTCAAGGGCCTATGCAAGCACTCAGGCAAAAAGATGCCATGCGGTGCTTAAGTTGGTCTGCTTAGGGGACAGGAGCCACACAGGGCAGAGATTCTGTCAGCTCTACAGGGGCAGGCTCAGCCAGGAATGGTTGTAAGTGACAATGGCACCCACCTTCTCTCTGCCCTCCAACAGGGACACTTGACCCATGTCCCATGTTTGGTACATCTCCTGAATTTGGTGGTGCAGTGGTTCTTGAGCAGGTACCCAGGCTCACAGGATCTCCTGAAGCAGGCTAGAAAAGTCTGTAATTATTTCCGCCGGTCATACAATGCCAGTGCTCGGCTGGCTGACATTCAAAGGGAATGCAACATGCCCACCAACCGCCTCATTTGTGACATGCCCACCAGGTGGAACTCAATGTTGGCAATGCTGCAGCGGCTGCACGCGCAACAGAGGGCCATCAAGGAGTACCTGTGTGAGTATGGCACCAGGACAGGGTCAGGGGAGCTTGGCTTTTTTTCGCCACGCCAGTGGCTTCTGATCAAGGATGCATGCACTGTCCTGTCACCATTTGAGGAGGCCACGAGGATGGTGAGTAGCTACAATGCATGCATCAGTGATACTGTCCCTCTTGTCTTCCTGTTGCAGCACACGCTTCATGGAATAATGGACAGGGCACTTGAGGCAGAACGGCGGGAGGAAGAGGAGGACTTCCTTACCTCTCAACGCCCCCTTTATCCAGATAGTATTCCTGTGGGCACGCCAAACACACAGGAAGAAGAGAAGGAGAAGGAGGAGTATTGTGTCAGCATGGACGTGGAGAATAACACTCAGCAGCAGTCTTCAAGGGATGGTTTTCAGCCCCTAGAAACCCAAGGAGTTGTACATGGCTGGGAGGAGGTTGTTATGGGTCTTGTGATTCTTAGTGACCCAGAGGTCTCAGAATCGAATGCCTATGCAAACTTACACTGCATGGCCTCCCTGATTCTGCAAAGCCTGCAAAAGGACCCTAGGATTCGTGGTATCAAGGAGTGGGATCATTACTGGCTGGCAACCCTTCTTGATCCATGTTACAAGGGTAAGGTTTCAGAACTCATCCTGCCTTTGCAGAGGGAGCAGAGGATGAAACATCTTCAGGAGGCCTTGAAGAAAAGTTTGTGCAATGCGTTTCCAGACCCTGGGGAGGTTACAATTTCCTGGTGCTGGACAACGTGTTGCTGAGGCTTTGTTCAGTCAGAGGAAGAGCCGGCCGTCTGACCGATGCCTTTAGACAATTTTTCAGGCACCACCACCATTGCCTAAGGCACAATTTTTCTGTCCCTGTTTACCAGGGGCATGTAATTACAATTTTTGATCTAATATTTCACAGCAGGGCCCGTTCCTGCATCCAACAAGAGTATCTGTGAGAGTTGTGGCACCACCACCAAAGGCCCAATTTTTCTGTCCCTGTTTAACAGGGGCATGTAATTACAATTTGTGATCAAATATTTCACAGCAGGGCCCATTCCCGCGCCCACCAATAAATTATCATTATCAATTCCTTTGTTTCTTTCATATTAATAAATGCACACCAAAAAACCAAGAATATATCACAATACGTTTCATTTCACCCTGAAAAACACCACCAAAAACTAACAACAATTTTTTTTTAAGAGAATGGAGACTGGAGGGAACAAAAGGAAAGAAAAGAAGCAAGCATGGGTAGTTCGGATGGGATATCTTTGAATCTTGTTAATTTTTTTGCCTCTCTCATACCGATTGAATCAATGAGAGCATGGGGATCTTAACACTTGGTAGTTGTGTACCTCTTACTTCCAATCCTATCAATAAATTCTGGGCCTGAATTATCTTTAACAGGTGCTTCTCCACGCCCAGACTTTGTTCTTGTATAAGCCACTTAGGCAAATGTCTTAATTGTCCCGCCAGATAGTACAGATACATATCTGGCAGAGCCAATCATGTCTCTGTTTTTGGGCGCTGTAATGTTGTAAGTTTTACTTTACATCTGCCTTTGGCCCATATAAATTTAGTAAATTGAGAGTTCAAGCTTTTAAAGATCTTTTTAGGAACTACCACTGGGGAATGTGAAAAAAATATATAAACACTTTGGCAGTAAAATCATTTTAATTACATTTATTCTACCCACTACTGAAAGTGGTAGGTTACTCCAGCTTTTCAGCTTAGATTTAATATACTCCATCAATGGATTTACATTCGCTGCCAGTGCACCCCAAGGTTACCTTGTTATATAGATTCCTAGATACTTAAAGGAGTCCACTATTCTAAGTGGGGTATCTATCCTTTCCTCCATTTCTAGGTTCTTGATGCAGTGGCATAAGGAAAGGCTTCTGCCAATTAATCTTAAGCCCTGAATACTGGCCAAAGGTGTCTATTAAACTCATAGCTTTCGTCAGGGTGTTCTGTGTATCCCGCATATATAGTATTATATCATCCACATAAAGACCAATCTGTTCTATACTATCCCCCAACTGTATCCCCTGGTATTCTTCAGTCTGCAGAAACCGTAGAGCCAGGGACTCAATTGTAATGGCAAATAAAAGGGGAGATAGTGGACACCCCTGCCTCATGCCCCTTAATAGATTTATTGATTTATTCCATTAATCAATAATTTTGATCTCGGGTTTGCATATAATATTTTAACCCATTAAATCCATTGCCAAACCCAAACTTTCCCAGTGTTGCCTGCAAAAATCTCCATTCTACAGAGTCAAAGGCTTTGACGGTATCAAGAGATGCCAGAGCCCCTGACTCTGGAACATATTCCCTCATTTGTGCCACTAGTTGCGTTCTACGAATATTTATCGATGTTGATGTTGATTTACCAGGTATAAACCCTGTCTGGTCTGTGTGGATTATAGATGTTATTACAGTGTTTAATCTTCTAGCCAGTATCCTGGCAAGGATTTTGTAATCACAGTTTAACATGGATATTGGCCTGTAAGAGGTGCATTCATGTGGGTCCTTGTCTGGTTTTAAGATTATTACCGTTGCCTCATACATTGAATATGGGAGTTCCCCCCTAACAATGGCCTCTCTATATACCCTAGTTAAAATTGGGGCTATCTGATCTATACAGTCAGGTCCATAAATATGGCACATCGACACAATTCTAATCTTTTTGGCTCTATACACCACCACAATGGATTTGAAATGAAACGAACAAGATGTGCTTTAACTGCAGACTTTCAACTTTAATTTGAGGGTGTTTACATCCAAATCAGGTGAACGGTGGAAGGAAGGAATTACAACAGTCTGTATATGTGCCTCCCACTTAAAAGGGGCCAAAAGTAATGGGCCAGATTAACAATCATCCATCAAACTTTCACTTTTTAATACTTGGTTGCAAATCCTTTGCAGTCAATTACAGCCTAAAGTCTGGAATGCATAGACATCACCAGACGCTGGGTTTCATCCCTTGGAGATGCTCTGCCAGGCCTCTACTGCAACTGTCTTCAGTTCCTGCTTGTTCTTGGGGCATTTTCCCTTCAGTTTTGTCTTCAGTAAGTGAAATACATGCTCAATCGGATTCAGGTCAGGTGATTGACTTGGCCATTGCATAACATTCCACTTCTTTCCCTTAAAAAACTCTTTGGTTGCTTTCGCAGTATGCTTCGGGTCATTGTCCATCTGCACTGTGAAGCGCCGTCCAATGAGTTCTGAAGCATTTTGCTGAATATGAGCAGATAATATTGCCCAAAACACTTCAGAATTCATCCTGCTGCTTTTGTCAGCAGTCACATCATCAACAAATACAAGAGAACCAGTTCCATTGGCAGCCATACATGCCCACGCCATGAGACTACCACCACCATGCTTCACTGATGAGGTGGTATGCTTTGGATCATGAGAAGTTCCTTTCCTTCTCCATACTCTTCTCGTCCCATCACTATGGTACAAGTTGATCTTGGTCTCTTCTGTCCATAGGATGTTGTTCCAGAACTGTGAAGGCTTTTTTAGATGTTTTTGCAAACTCTAATCTGGCCTTCCTGTTTTTGAGGCTCACCAATGGTTTACATCTTGTGGTGAACCCTTTGGATTCACTCTGGTGAAGTCTTCTCTTGATTGTTGACTTTGACACACATACACCTACATCCTGGAGAGTGTTTTTGATCTGGCCAACTGTTGTGAAGGGTGTTTTCTTCACCAGGGAAAGAATTCTTCGGTCATCCACCACAGTTGTTTTCCGTGGTCTTCCGGGGCTTTTGGTGTTGCTGAGCTCACCGGTGCTTTCTTTCTTTTTAAGGATGTTCCAAACAGTTGATTTGGCCACACCTAATGTTTTTGCTATCTCTCTGATGGGTTTGTTTTGTTTTTTCAGCCTAATGATGGCTTGCTTCACTGATAGTGACAGCTCTTGAGAGTTGACAGCAACAGATATCAAATGCAATTAGCACACTTGAAGTAAACTCTGAACCTTTTATCTGCCCTTGTAAATGGGATAATGAGGGAATAACACACACCTGGCCATGGAACAGCTGAGCAGCCAATTGTCCCATTACTTTTGGTCCCTTAAAAAGTGGGAGGCACATATACAAATTGTTGTAATTCCTACACTGTTCGATTTGGATGTAAATAAATTAAAGCTGAAAGTCTGCAGTTAAAGCACATCTTGTTTGTTTCATTTCAAATCCATTGTGGTGGTGTATAGAGCCAAAAAGATTAGAATTGTGTTGATGTCCCAATATTTATGGACCTGACTGTATATCGACTGTACACTTCCAGGGGTATCCCATCTGGTTCTGGGGGTTTACCAGTAGCTAACGATGAGATTGCCTCCCTTACTTCTTCCTCCATGATCTCCCCGTCCATAAATTTTGAATTTTCTTTTGTTATTTCCGGGTACACTACCTCCTCCAGATACCCCTCTATATCCTCCTCAGTGCAAGTAGCGTACATGTTAACATAAAACTCATAAAACCATTGTATGATTTCTTCTATTGTACTGGCCAGTATCCCTTGTTCATTTCGTATCTTAGAGATAGCCGAGGTTGTTGTTTGCTGTTTGGCAATAAATGCCAGCAATCTGCTAGACTGGTTCCCTTGTTAAAAAATGTTTTGCCTCATAAAAAATTGTTTCCGTTTAGCCTTTATTTCTATTTGTCCCCTATATAACTTAAAGAGACTTTCACCTTGCCTGATTTTCACTTGAGGGATTAGATACAACTTCACCTTCTGCTTGTACACACTGTTTAGCTATTTCCTCCTCTCCTTGCCTACTGGATCGTTTGATATGGGATATGGTTGAATTCAGTTTCCCCCGCAGATATGCCTTAAATGCATCACATACCGTACCATTCATTGCATAGTTCTCATGTGCCTCAAAAAAACATTTAACTGCTCTGGAATATGATCATGAGTCCCAATCTGATATAGTCAATATGGGTGCATTTTCCAGATTGGTTGGCTCCCCCTAGCGCCGATACTTAACCCAAACATTAATTAGTGGGGAGTGATCAGAAATCCCCTGGGGTTGATAAGCAATCGAATGCACCAATGGCTGTACTTTGTCATTTACACATACCATGTCAATTCGAGATAGACACCCTCCACCTGGGGCTGCCCACGAATAGATCCTAGTCTGTGGGTTCCCAACTCTCCACAAGTCAGACCATCCTACCTCACCAAGAAGACTTTTTAACGTATTTTCTCTACTCGCCCGTTTTAGGATTGCACCCCCATATCTATCTAAAGTTGAGTCCAGTATCATATTGTAGTCCCCCATACATATCACGTATGCATCAGGGTATTGAGCCATAAACAGCACTGCATCCTTCACTACCTGCATTATAGATTCCCATAAGCAGGGCTTTTTTCAGGGGGAACGCAGTTCCAGCACCTCCAGCAATTAATGTAAATAAAAGCAAAGAGTGCTGGGGTGTGCTGGAGGGTCTTTTGATGCTGGATGCTGGGGAATCTGTTTTTGTATGGAGCTCTATTGTTGCCAATGGGGGGTGTTATGTTGCTGGGGGGTGTCAATTGTTGCTGGGAGGGATCTACTGTTGAGGGAGAGGTCTATTGTTGCTGGCTCTTGGAGAGTCTATTGATGCCAGCTGCTGGGGGTCTATTGTTGCTGGGGTGGTATTTTGTTGCAGGGGTCCATTGTTTCTGGGGGGAGGTCTATTGTTGTGTGGGCGATCTATTGTTGCTGGGGTGAGGTCTATCGTTGCTGGGGGTCTACTGTTGTTGGGGTGGGGTCTATTGTTACTTACTGCGCTCTATTTTACTGCTTTTCTTGTTATCATTAACAAATTCCATGCGTAGCATGGGTAGTTGGTTGAACCAAGGGACAATGCTCAGAGGTGGGTAGGGAGCAGAAATGAAGGGTAACTCAGAAGGGGGGAGTTTCTGCACCTATTCTCTGAGAAAAAAAGCCCTACCCATAAGTACAAATGGTAAAGCGTATAATATTCCACAGATAAACAGATATCTACCATCAGGGTCACATCTATAGCTAATACACTCCCACGGCACCGATCGGTGTATCAGCATAGACATTCCCCTTGAATAGGACGTATGATATGAATGGTAAATATGATTTAACCCAGGGCTTCTTCAAATATCTTAAATTGTCTTTTATCATATGCATTTCCCCAAAACCGGTTCAGAAAATGTCATTCTCTGCTGCAGAAAAGTGCTTGACATTTTATGAACTGATTTTTGGGGCCCTGTATCTCAGGGCCACTTGGTGCTAGAAACTCCAGCTTTGGAAATTGTATGGTGCTAGTTCCACTGGGTTTGCACACCAAATTTGGGGTTCTTAGCACTAAGTGGGCCCCAAATTCGGTCAACTGTGTCCATCTGCAGCAATGTCATTTCGGGACCCTTTGGGTTCAGAGACCCCAAATTTTGGCTGCAGCTAGGGGGCATCTAGGAACCCTTAACTACCGAGTTTGAAGTTCAGGGGACCTATGGCTGCAAATGGGCACAGTGAGGCATGCAAATGGGCACAGTGATGCTGCAAATGGGCATTGTTGACCCTCTTTTCCACTTACAGTAGCTGTGCATTTCTCACCCTCGTCTTATACTCGAGTCAATACGTTTTTCCCATTTTTTTGTGGTAAATTAGGGCCTCGACTTATACTCGGAACGACTTATACTCGAGTATATACGGTATATATCCCAAATAACAAAGAAAAAAAAAGAGGGAAAGGGAGTGGTTCGGGAGCTTCAAAAAGAAAATTTGTTTTCCCGGGGTATATAACATACCCCGGGTTCTCTACCCTCTCCCCCGCCCCCCCTCTCTTCCCCTTTCAGGGGTAGCCCAGAGATAGTCCCCCTCCCTTCCCACCCCCATCCCACATAAAATAGAAAATATTCCCCTGTTGTGCCATTTCTTAAACCCATCTGTAAATAGATTAATAAAGTGCAGTGGTACAAAAATTACCCAAACAGTCCTATATATAACTGACATATGTCTAATAAAGTGCGAACGTGAAATTCAAAGAATGCAAAAATACAGAAACTACTCAAGCTGCCCTATATATCATGGGTCATCAACCCTGTCCTCTGGGCCCACTGACTGGAGCATCCCAATAAGTACGCTCCATTGAGTGACATTGGTGAAACCAGTCAGGGACCAGCACTGCTGGAGCTGAGGGACTCTCCTAGCTGCCAGGGGAAGAACTCCTCCAGTGAGAGTGGGGGGGCAGCAAAGGGAAAGGAAAGACAGATTCTGGTGGTAGGGGACTCAATTCTTAGAAGGACAGAGAGGGCAATCTGTAACCAAGACCTGAAACGCCGAACAGTATGTTGTCTACCGTGCGCTCGGGTTCGGCACATCACGGATCTTGTGCACAGATTACTGGGAGGGGCTGGGGAAGACCCGGCTGTCATGGTGCACATTGGCACCAATGACAAAGTCAGAGGCAGATGGAATATCCTAAAGAATGATTTTAGGGACTTAGGAGCTAAATTGAGGAAAAGGACCTCCAAGGTAGTATTCTCAGGAATACTACCGGTACATAAAGCTACACCAGAAAGGCAGAGGGAGATTAGGGAAGTAAACAAGTGGCTGAAGAGCTGGTGTAGTAAGGAGGGGTTTGGGTTCCTGGAGGACTGGGCCGACTTCTCAGTCGGTAACCGATACTATAGAAGGGACAGACTGCACCTAAATGAGGAGGGTGCAGATATGCTGGGAATGAAGATGACCAAAAAGTTAGAGGGGTTTTTAAACTAGGCGATGGGGGGGAGGGTCCAGAGACAGAGATAGCCAGCGCGAAAGATATTCCAGAGGGTAGTATTGGGGGCATTAGTGGTAGGTTAACCAAAGCACAAAAACACAAGGTGAGTATAGTAGCAAGTCCTAGTTGCAATCTCGAAACACCCAATACGAGGACAATATGCGACCGGTCTAAACTATGTGGCATGTTCACCAATGCCCGGAGCATGGCGGACAAGATGGGTAAACTAGAGATACTGTTGTACAAGGAGGATTTGGATTTTGTGGGAATTTCAGAGACCTGGTTCAACAGCTCTCATGATTGGCTGGCAAACATTCAAGGGTATACCCTATACCGCAAGGATAGAGAGGGTAAAAAAGGGGGAGGGGTATGCCTATATATCAAGAATAATGTACAAGCGAATGTGAGAGATGACATCACTGAGGGAGCTAGAGAGGAGGTGGAATCCTTATGGGTAGAGCTCCAAAGGAATGAAGCTAAGGGGAAAATAATACTGGGAGTATGCTATAGGCCCCCTAACCTGAGGGAGGAAGTGGAGACGGATCTCCTATCACAAATTGGATTAGCAGCAAGGATGGGAAGTGTTATCATAATGGGGGATTTTAATTATCCAGACATAGACTGGGCGGAGGGAACCGCGCATTCATTTAAGGCTCGCCAGTTCCTTAATGTCTTGCAGGACAATTTTATGGGTCAGATGGTAGATGCACCAACTAGAAATAAAACATTACTGGATCTACTGATTACCAACAATACAGACCTGATCACGGATGTGGAAATACAGGGCAATTTAGGTAACAGCGATCACAGGTCAATTAGTTTCAGTATAAATCACACAAATAGGAAACATGAAGGGAACACAAAGACACTGATTTTCAAAAGACCCAACTTCCCTAAACTACAAACCTTGCTAAAAGGCATAAATTGGGATAAAATATTAGGAACAAAGAATACGGAGGAGAGATGGGTTTGCTTTTAAGAGCATATTAAATAAGGGCATTAGCCAATGTATCCCATTGGGTAATAAATTTAATACAGCGAACAAAAATCCTGGATGGCTTAACTCCTATGTAAAAATGCATATAAAAGCAAAGGAGAAGGTCTTCAAAAAATACAAGGTTGAGGGAACACCCTCAGCATTCAGACTTTATAAAGGGTGCAATTAGGACGGCTAAGATAGAACATGAAAGACACATAGCGGAGGAGAGCAAAAAAAATCCCAAGAAATTCTTTAAGTATGTAAACAGTAAAAAAGGGAGGACAGACCATATTGGCCCCATAAAGAATGAGGAAGGACATCTGGTTACAAAGGATGGGCAGATGGCGAAGGTATTAAATTTATTCTTCTCCTCAGTCTTCACGAGTGAATCGGGGGGCTTCAGTAACCAAAACTGCAGTGTTTATCCTCATGACAGAACACAGGAAGCACCTCCATGGTTAACAGAGGACAGAATTAAAATTAGACTTGAGAAACTTAACATTAATAAATCACCGGGACCAGATGGCTTGCATCAGAGGGTACTTAGGGAACTCAGTCAAATGATTGCCAGACCGTTGTTCCTCATTTTTACAGACAGTCTATTGACTGGAATGGTACCAGCTGATTAGAGAAAATCCAATGTAGCACCAATATTTAAAAAGGGCCCATAATACATCCCTGGGAATTACAGACCAGTTAGCCTAACATCAATAGTATGTAAACTCTTGGAGGGAATGATAAGGGACTATATACAAGATTTTAGTAATAAGAACGATATCATTAGCAGTAATCAGCATGGCTTCATGAAGAATCGTTCTTGCCAAACCAATCTATTAACCTTCTATGAGGAGGTGAGTTGCCATCTAGATAAAGGAAGGCCCATAGGCGTGGTGTATCTGGATTTTGCAAAAGCATTTGACACAGTTCCCCATAAACGTTTACTGTACAAAATAAGGTCCGTTGGCATGGACCATAGGGTGAGTACATGGATTGAAAACTGGCTACAAGGGCGAGTTCAGAGGATGGTGATAAATGGGGAATACTAAGAATGGTCAGGGGTGGGTAGTGGGGTTCCCCAGGGTTCTGTGCTGGGACCAATCCTATTTAATCTGTTTATAAACGACCTGGAGGATGGGATAAACAGTTCAATCTCTGTATTTGCAGACGATACTAAGCTAAGCAGGGCAATAACTTCTCCGCAGGATGTGGAAACCTTGCAAAAAGACCTGAACAAATTAATGGGTTGGGCGACTACATGGCAAATGAGGTTCAATGTAGAAAAATGTAAAATAATGCATTTGGGTGGCAAAAATATGAATGCAATGTATACACTGGGGGGAGAACCTCTGGGGGAATCTAGGATGGAAAAGGACCTGGGGGTCCTAGTAGATGATAGGCTCAGCAATGGCATGCAATGCCAAGCTGCTGCTAATAAAGCAAACAGAATATTGGCTTGCATTAAAAGGGGGATCAACGCAAGAGATAAAACGATAATTCTCCCACTCTACAAGGCTCTGGTCCGGCCGCACCTGGAGTATGCTGTCCAGTTCTGGGCACCAGTCCTCAGGAAGGATGTACTGGAAATGGAGCGAGTACAAAGAAGGGCAACAAAGCTAATAAAGGGTCTGGAGTATCCTAGTTATGAGGAAAGGTTGCAAGCACTGAACTTATTCTCTCTGAAGAAGAGATGCTTGAGAGGGGATATGATTTCAATAGAGGGTTCATAGAGGGTTCTTTACTGTAAGAGCGGCAAGGATGTGGAATTCCCTTCCACAGGCGGTGGTCTCAGCGGGGAGCATTGATAGCTTCAAGAAACTATTAGATAATCACCTGAATGACCGCAACATACAGGAATATACAATGCAATACTGACACATAATCACACACATAGGTTGGACTTGATGGACTTGTGTCTTTTTTCAACCTCACCTACTATGTAACTATATATGTAACTGCTGCCATAACAATGGTATTTAACGTCAAAAGAGCGATGTATATCGACAGCGGGTGGTCCGGAAGTTGTTAAATAAGGGAAGTGTTGAGTGTACCTGTGGACATGGGGTGTTAAATGGTGGAGATAACTGTAGATTGGAGATTTCATTACGAATTGTATCAATCTTATTTTTGAAATGGATAGTGATCTCCTGAGCAGTGAGTGAGTTAGTGGGTGGAGGCAGTGGAGGACGAAGTAGAGTGTTAAAGGGCAGAGAAGAGCTAATGGGGACTTAATGAGAGTGATAAAATAGGTCTGCTTGGCAGTGTGGCAGCAAGAAGTGTATTTTGTGCGACTTAGACCCCTTTCGCACTGGGGCGCATTGCAGGTGCTACAGCGCTAAAAATAGCGTTTGTAAAGTGCCCTGAAAGTGCCGCTGCTTTGTCTCCAATGTGAAAGCCCCGAGGGCTTTCACACTGGGGCTGTGCCCTAGCAGGATGGGAAAAAAAAGTCCTGCTAGCAGCATCTTTGGAGTGGTGAAGGAGCGGTGTGTATACCGCTCTTTCACCGCTCCTGCCCATTGAAATCAATGGGGCACTGCGGCTATACCACTGGCAAAGCACCTCTGCAGAGGCGCTTTGCGGTGGTTTTTCACCCTTTCTCAGCCGCTAGCGGGGGTTACCGAATACCTCCGCTAAAAATAGCGGTGCTTTACCCCTGACGCACCTCCCGCCCCAGTGTGAAAGGGGCCTTAGTCTTACTCCACAGACGCTCAAGAGCGTGGCTACATTTTTTGAGACTTCTGTTAATAATGAATGAGTATCCCCCTGTGCTGCCCAGTGTGAATTTCTAGTGGTCCTTATAATTAAGATTTCAGAAGCACTTTGATTAATGCACAAGATGTGGGATTTTCAACACTCAAGAAGCACAAGCTAAATGTGATGGGCATTGAGCACCTGTTATACTCACATATTATGTACAGAATCCATTGCTAAATTGATTGTTTTATCCTTTATTGCATTACGGATGACACTTGATACGTGTATTATTATTTATGTTATCAATTGGCTGGTGTTCAACAGTTACACTTTGATGTATGTTTTGGTGTAGATTGCACCCATTTATTGTGACTATTTGCAGTGCAATACACCCATTTATTTTTTTGAGATTCCTGTTGTCATCTTTTTGCCAGGGTTGTAGGGGTTGGGCCTGATTCTGTGAGTAGTGAGGGGGGCAAGCTCATCCAGGGTGGAGGACAGGGATTTATTGTAGACAGAAGTGGCTAGACAGGGGTGAGATTGCCAAAGAAATGGTCGGGAGCAGAATAGAGAAGGGTTGAAGTGGCAAAGGTTTCTACGGGCAACTGTTAGGCGGTTGGAGGGAGCGAAACTGAAAAGATGGTGATCAGAGAGAGGAAATGCCTGAACGAACATATTAAGGAACTTTCTGCACATCCCTTCTGCTCATAGCCAATATTACAGTACCAAGGATCCGACAGTACACAATTTACAACTTCAAGGATGAATAAGAATGTGAAATAATTGTGCTATATTAACAGGGTGGTTTGGGGTCTATGGTTGATTTTATAATTATCTATGTGTTACATGTATAATAAAATTGTTTTTTATGATGCATTGGTCTAGATTTGAGGGATAAGTTTTTATAGAGATACAGTTCTGGGATGATTTGGTTTTGAGTCCATAACTAGTTTCTTTATTCTTTGATTCTTCATGTATTTTAATATAACATGGTAATAAACCAGTTTTGGAGTATCACCTACGTTCCTTTTACTACATACAGTCAGGTCCATAAATATTGGGACATTGACACAATTCTAATATTTTGGGCTCTATACACGACCACAATGGATTTGAAATGAAATGAACAAGATGTGCTTTAACTGCAGACTTTCAGCTCTAATTTGAGGGTATTTACTTCCAAATCAGGTAAACGGTGTAGGAATTACAACAGTTTGTATATGTGCCTCACACTTTTTAAGAGACCAAAAGTAATGGGACAATTGGCTGCTCAGCTGTTCCATGGCCAGGTGTGTGTTATTCCCGCATTATCCCATTTACAAGGAGCAGATAAAAGGTCCAGAGTTCATTTCAAGTGTGCTTTTTGCATTTGGAATCTGTTGCTGTCAACTCTCAATATGAGATCCAAAGAGCTGTCACTATCAGTGAAGCAAGCCATCATTAGGCTGGACAAAACAAAACAAACCCACCAGAGAGATAGCAAAAACATTAGGTGTGACCAAATCAACTGTTTGGAACATCCTTAAAAAGAAAGAAAGCACCGGTGAGCTCAGCAACACCAAAAGACCCGGAAGACCATGGAAAACTGTGGTGGATGACCGAAGAATTCTTTCCCTGGTGAAGAAAACACCCTTCACAGCAGTTGACCAGATCAAGAACACTCTCCAGGAGGTAGGTGTATGTGTGTCAAAGTCAACAATCAAGAGAAGACTTCACCAGAGTGAATACAGAGGGTTCACCACAAGATGTAAACCATTGGTGAGCCTCAAAAACAGGAAGGCCAGATTAGAGTTTGCCAAACAACATCTAAAAAAGCCTTCACAGTTCTGGAACAACATCCTATGGACAGATGAGACCAAGATCAACTTGTACCAGAGTGATGGGAATAGAAGAGTATGGAGAAGGAAAGGAACTGCTCATGATCCAAAGCATACCACCTCATCAGTGAAGCATGGTGGTGGTAGTGTCATGGCGTGGGCATGTATGGCTGCCAATGGAACTGGTTCTCTTGTATTTATTGATGATGTGACTGCTGACAAAAGCAGCAGGATGAATTCTGAAGTGTTTTGGGCAATATTATCTGCTCATATTCAGCAAAATGCTTCAGAACTCATTGGACGGCGCTTCACAGTGCAGATGGACAATGACCCGAAGCATACTGCAAAAGCAACCAAAGAGTTTTTTAAGGGAAAGAAGTGGAATGTTATGCAATGGCCAAGTCAATCACCTGACCTGAATCCGATTGAGCATGCATTTCACTTGCTGAAGACAAAACTGATGGGAAAATGCCCCAAGAACAAGCAGGAACTGAAGACAGTTGCAGTAAAGGCCTGGCAGAGCATCCCCAGGGATGAAACCCAGCGTCTGGTGATGTCTATGCATTCCAGACTTCAGGCTGTAATTGACTGCAAAGGATTTGCAACCAAGTATTAAAAAGTGAAAGTTTGATGGATGATTGTTAATATGTCCCATTACTGTTGGTCCCTTAAAAAGTGGGAGGCACGTATGCAAACTGTTGTAATTCCTACACCGTTCACCTGATTTGGATGTAAATACCCTCAAATTAAAGCTGAAATTCTGCAGTAAAATCACATTTTGTTTGTTTCATTTCAAATCAATTGTGGTGGTGTATAGAGCCAAAAAGATTAGAATTGTGTTGATGTCCCAATATTTATGGACCTGACTGTATGTCCAGAATATGAAGGGTTTCCATCCAGCTCATTGCTGCAGTAACAGCCATGAAATTATATTTGTTTTTTAATGCCAGCTCCTGGCAGTGATCTAAAAGTAATTGCCCCTCTCCCTTTCCTGCCAGATTCCCCCCATGGTTTTTGGTCTCTCCCGTCATTCTTGTATCTAATTTATTGCTTACTCTAAACTAATGAGCTGTAGAGACATTTAATGCATTGTCCATTGATAGTTTTGGGTACCATAATTTTTCCACCATTTTTTCCACCATTTGGTATCTATTTCTTCCACACTACCTCTTCTTGGGGATTCAATTGTGTTTGTGTGCACTAAAAATTATTTTAGTGTGTTTTTTCCCCTGAAAATATAGCTTGAGCAAATATAGTTGAGCAAATTTTGTACAACATAAAAAATTGCAATTACCATCTTTTTATTCTACAGGGTCTCTGCTTTCAGAAAATATAAAAAATTCTGGTAGTCATAAATGCAGATTTCATTATGTGTGCAAACAATGTAAAAAAATGTCCTAGAGGGAAATTAAACAAACACAACTGTTTATAAATACATCTACAGTGGCCTAAGTAATTAGTATTGCTCAGAATTGAACTGCATCTACCGTTTTTTTGATAAACTCCAGGCAGAGTTTTGCATAGTTTTCTTACCCATACATTGCAGTAAACGGGTGTCATAGTAGTAGCCATGTTTGCAGTAACATTCATAGCTGGGTTGCGTGTTCACACATTTTCCTTCTTTGCAGATTTCTTGCCCAAACAGTTCACACTCATCAATATCTAGAAAAAATGAAATGTTGTATTATTATTTCATTACTGGTAATTTTCTGGCTTCTGTTCTCTTCCCACGGCTATCTGAAAATGTATTTTAATTTGTATTCTTAATGAGCTTAAGTCACTTTCTTCCCTATGAAGCTACTAAAAATGCAACAGCAAATTATCTACAACTTTCAGCACTGACATAAGATTTTCATTTACCATTTGTTATACAGTACTACAAAATAAAGCCAGTATTTTAATTACCGGCCAAAAAGTTTAAATATCAGCTTTGAGTTATTTTTTTACAAGGTTCTTGTATGTACCATTTCAACAGTAATAATATATGTGAAACATTTATTTGAAAATTGTTTATTCAAAGGTCTTCTTGAGGTATTTACCGAAGAACACGCTAGGTGGGTTTTCCTGAGTAGAATGCAGAGTTGATGTTGAGTAGAGGGTAAACAAAAGGAGAACTGTATCAATTCTGTTGTGCAAAAAAAATGCCAAACAGAAGCATAGGGAACAATTTATTATAATTATGCTGCTTCTATCACCTTCCTTAGCAGCTTTGAAATAGCACTGTGACAGAATAAAACCTGCCCCTAATCATGTCACTAATTTTACATATTGTCAGGATCAGAGTGGTAAACTGGAGACTGGAAGACAGTTCGATCAACGTAAAAAGTGCTTTATTCAGCATGAAAACAAATACAAACAAGAAAATGACAGGTGAGTCTTTAAATACAGGTCACACACAGGTAAACATCAGTTCAGCACCAGAAAGGTTTATAGGGCTAACTTTAAGTGCTCTATCCAGAGCTAAAGTCTCTTTTACAGGTCAGCTCACCCAGCAGGTCACAGTCCACTCATGGAGCCTTCCAGACCACATGCAGGTCTCTTCCCATCTGATAGCAAAATAGCCACCTCCAACCTCTCAGACCAGCTGATTAATAACTAGGCCTGAAGGGAATGTACCTGACCTTTCTTAATCCTGCCCCAGGCTGACTCTCTACATAACCCCCCCCCCTGTTCTAGGTCAAAAAGGGCATCAGCATTCTGATGTACTATCCCCGGTCTATGCACCACTACAAATTTGAAATCCTGTAGGGCGAGAAACCACAGGGTGATTCTGGAGTTCCTATCTTTATTTTGGGCCATCCATGTAAGGGGCACATGGCTTGAAGAGTCGGTCCAACAGGTTGCAGCTGAGTGTCTCCAGAGCCCATTTTATTGCCAGACACTCCCTTTCCACAATGGAATAGTTCCTCTCAGCTGATGTGAGTTTCCAGCTCAAGTACACAACAAGGTGCTCACCCCCAACCACCTGGGACTGCAGGAAGACCCAACTTTGAAGCTTCAGTTTGTACCAGAAACTCTTTCTCAAAGTCTGGGGCTACTAGTACAGGTTCCTGACTTAAAGCTTGCTTTAAACAGCAGAACGCTGCTTCCGCTTTAGTACTCCAGTGAACAACAGTAGAATTTCTTCCCTTTGTGAGATTTGTCAAGGGCACTGCTAAGCTGACAAAGTTGAGAATAAACCTCCTATAATACCCCACAATAACAAGGAAAGAACGCACCTGGTTTTTTGAGAGTGGATGGGACCACTTCAAGATGGCCCCCACCTTGTTCAGTTGGGGTTTAATCACCCCTCTACCTACAACATAACTCAAATAGTGGGCCTTCCTCAACCCAAAATCTTGCTTTTTTTCTGGGTATGCATCTAACACTAACTGGACTTTCTGTAAATGACTCTTCCAGTCATGGCTAAAGATGACGATGTCATCAAGGTAGGCTCCTGAGAATCCCTCGTGAATTCCATGGCTCTCTGGAAAGTGGCTGGGGCCCCATGCAACCCATATGTCATTCTGGCATACTGCCATAACCCCTCTGGTGTGGCAAATGCATTTTTTCCTTAGCCTCTTGGAAAAGTGAAATCTGACAGTATCTCTTTGTCAAATTCTTTTTGGACCTTGCTTTGTGTATTGGTCCAAATCATTTGGTGGAGGGGAGATTATGGTGTGGGGTTGTTTTTTAGAAGTTGGGCTTGACCCCTTAGTTCCAGTGAAGGGAACTCTTAAGGTGTCAGCATATCATGACATTTTGGACAATTTCATGCTCCCAATTTTGTTGGAACAGTTTGGGGATGGTCCCTTCCTGTTCCAACATGACTGCGCACCAGTGCACGAAGCAAGGTCCATAAAAACATGGATGAGTTTGTTTGGGATGGAGGAACTTGACTGGCCTCCACAGAGTCCTGACCTAAACCTGATATAATACCTTTGGGGTAAGATAAAAAATGCAGCGCTAGTGTGTAACAAAGTGCGAAAGTGAAGTATCAGCTCACGTGCAAATATAAAACTGATAGTAACTTGTAGGTCAGATATCAACGTGAACAATATACAACAACAAAAGGACAAACAAATCAGGAAAGTTTGTCACAGTTAGGTGAAAATGTCAATGTAAGACAGCAAAAAAAAAAAACTGCAACTAAAACTATCTGTGATAAACCAAAAAAAGAGGAGATTCTTCAGTAAAATGAAGTCACATGTGTAGATGATGCCTGTAGATGATAGTAAATCAACCACTATATGTGACAGGAATAACCTCTTCATAAGATATTTGCCGCATCAAGATGGAAATATTGAAGTAATGGGTACGCTTACCATGAGAAGTGGACACACTCACCATACGGTGGTGGGTCAATCAGGTGTTTGGATTAAACAATCCGGAAGATATTTAAAGGAAGGAGCTGGTGTGGAGATACGCCTCAATACTTCTGTCAAAATCCGTGGTAAGCAAATGGTGTAGCTAGGACAGCCCGGCTAAAGAACTTGGACTCCCATCTGATGGTCACACTTAATAGGATGTATGAACTCCAAATGGTGTCACATCAAACCATAAAAAAGGAAAGAAGAGAAGGGCCTCCACATCCCTGAGCCTTTGTGCCCTTCTCTTCTTTCCTTTTTTATGGTTTGGTGTGACACCATTTGGGGTTCGTACATCTTATTAAGTGTGACCATCGGATGGGAGTCCAAGTTCACTAGCCGGGCTGTCCTAGCTGCACCATTTGCTTACCACGGATTTTGACGGAAGTATTGAGGCGTATCTCCACACCAGCTCCTTCCATCAAATATCTGCCGGATTGTTGAAACCAAACACCTGATTGACCCACCTCCGTATGGTGAGTGTGTCCACTTCTCATGGTAAGCGTACCCATTCCTTCAATATTTCCATCTTGTTGCGGCAAATATCTTATGAAGAGGTTATTCCTGTCACATATAGTCGTTGATTTACTATCATCTACAGGCATCATCTACACATGGGACTTCATTTTACTGAAGAATCTCCTCTTTTTTTGGTTTATCACAGATAGTTTTAGTTGCATTTTTTTTTCTGTCTTGCATGGACATTTTAACCTACCTGTGACAAACTTTCCTGATTTGTTTGTCCTTTTATTGTTGTATATTGTTCACGTTGATATCTTACCTACAAGTTACTATCAGCTTTTTATTTGCACGTGAGGTGATACTTTATTTTCGCACTTTGTTACACACTAGCGCTGCACTTTTTTTCTTTTCACTTGTTTGTGCAGTTTACTATACTGTTTATGCTAGCTGCTTTACTATTTTTTACCTACTTTTAAGTTTTATCACTAGTAGTGCGACATTGTTTCATACTTAATACCTTTGGGATGAAATAGAGCAGAGGCTGCGAGCCAGGTCTTCTCGTCCAACATCAGTGCCTGACCTCACAAATGCTCTTCTGGAAGAATTGTCCAACATTCCCATAGACACACTCCAAAACCTTGTGCACAGCCTTCCCAGTAGAGTTGAAGCTGTTATAGCGGCAAAGGATTGGCCAACTCATGATTAAACCTTACGAACCAAGACTGTGATGCCATTGAGGTGCATGTAAAGGCGGGCATCTCAATACTTTTGACAATATAGTGTACTTTTAAGCTCTGCTGAGACAATATTCCGGTTTGCCTCAGGTATGCGGTATGGGATTTGAGAAAAATGTCTTGGTTTCTCTGCAAAACTTACTAGGACTCCTGTTTTTGAGAAGGGGAAAAGGCCCTCTGCAATCCATACCTTCCTAATTTGGACATCTAGATCTTCCTGGACGTTCTGACTGACTGTCAAAACTTCTCTTTCTTTCCATGGTTTGATTGGATAAACATGGTAAATTTGGTAGGGTTTACTTTTTGTTGGCTGATAGATCTTATATAGATCTTATAGATCTTATGTTTCCCACTTTCTCAACTCAAAGGGTCCCTGCCATTTAGTGAGAAACTTGCTCTGTACTGTAGGCACCAATACAAGAACCTGATCCCCAGGTTTAAAATCTCTAACCTTGGCAGACCGGTTGTACGCACGACTCTGGGCCTTTTGCGCAGCCTAAAAATGTTCCCTAGCTATGGGCATAACTTTTATCATTCGATACTGCATTTGTGCACTGTGTTCCACCACACTCCAATAAGGGGAAGCTTCTTGTTCCCATGTCTCTGTTGCTATATCCAGTAGTCCATGGCGGTGTCTGCCATAAACCAACTCAAAGGGAGAGAAGCCCGTGGAGGCCTGGGGAACCTCTCGTATGGCAAATAACAAGGGAGGCAACAAATGATCCCAATCACAACCATCCTCTTCAACTACTTTTTTTAGCATCCCCTTTAAGGTTTTGTTGAATCGCTCCACCAACCCGTTAGTTTGTGGATGATACATTGATGTCCGCAAGTGTTTAATTTTAAACAGCTTACAGAGCTCCTTCATCACTTTAGACATTGAGACGCTTGAGGGGGATATGATAGCAATATACAAATCTCAATGTTGATCCCAGCATAAGTATGAAACTTTTCAGTCCCAGGGAGTGTAAGAAGACACAGGGCCACATGATGAGACTGGAAGAGAAGCGTTTTAACCTTAAGCTGCGTAGGGGGTTTTTCACTGTCAGGACTGTAAGGATGTGAAACGCTCTTCCCCAATTGGTGGTGTCGGCAGAAAGTATGGATAGTTTTAAAAGACTCTTGGACGTGCATCTTATCGGAAACAATATACAGGGATATGGGAAATGATTTTCTACATGTACACACGCCCACACCAATACAGCTTGAACTGGATGGACTGTTGTCTTTATTCAACCTTACCAACTACTGTATATACTCGAGTATATGTCGAGATTTTCAGCCCTTTTTTTTTAGGCTGAAAGTGCCCCCCTCGACTTATACTCGAGTCACCGTCATCTGCCTACATGATCAGCGTGTCATGCAGACAGACGGCGGCCAGCGTGTGATACATTACATTTGGCGGCCATTCCACTATTCAAAAGCCGCGCCTCCTCCTCGTCTGTGATAGGCAGAACACTCAATTTCCCAGCAGTCAGTGTACAGCCTATCATTGACATTCTCTCATCCTGAAAAAACATGCTGCTCAGAATATGGCTTCACACTGATGACTCCTGACTGAAGTTTTCCCAAAATACTTTTCTACTGCTTTGACAAAATCTGATTTTGTCGTAGATATACTCTACAACAAAGTGTGGCCTGCAGATTGCCCCAACAGTATAAAGACAGAAGGGCTGAAAGCACCAATGGTGATAGTGGAGAGGGTTCTTCTCCAGTGATAGTTTGCCCTTTTGTCACTGTGATCATTGTGTTTCTAAAGTACCTCTGATGAGGCACCTCTGAGGCTAAAGCAGGTGATTGTCAATAACCAGGTGGAATATGATGTCCTCTATCCTCAAGCACCCATCTCATTGGAAACGATCCAGTTTCCATCTTATTTGCCTGTAGAAACTGCAAAATTCCAGGTGACTGAGTGTGTTCTATATAGGCTGAAAGGCTGTAAGCCTGCCATCGCTGACCAGTGGGATTTCTCTCAGGGAATCTACACAATCATCTTTTTTATGGCACTTTTATGTGTGTCAAAATATATTTTTTTAATCACAGTCACTTTTTGCTAATGCTGGCGCTATGTCTCCCTAGATTCTTCTAGTTGCTAGCGTTGTCTTTTCGTATGTCACATGTTCCAGTCTAGCACTTTATGCAATAGTTGCAATTTTCTCTTTTGATCATATATAAGTGTAAGGCTGACCGCAGGTCAGCCTGTGTGTGTAGGAGGAGTCAGGCTGCATAAAGCCTGCCCTCCTTCGCCTCCTTCCTTGTGGTCGTAGGATCTCGTGTGCGTCATTTGGGGGCGACTCTGACGTGATTTCCGGGTTGCCGATCGGTCAAAGGAGACATGCGGTGGGTTTGTTTCTCCCTGCTCAGTGGCAGGATTCAGCAAGTGTTTCTTCACCACGGAGGGCTTAGTGCGCGGCAGGCGCAGGTAAGGGGGGACGTGCTGCGGTCTGTTTTCACTATGATCCAGGGGAGGCTGGCAATTATCATTAGGCTGGAAGCGGTGGGGAATGTTACCCTGCTTTTACATGCAGCCTTCAGGGTTGGTTGGGGGGGGTCCACTGGCAGGTGGCCACCTCCACCTGGACTGTCTCAGGCATCTTCTGGCTGGTAGCTCCCCGCTGTCCACCCGCGGATGGCGGTCTCAGCCCCTCTCCGGCGGCGGTGAAACTGTCATCAGCATCTTCGCTTGTCAGTGGGCACAGTGCATCCTCATGCTGTAAGGCTGCGGATGGGGGTGTCCTTGGTAATATAGTTTGCAGACAGGGCAGCCTGCGGATGCTGCCATTTCACCTGCATGGGGCCATGCTGCTAGCACCCGGTTACCTCGTTACCACACTTGCATGATAAGTATGAGTTACAGGGGTTAATTCAGGCTGTGGGGTTGTCATCGCCTGTCATCTCATTATATTCTGTGGGGGTCCTTTGGGGGCATGCAGTTTACAGTTTCTCATGTAATTTATGGCTTCTCATGCATTTTACGGTTTCTCATGCATTTTACGGTTTTCATGCATTTTACGGTTTTCATGCAATTTATGGTTTCTCATGCATTTTACGGTTTCTCATGCTTTTTACAGTTTCTCATGCAATTTACGGTTTCTCATGCATTTTACGGTTTTCATACAATTTACGGTTTCTCATGCATTTTTACGGTTTCTCATGTACCGTATATACTCGAGTATAAGTCGTTCCGAGTATAAGTCGAGGCCCTAATTTACCACAAAAAAATGGGAAAAACTTATTGACCCGAGTATAAGACGAGGGTGAGAAATGCACAGCTACTGTAAGTGGAAAAGAGGGTCAACAATGCCCATTTGCAGCCTCACTGTGCCCATTTGCAGCCTCACTGTGCCCATTTGCAGCCATAGGTCCCCTGAACTTCAAACTTGGTAGTTAAGGGTTCCTAGATGCCCCCTAGCTGCAGCCAAAATTTGGGGTCTCTGAACCCAAAGGGTCCCGAAATGACATTGCAGCAGATGGACACAGTTGACCGAATTTGGGGCCCTGTATCTTAGGGCCACTTAGTGCTAAGAACCCCAAATTTGGTGTGCAAACCAAGTGGAACTAGCACCATAAAATTTCCAAAGCTGGGGTTTCTAGCACCAAGTGGCCCCGAGATACAGGGCCCCAAAAATCAGTTCAGAAAATGTCAAGCACTTTTCTACAGCAGAGAATGACATTTTCTGAACCGGTTTGGGGGCCCTGTATCTCAGGGCCACTTAGTGCTAGGAACTTCAGCTTTGGATATGTTATGGTACCAGGTCCTCTGGGTTTGCACACCAAATTTGGGGTTCCTAGCACTAAGTGGCCCTGAGATATGGGGCCTCAAACTCGGTTCAGAAAATGTCAAGCACTTTTCTGCAGCAGAGAATGACATTTTCCGAACCGATTTTGGGGCCCCGTATCTCGGGGCCACTTAGTGCTAGGAACTTCAGCTTTGGATATGTTGTGGTACCAGGTCCACTGGGTTTGCACACCAAATTTGGAGTTCCTAGCACCAAGTGGCCCTGAGATACGGGGCCCCAAAGTCGGTTCGGAAAATGAAATTTTTTGCTGCAGAAAAGTGCTTGACTCGAGTATAAGTCGAGGGGGGCACTTTCAGCACTAAATAATGTGCTGAAAAATTCGACTTATACTCGAGTATATACGGTAATTTACGGTTTTCTCATGTAATTTTACGGTTTTCTCATGCAATTTACGTTCTCATGTAATTTACGGTTTGCTCATGTAGTTTACATTCTCATGCAAATTACGTTCTCATGCTATTTACAATTTCTCATGCAATTTACGCTTTCTTATGCTATTTACGGTTTTCTCATGTGATTTAAGGTTTTCTCATGCGATTTACATTTTTTTCATGTAATTTACGGTTTCTCATACAATTTACGTTCTCATGCAATTTACGTTCTTATACTATTTACGCTTTCTCATACAAATTACGTTCTCTTGTATTTACGATTTTCTCATGCAATTTACGATTTTCTCATGCAATTTATGGTTTTCTCGTGTAATTTATGTTTTTTTCAAGTAAGTTTAAGGTTTCTCATGCAATTTACGTTCTCATGCTATTTACGGTTTTCTCATGCGATTTACGGTTTTCTCATGCAATTTACGGTTCTCATGTAATTTACGATTCTCATGTCATTTACGGTTCTCATGCAAATTCACGTTTTTCCCATGTTTCTCACGTATCCAATGTTCCCCATGTTTCTCATGTTTCCCACGTTTCCCGTGCGCCTTACGTTTCCCATGTTTCTTACGTTTCCCATGTTTCTTACGTTTCCCATGTTTCTCACATGTCATGGCTTTGTCTTACGTTCGCTGCATTTTCATTAGTTAGTGCTTACATCCAGGATCTCTCACGTCTACAGATCCATACAGGCTGAGGTTTCGTTTGTAATTGATTGTCGTCTCACATTCTTCTCGCCTGTAGTTCATACGTCATACGTCCACTTCACCATTACACCTTTACTACTACCCACCACAGTCTGTGGGGACCTTAGCCTTGAGTGTTCAATTTTAATTTTCCTGTCTTGGCGCTGCAGGTTGCTCGGGCTTGCTTACTACAGTAGGGTGGTGTTGTCATTAGGTTCACATTCATGCACTGTTGGTCTCATTTCGGCACCCACATCCTCATACTTGTCAGGTAGTAGGGGTGTTGTTATATCATTAGCTGGTTGTCTGTTCTCTGGTCGCTTTTACACAGCTGGGTTGTCCATGTTCTTCCACTGCAGGTTACCCATCACGTCTATGGGTCTATCAGATTGAGGTAATCGTTTTTTAATTGGCTTGTTCGGTGGCAAGTCTCCTCATCTGTTCTTACGTTGCTTACTTTCATTCAAACTCACGTTTCTCATGCAATTTATGTTTCTCATGCAATTTACGTTTCTCATGCAATTTGTTGTTTCTATGCCAATTCACATTTTCATGTTTCTCTCGTTTTCCCAGGTTTCTCATGTTTTCCCAATGGTTACTCTCGTTTCTCATGTTTCTCACGTTTTTCATCAATTCACGTTCTCGTGCATCCGGCGTTTCTTATGCAGGTTGCGTTTTTCTGGCAGCCTCGGTTCTCATGCTGCTCACGTTTTCATCAGCTCGTGCCATGCATGTGTTTCGGTTCCTTCAAGCAGCTTACGTTCCTGTCACAGGTTTCTCGTTCTGCTCAAGTTTCTCTCGCAGGTTATGTTGCTGACCCAGTGGTGTGTCATTTCCACTCAGTTCACGGTTACTATTTTTATCATTTTGCGGGGTACCGTTCATAGGTTTTGTCTTCACGGTTGAGTTGGTTGGTTTTAATTGGCGTGGGCAGCTGCAATTCTTCTCATCCAGGTTACATTCTTATATCTTGGTTCTGTTTCATAAATTTACATCTTACGTTTTACTTCAGCACCCAGTCACGTTTTCAGGTTGCAAGTTCCGGTTATGCAGGACACGCCTCAAGCAGCGGATATTGGGGACTTCACTTTTACCCCTCCTTCTCCAGCTGGTTGGGTCGGTGCACAGTAGCTCACCCTCTCTCAGAACCTGGTTCGTCCCAAGGCTTCATTTTTTCACATTTAGCTAGCTTCAACTTTTGACCCGATGGCAGTATTTCAATGCAGTGGATTGCTTTCCCGGCTTCAACACAGAAAGCTCAGCTTTTTTTTTTTTTTGCCACTTCAGTCGACCTTTTGAGGGGATTGAATCAATTTTGAGGATCATATTCTGAACCATCTCCCTCTCGGTGTCTCATCATTGTAGCCTTTGCCAAA
This sequence comes from Lithobates clamitans, assembly GCA_037952925.1. NCBI lineage: Eukaryota > Metazoa > Chordata > Amphibia > Anura > Ranidae > Lithobates > Lithobates clamitans. The sequence goes on from JBBGZY010001120.1 coordinate 3,125,581, forward strand.
ATTTAATCAAGAAACTTACAAAATGTGCATCTCTTAGGGGTTAGGCTAACTCAATAACCCCGCTTGATTTCTAAACTTCATTATTTTTAATCCCCCCTAACCCCTCCCCCCTCCCTTCTCTCCAAGGTCAGCTCTATTTTACTCCTACTGGCATTAATCTAGGGCCTTCAATTCTTTCACATATCTCCAAGTTTTTTTAAATTGTTTCCACTGTTCCCAGACCGCCAGAGTCCCGTTATCTTTCTCTTCTAATTTATTTACAAGCTCCTCATTGTTATATGTTTCTTCTATCGCATCAAACCACTCCCATGTCTCAGGGCTCTCCTTCCTCTGCCATCCCCTAGGTATTAGTCTCTTAGCAGCGTTTAAGAGGAAGGGGATCAATGTCTGCTTGTATTTTTTTGTATCTCCTTCCCATCCATGAAATAACACCACCCATGGGTCCTCTGCCACCTCTATGTTAGTGATAATCTTTATTAATGCAAGAGTCCTCTTCCAAAAATTTTTTATTTTGGGGCAACTCCACCAGATGTGACCCATTGTTCCCAGCCCATGACAGCCCCTCCAACAGAGTGCTGTTGAACCGGTCTGATATTTACTTAGTATTTCGGGGGTTAAATAACTTCTACTTATACATTTATAATTCATTTCTGCGGACTGTGTATCAAGTGTTAAGTTAAAAGTCCTATTTAATATTTTGCTTATTATATTTTTATCTTTTTTTGTGCCCAAGTCCCTCTCCCATTTCTCTATGTATGGCGGTATCTCCACCTTTTCAGCCCCCATCAGAATTTTATATAATTTGGAAATAGTGTTTCTCGAATTTTCTGAATCACATAACTTTTCCATTTCTGTCAAATCCTCCCCAGATCTAATGGGTTGGGGTAGTTTGCTTACGAAATGTTTCAGTTGTAGATACCGCCATTCATCTATCCCCCGTGATTCCCTATCTTGTCTAAGCTGTTGGAGTGTAATTATTTTTCCATTTTTGATTATATCTCTCACCTGTGAAATCCCCCAAAATGATTCTTTCCCTCCTACTTTTTGAGTGCCTGGTGCAAAATATTCATTGTCTTTAAGTGACAATAGTGGAGAATTGTATTTCCCAATCACTTTTTTATAAACCCCATCCCATACTTTAAATACTATCTGTGTGATTACGTGAGTATTTTTAACTAAAGTTCTGCTATGTGGAGGGTTCCAGATTATATTTCCTAAGTGCACATTACTAATTGTGTTCTCTATTTTCACCCACCCTTTTTCATTACTTTTTTTAACCCATTCTGTTAATCTTGATAAAATTATGGCCTTGTAGTAATTTCGTATATCTGGTACCGCCAGTCCCCCGTTATCTTTACTTTGTTTTAATATCTGGAAGGGGACTCTTGCTCTTTTATTTTTCCAAACAAAATTCATCATTATTTTATTCAATTTCCTTAGGTAAAACTGGGGCAGAGGGACCGGGATCATCTGAAAGTGGTAGGTTATCTTAGGGATGAGTGTCATTTTCAAGACATTTATTCGCCCTATCCATGAGAGCGGTTTGCTGGCTAGTCTCTTGCAGTCCGTTCTAATACTGTCCAATAGAGGGATGTAATTTATGTGGTAAATCTTATCTATAGAGTTTGTTAATTGAATTCCCAGGTACTTAAGCTGCTTAGTCCACCCAAAACCAGATACCCTCTTCACCTTATCTGCTTCTGCCTTTTTCAAGTTGATGTTTAATATTTCCGATTTACCCAAATTTATTTGAAAGTTGGATAAATCTCCATATTTCCTCAATGCTACATTCAATTTCTTTAGGGAGGCTACTGGATCAGTTATATATAATAGCACGTCATCTGCAAATGCTGCAATTTTGTGCTCATCCTCCCCTACCTTGATACCTTTTATCTCAGGGTCTCTACGTATCGTTGCAAGGAGTGGTTCCAGGGATAGGATAAAGAGCAACGGCGACAGAGGGCAACCCTGCCTCGTGCCGTTCCGCATCTCAAAAGGCTGGGACATTAACCCGTTAACTTTTATTGAGGCCATGGGGTGATGGTATAATGTCCTTATCCGTTGAATCATTATGGGTCCTATTCCCATAGCCTCCAGAGTCTGAAACATGAACCCCCAGTCTACCCTATCGAAGGCCTTTTCGGCATCCATCGACAGCAGTAGCCCTGGGGGTCCATCCTCCTTCAGCTTTTGTAGCAAGAGGAGCGTCTTAACTCCGTTGTCCCTCCCTTCTCTTTTGGGGACGAACCCCACTTGGTCCGGGTTGACCAAAAGGTTCATATGTTCCTTTAATCTCTCTGCCAAGACCTTCGCGTATAGTTTTGTGTCGGTGTTGAGCAGAGAGATTGGCCTATAGCTGGAGCAGAGTGTTTTCTCCTTTCCTTCCTTTGGGATAATTGTGATAGACGCCTGAAGGGCTTCTCTGCTCATCTCGTAGCTATCTCCTAGTCCATTCATGTAATTGCAAAGCCTAGGGATTAATATTTCTTTGAATTTTTTGTAATAGAACAATGTGAACCCATCCGGGCCCGGACTTCTCCCTTGGGCTCCGCCTATTAGAGCTTTCCCAATTTCCTCCTCCGTAATTGGCTCATCAAGATGGGCCCTCGCTAGATCTGATATTATAGGTAAACTGGCGTTCTTTAAATAAATATTGTTAATCTCTCTCCTATTTATAGATTTGGGCTCGTGCGCTTTGACTGAGTACAAGTCTTGGTAATATTCCCTGAAGGTTTCAGCTATCTTTCTAGAGGAATGTTCCATACGGCCGTTTTTAGTCTGAATCTTCTCGATGAAGTTTCTGGCTTTCTTTTTTTTTACTATTTTAGCAAGTACCTTACTAGGTTTGTTTCCCCAACAATATTGGTCTTTTATCCTCCTCCCATATGTTGTTTTTGATTCAAGCTCCAGTGCCTTTTTTAGCTCTATCCTTTTGATTGTCAGCTGTCTATACGTCTTGCTAGATGGCGAGCCTGTTTGTTTTTTGTGTTCCTGCTCTAGCTTGTCTACCTCCCTTGTTAAGTTCTGAATGACCTCGTGTTTTTCCTTTTTTCTCCGGGCTCCCATCTTAATCAAGACCCCTCTAATATATGATTTATGAGCCTCCCAGAGTATAGACCCTGAGACTTCTCCATTATCATTAACAGTAAAGTATTTTTCCAGTTCCTTTCTGACTAATGCATACCCTTCCTCCTCCCTTTTTAACTCCTCGTTAATGCACCATTGGTCCCTGGGTCTTGTCTCCCCCCTTATTGTCATTTCCAGAACTACAGGGGCATGGTCTGAAAAGGTTATATTACCTATCTTGACGTCTACCACCTCCTCTATTTCCCTGTGATCTATAAGCCCCACATCTATACGGGAGTACGAGCCATGCACAGGAGAGTAATATGTATAGTCACGCAAACAAGGGTGAGTCACCCTCCATATGTCCACCAACTGGTGTAAAGATAATTTTTGTTTCACCATTTTTAATTGACCATTATTCGTTTCCTGTGTGCGGGCCGTACTGTCTATTTTTGGGTCCATACAGAAGTTGAGGTCTCCCATCAAGATTAGTTGTCCTTTCCTAAATTCTATTATTTTTTCTAAAATTTGGATAAAATATTTCATAGGGTTTTGGTTTGGTGCGTAGATGTTGGCTAGGGTATACTCCCTTTCGTTTAATCTGCCTCGGAGAATGAGGAATCTACCTTCTGGATCTACCATTCTATCATCTAACACAAATCTTGTTGTTTTTGCGAATCCTATAGCGACCCCTCGGGTTTTACTCGAGATGGTGTCTCCATGGTACCAGAGCGGAAAATCGCTCGAAAAGAGCTTTAACTTAGACTGTTGTGAGATATGTGTCTCCTGGAGGAAGACTACATCAGGGCCCAATATTTTAAGCTCATTAAGAACATTTCTACGCTTTCTTTTCATATTTAGACCTCTGACGTTGTACGTGATGAATTTTAAGGTGGGCCTAACTATCATTCAATACGGGTAAATACCTCATCTTTCCTTTGACCTTGGAGAGAATCCCCCTTAAAAAAAAAAATTGCGACCCCCATTCCCAGAACCCCCTCCCTCACACACCCCTCCCACCCCCCCTCCCCCCACGTGGTCCTTATTGGACCCATAGACCATTGAGGAATACCCAGATGTGAGCTCCTCTCTTGGTCACCACCTCTGAGGGTGAAGCTCTTGGTGTGCTGCTCGGCAAGCCATCACCGGCTCGATACCCAAGGAGCAATCTTGCTCCCATTTACTTCTATTGGCTTTACCAAGTTACCTCCCACCTCCCCCCCCCCCCCCCGCCCGCCCCCACCTCCAGATAATTATATGTAACCTATTCCCAGATCCACCCACTTTTCACTGGCCCAGTCCGGTAGTGGGGGGGCCTGAATGTCTAGTTTTCCACAGAATTTTTCCAGGTCTCCTGGGAATCTCAGTTTTGCTGTTTTTCCTTCTCTGCTTCCTATCAGACAGGCCGGGAACCCCCATGTGTATTTAATGTTTTGTTCCTTTAATAGGTCTAAGAGGGGCTTCAGATGGCGTCTTCTGGTTAGGGTATCTCTGGCTAGATCAGGGTAGACTGATATCCTGGCATCTTCATATAGAAGTGGTGTTCTTCCTCGGAGTTTTGCCCATAGATTATCCTTATCTACAAAATACCTGAATTTCACTATAATGTCCCGGCTTCTCTCCGTGCGACTTGTGTCCCGTCTACCTATCCGGTGGATCCGCTCGATTTTGGGGAATTCCCCACCCCCTAGTTCCAGGATAGGACCAAAAATGTCTACCATAATCTTTTTTAAATCTTCATCCTTCCTCTCTGGGACCCCTCTGATTCTCAAATTTTGTCTGCGATTTCTGTTTTCTTGATCTTCTAATCTGTAACAAATTTTTATTTGATTTTGGTGTATAATTTTAAGTTGTTCTTTTATTTCTGAGAGGTCCTGTTCTTGTTTATCTAATATGTCCTCCGTTTTTTCCACTCTAGCAAGAATACCCCCCAGATCCATCCTTAAAACATTTATTTCCGTTTTGATTGCTAGTTCGAGTGATTTAAACATTTCTATTATCTCGTTTTTTGAGGGGGGTTGCATATCTTGACTGCCTTCCTCCATTCGGGTATTATCTAGAATACTATCAACTGAGGAGTCCTGTCTTGAGTGTTCAGGGGTCTGTGCAACTTTTCCAGTCCCCCCCATTTTTTTTTCAGTCAGGGTTGACTTTTGGGTCTCTAAGCGGGGATTTCCCGGGCTGCCTCCGCGATTCATATATTGCTTAATAGTACTCCCAGAGGCGGTACCGCTTGCGGAGCTATCTTTAGGGGTTTTACGTACGCCCCCCATCCCCATCTTGGGCGTCGCTTTGCTTGTTGATTATTTTCCGTTTTTAGTTATTGAGCCTATGCAAAGGTGTTTCAGCAGGTAGTGCAAATAAGATAAAGAGACAGATAATAAATAATCGTGTATGTTATCTTAAATGTTTCTCACCCAACGGGGATTATTCCAGGACTGACAACACTTATATTTCACGATAACTTTCACCCTTTGTAGTTACAAATATCGGGAGAGCAATGCAACACATGAGAAGACAGTTATATCAACCAGGGTATTTGCATATCAAAGATCCGAAGGGGACATTTTCTTAAGATCCTATTTGATTTTCCATACCTTCCAGCGGTCTTCATCCCTTTTACAGCGGGACTGCTGTTCCACTCTTACCTACACAGGCTTGGCTCTAGGGGTTCCTTTCCACCCTCCCTGAGCTGACAGGGGATTCGTCTGATCGATTGCCTAGGAGTGGGTAGACACAGGCTGATTCGCTATTCCCTCTGCACCTCCGACAGCAGTGGATGCCGGGGCATCAAGACGCGACGCTCCGGCAGCTGCCCGGATAGCAGGGCGGTGTGAAGGCAAGGGGGGGCGAGGACGGGAGCCCGGGGGAGCTCGAGCTAGGCAACCAGGGGCTCTGCCTCCATTCCTCTCCTGGGGCTGCGTGCCGCTCGCGGAAGCTTCCGGCTGTTCATCCGGACCATGGATCCCGTAGCTCTGCGGGCGGCGCTCCGTGCTCTATCCCGTCCTCCCGACCTCCCATCCGCAGAGCTGCTTGTTTGATCAAGCACGCGGCCGCTAACGCTGGCCGGCCAGCACACCTCCTTCTCCTCCCCTCCCGTCAGACGTCTTACGTCATGAAAGCTCAGCTTTTTAAGTTACTGTTCCCTTGCTCGTCAAGTGCGAGTGCGGAGCAGGTTACCCAGTGGAATGCGGTTTCTTCCCTGTCCCAAATGCACACTACCTTTAATTTCCTAGCTACGTCCGGCCAGGAGTGGCAATAGTATGGAACTATTGGTATGTCAGCCTATGGCAGTTCCAGCAGATTCTATTGGCTCAGGGGCTTTAGTGGATTCCGGAACCTTCTCTGTGCCTAGGCCGGTATCAGTAGGCCCAGGTCTCGGACGCAGATGCTGGCACCACGCCTTCTTTTCAGTTTCCAGCATTTTGTGATGGATTGGGTTTCTATTTGGCTGACGCAGCCTTGATCGGTAAGTCTTTCTTTTGAATACCAGGGAGGCTCATGACACTGCTTGGGATGTTTTCCAAGCTTTCCAGTCAAAGTTTCTTAGTCCTGATGGTAACATCCAGTTCCTATTTGCTTTCTGTTTTTTGCCTCTTCCAAATCATATCGGCCTACAGCACTATCATGTCGTATCTGGCTGGGACTTAGCATTTCATGTTGTTGGAAGACCCCGACAGGCCTTTCTTTATTCTCTGCGCACTCTATTTAAGCCATCCTCAGGGATCCTGTAGAGTAGCCCTCCTGCTGTGCTCAGCAGACTTCCCATCGTGGGTCATATTTTTCGTGACGTATCCATCATGCTCTCAAGGTCTCCTTTTACGTTGGTTACCAACTTGGTGCTCAAGGCAGTGCTATAGCTGGCCTTTTGAGGGTCCTGAGGCCAGGGGAGTTGCTCTTCTGGCCCAGGGTCTCAATTACTTTTGGCCAATCAACTGGTTTTGCACCCCGGCCTTTTGTAACATTAGCATGCTTGCAAGACGCAGCAATCAGGAGGTGGCACTGTCGTCAGGTTCTTGGAGCCGGGCAAGGCGTGGTGCCCGGTGTTGGGTTTAAACCAGCTCGGCAGTGCTACATCTGATAAACCCAGGGATGGTCCTCTGTTGCCTTTTCCTAGCACTCCCCTCTCCGTAGCTCAATACATATTTCATTGCGCCCCCTTTTTGGCCAATCAGGGTCTGGACCCTAAGGCATACTTTGGCATTCATTCAAGGTAGGAGCAGCTTCTGTGACTTTGCTCCAGGGGGCCCCGGCCCTTATTTGGTATTTGGGTAGTTGGAGGTTGTCTTGTTTCTCTGGGTATGTCCCAGAGCCACTTTTGAGATGCCACAAGCAGTTGTCAATCTGGAAGATTGTACGTTATTTCAGTGTATATAAATCTGGTTGTTAAGCTTTCATCCTACTAGGTTATTTTTGCCCCCTTTTAGGCATACTGACCACGTGACCCAGGCACACTTCAGGTCTATGTTCTCTGTTGCTCTTTGTTTCTTTCCTACACTATCCACAGATTGACTTCAAGTACAAGTGTAAGGCTGACCACAGGTCAGACTGTGTTTGTAGGAGGAGTCAGGCTGCATAAAGCCTGCCCTCCTTCGCCTCCTTCCTTGTGGTCGTAGGATCTCGTGTCCCACCCACCCATTCCCTTTTTTCTATTTCATTTCATTTCATACTTGGGTATGCCCCCTTTTAGGCATACTGACCACATGACCCAGGCACACTTCAGGTCTATGTTCTCTGTTGCTCTTTGTTCCTTTCCTACACTATCCACAGATTGACTCCGAGTACAATACCATTTTAGTGATTGCATTTGTATTCTTCACTTTTTATATATTTAACTTTTTTTAGATGTACACTTATTTTCTAAGTGTGGTTTAGTTGCCAGTGCTGCATTCATTAGTTTAACATTCTCTCATCCTCGTCCATGGTATGGGGATGAGAGAATGTCCATGATAGGCTGACCGTTGACTGCTGGGAAATGGAATGTTCTGCCTATCACAGACGAGGAGGAGGCGCGGCTTTTGAATAGTAGAATGGCTGCCGAAGGTTTTTTTGACACACTGATCGGTGGATGCAGAGCGGCACACGGAGGATGGAGATCGCCATACGGAGGCTGCAGATCGGCACATGGAGGCATGCACAGGACACAGGTAGGCTGCACAGGACACATGCACAGGACACAGGGACACATGCACAGGACACAGGGACACATGCACAGGACACAGGTAGGCTGCAAAGGACACATGCACAGAACACAGGGACACATGCACAGGACACAGGTAGGCTGCACAGGACACATGCACAGGACACATGCAGGCTGCACAGGACACAGGGAGGCATGCAGCTGTAGATGGGCATTGTTGACCCTCTTTTTCCACACACAGTAGCTGCTGCATTTCTCACCCTCGGCTTATACTCGGGTCAATACGTTTTTACCAGTTTTTTTGTGGTAAATTAGGGGCCTTGGCTTATATTCAGAACGACCTATACTCGAGTATATACGTATGTAACTATAAATTGGGTACCCTGATCCATCAAGATCTCGGATGGAAGCCCTGTTCTCATGAACATGTGAAACAATGTGCAATTTCTTAAATGGACTGCTTCTGGATACCTGGTGGCATAGTTAAGGACAACTAAAATGTATTAGTGTCCCCTAGCTGACTTGAGTAAGGGGCCCACCAAGTCTATGGCTATGCGATCATAGGGAACCTTGATAATTGAAAGTGATACCAGCGTACTGCGAAAATGGGATGTTGGGGCAGTTCTTTGACAGGTGGGGCAGGACTCACAGTAGTCTTTAATTTCCTGAATTTTAGCAGCCCCAAGGTGATCCCCAAGTACATGACTATCAGCCAAATGTAACAATTTAGACTTAAAAGGTTGTCTTTGGCTATTCTGTGCAACAAATCCTGATTCACAGCAAAATGGGGGAACCGCATATCCACCCCAGGTTGCTGTGGCTCACCGTCTAACACTGTGACCTGATCCCTGGCGGGGATCAAAGTGGAGTCCCTAGTTTGAGCACTAAGAAAATCCTCCAGGGAACCCCCGAGATCTGCCAAATCTGGCTCAGAGAAAGTACTTTCTGCCTCCACTCCCGCAAGCACACCCATGAACCTGGGTCAGCTACTGCAGGTTCACACATCATCTGGTACATTTCATCACTATTCACATTCTGCAACTTAGTATTAATCACTACCTCTGAGGGTTCCTCCCTTAAGCTTTTGTTCATACAATTCTCAAAATATGGCCGATTAGCAAGTCATGAGGCAATATCAGGATCACCCCAACTTTAAACATAGCAGTTCCTGCTGGTTTAGACAGGGTTACACAGGCCACCGGATAGGCTTTAACATCACCATGCACAGAGATGACCCTGACCTGTTCCCCTGGTATCACCTTTTCCTGCAACCTGTCTGTTTGGAGTAGCGTAACCACACTCCACATATCAAGGAGCGCTACCACCTCCTGTCCATTGACCCGCACCACACACTCATGTGGATTCAGGCTGGTTGCAGCACATACTGCATAGGCATACCTGCAGTGATGTCGACCCATGTCGCATTCTATTGGCTCCTCCCATCTTGGACACTCAGCTGCCACATGACCCAGTTGGTGGCAGGACCAACAGCATACCTCACGGGGTTCCCTTTCCCTGTCAGCTCTGCTCAGCTCTGCTCTGCACTCCTGCCAGTTGTGTTATGTACCCAAGCAGACAACATGCAGTCAGCGGGTGCCATCTTGGTGCTGGAATGCACTTTCTTGGTTCGGCCCAGCTCTCTGGTGACAGAGGGACCCTCATGGAAACTTTCTGCACAGCTGTAGTGGTCGACAGCAGTGGCCATCTCATCCAGGGACTGAGGCTCCGACTGAGCCACCCAGCGTGGAGTTCCCTAGGAAGACCATGCAGAAAACGGTCCAGCGCAACTCTGGATTTTTGCAATTTATCACAACCTGAGTGGGTGTCTTCTCTGGTTTCAGCCAAAACTAGAACAAGCGCATTAGGTGATACAGTTGAGCATAGGCAGGCTTATCCCTGACGAAGAGCCAGGCATGAACTCGGTTTTCCCTCAAAGCCACAGTCACTCCCAGCCTGGCTAGTATTTCCACCTTTAGCAGTTTTTAGTCCCGTGCTGATTCTGGGGCCAAGTCATATTTTGCCTGTTGGGGATATGCAGTCAAGAAAGGAGCCAGCACATGCACCTAGTCTTTCTCAGGCAGTCCCTCCCTTGTTGCAATCAGCTCAAACATCACCATGTTAGCTTCAACATTATCTGTGGCCATCATCTTTTGCAGGGTCCGCTTTACTGCCTTCCACGGGTCACCCTTCAGGAAGGGGGCACCTCTCACTATTTCAGCCTGCTGGGTTTCTGCCTTCTGTAAACTCACTATCTGTTCCACCAGTAAGCAATTTGACTCTTTTACAGGCCTGCTCACTCAGTAGGTCACAGTCCACTTCTGGAGCTTTCCAGACAGCATGCAGGTCTCCTCCCCACTGATAGAAAACAGCCACCCCAACCTCTCAGACCAGCTTACTAATAACCAGTTCTGAAGGGAAAGTTCCTGCCCTCTTTAGTTAACCCTCTCTTAACCCTGCCCCAGGCTGATTCGCTACAATATGTTTTGAGTAAAAATCTGTCTTGTTTTGACAGATCTGTCATATCATAACTGCTACATCTGTTGCAGACCTGTGCAAATCTGTCTGCTGCCCAGAAGTCCAAGTGCAGGAGTCACAAATACACATAAAAACTGTTACAATTTGCTAACTGACAGCAGCCTGATTTGTTTTTATTTATCTCTAGCACCTGTGGTTTTATTTTCCTCTGCAGAAAAATCTTGATATTTCTCAGAAACGTATGAATCAACTACATTTGTGAGTTTAGATTTATAACTTTGCTACCCCATGAGGAAGTCTTTCCCCCTATAGTGATTGAATACCTTAGGTTAAAGGACAAATTCACCTTTACAAAAAAAAATGCACATCTTTTTGCAGGTTAAAAAAGTGCATTTATTATTTTTGTTGGGAGCCTGGAAAGCATTGCACCCACAATCAGTAGATCATGGGTGCAATGCTCTTGCAGACTCTGTATGTAAGCTGTTTGGCCATACATTGTACGACCAAACAGTTACACACTAGCAGGAAACATCAATTAACTACCACAGCGCTGTGGTACTTCATTGGGAGCTACAAGCCCCAAAGGCTGCTAGACATTGTAGTTTTCTGGACACTGTGAATGTATGAATTTTTACAGATTGTGACAGCTTGCAAGATTTAGAAGATCCCCCGCTAGCTGTCAGACTGGGGGTTTAGGGGGAGTTGCGGCCGCTGCATCTGTAACATGTTACACCCTGAATATGGGTGTAACATTTAACATGTGTAGTGGTAGCTATGCATCTTCATTTCATTGCCAAGCTGACCGGGAACAGAGACACAGCTTGTCAGCTTTGCACAAGGAACATCCCCCCTCCCTTTATTTCTTCTCACAGACTTGTTCACAGGCAAGACAGCCCACTCTGCCCTTTCACCTAATTCTCCATAGGCAGAGGCGAGTTGGCCAATCAAGGGAGGAGATGCAAAGAACTCTGGGAGATGGAGTTCCCAACACAGACTGTTTGATTGAAACCAACATGCAGAGAACTACACATTCAAAGAAGCACTGTGGCATGGGAAAGGTTTTACCCTGGAGGCTTTCTGGGAGATGGGGCAGAGCTACCACGAGGCAGGGAAGAGTCTGGACGTGGGGGACAGAAGGTTGCGGGTTTAAACCTAATGGATTGCACCTGTCACAGCCAGGAAATCGGCGGCGGACATCTGGGGCTAAAAGAGGACTCTGTGTGCATCCCCAGGCATCCCGATCAGCGAGTGATGCCCCTGTGAAGAGGCGTCAATCGGGCACTTGCAAGGACCAGTACTACAGTATCTTCCCCTGCAGCCTTTGGACACAGGAGTTAGTGAGCGGGCTTTTGACCAATCCTCCGTAAACCAGAACTCTGATTTACCTTTGTTGTCCTGCCTTCCTTAGTTACATGGAACTGTGATGCTGTTACACTCTGCCTGGTAGTGAAAGCACTTGTCCACTACCCCATAGGATTACAATACTGGTTCCTTGTCAAGCCTTTGGGATGTACTGTGTTCACCTCATTACAGGAGATCGACAAGCGTACCACCATAAACTAACTCAAGATTTTAAGGGCCCTATCTGTGTTCAAGACACTAGACACTTACAAGGGGATCCACACTGGGGGTTTATTCAGTGCACTGGGTCAGGTATTGAGGTTAATCAGGCCTGCTGGGACTGAAGAGAAGAAGGGAGAGGACTGACAGACAAAGATAAGGTCATTACTTTACCCTCCTTCTGCCTGGACTCATATAGCCCAATTTATTTGGGGTTGTCAGATGCTCTATTAAAGGTAACTGTACATTTTCTTGACTTGCTATTTTCATGTGTTCACCTCTGCTCTTGGGGCCATTTCACCTACAGGAGTCCTCTAAGAGCAGACGAATTTGACCTTGTTGTTTTTTCCTGTAACTGTTTGTCTTGTTATACCTCATTATACCTGCTTACTGCTTTATATTACTGTGACTGTTTGTTTTATTCTCTTTTAAGCAAGCACACAGTAAAATTTACTTTCTGATTTCACTATAATCTGTGTCTTTTACTGTGACATTTACACTACACTACTACTAGGTGTGCCAGTGGGGTTGAGTCTGTTTTCTGTTCTTGGGGTTGAAGAGGCTGGCAACCCTACCAGCATCGAGATGGATGCGACTGCTGCAGCACGGTGGTGCGAGGAGGAAAATGGCCGCCTGGAGTATGGTGGCAGAGATCCCCAGGACTGCCTGGACAGAAGTGCAAATCCAACAAGCAGTGGAGGCTCTAGCCCCTGGAAGGAAGGTGTCGGTGTTGGATTTGAAGGTGAGTCAGGACACCTCTCACACTCTCGTGCTATTGGAGTGGAGGAGAGGGATCCCTGACTGCTTCCATGGACCTAACATCCAACTAACTGATGGCACTAAAGCTCGTCTAATCCAGTTGAAAGGTTCAAGTCACGACGTCCCAGTCGATGAGAAACCCACGTCTATAACCTCAGTCACTCTGGGAACAGTGTTCTTCACTGGAATTTCCTGACCAATGCTAATCAGACCAATGTCACCCACTCTGGGGCAGGTTACAGGAAGCTAAGACTCTTTTCAGGGGCACTGCCCGTGCAAAAAAGGTGGAGGAGGGTATGAGATTTGGATAGAACAGGTTCTGCAAGCCCTTGAGGAATGCGATGTTCCTGAAGCCCAGAAGAAACAGCGGATCACTGAGAGGTCAAGAGGAGCTGCCCCTGAGGCCATTAGAAATCTTAAATTCAGCCAAAAGACCTGCAAGGCCTACGACTATCCTATTATGTTGCAAGAGGAGTTTGGCCAAACAGAAAAGGCCCCTGATCTAATTTATCAATTCGAATACACCTTTCAACACCAAGGTGAACCTTTGTTCGAGTACATCAGAAGACTAAACAAGGTATTGTATCAATTTGTACTAAGAAAGGGAATGGACAATACAGATCTAGACCAAGCCAGGATGAAACAGATCTTGAAAGGCGCTCCACACTCCGATCCAATATGGATCCAGTTAAAAACCGGATGTAAGTCCTTAATAGGGAAGGGCTATATGTTCAAGTTGAACATGGGTTTGACTCAAACATTGGCTGTTCGCCCATTCGCTGAACAGCGAAAAATTTGGGGTGTTCAAAAAGCCGCGAAACACCCTTTAAAATTCTATTGGAGAAATCTAAAGTGCTAATTTTAAAGGTTAATATGCAAGTTATTGTCATAAAAAGTGTCCGGGGACCTGGCTCCTGCCCCAGGGGACATGTACCAATGCAAAAAATAGTTTTAAAAATGGCCTTTTTTTGGGAGCAGTTATTTAATAATGCTTATAGTGAAACAATAAAAGTGAAATATTCCTTTAAAATTCGTACCTGGGGAGTATCTATAGTATGCCTGTAAAGTAGCGCATGTTTCCCGTGTTTATAACAGTCCGAGAGCAAAAAGCCCTTTCTAAAGGAAAAAAAAGTAATTCAAAAGTGCTAGCGCTAGTGCTGGCTAATAATGAATTGTCGGTCCCGACAATACACATAAAAGTCATTGAAAGTAATTGAAAAATAAAAAATAAATGCGTGGGGGTCCCCCAAAATTCCATTACCATGCCCTGCAGGCCTGGTATGGATATTAAGGGGAACTCCACACCAAATTTAATAATAATGGCGTGGGGTTCCCCCCAAAAATCCATACCAGGGTCTGGTATGGATTTTAAGGGGAACTCGGCGCCAAAATTTTTTTAAAAACGGCATGGGGTTCCCCCAAAAATCCACACCCGATCCTTATCCGAGCACGCAACCTGGCAGGCCGCAGGAAAAGAGGGGTGATGAGAGAGCGCCCCCCCTTCCTGTACCGTACCAGGCCACATGCCCTCAATTGGGAATTGGATTACATCGCTGGAGTAGGAGCATGGATTTATTGGATTACATCACTGGAATCTCTTTTTATTTTTTATTTTTTTATTTTTAATAAAGGACTTGTCCCAAGCCGTCTTTTTTAACATTGTGACACTTTCTTTTTGTGAAATGGTAGGGGTGCAATTTACCCCTTACCAATTCACATAGGGGGGGCTGGGATCTGGGTGTCCCCTTTGTTAAAGGGGGCTTCCAGATTCCGATAAGCCCCCACCCGCAGACCCCCACAACCACCAGGCAAGGGTTGTGGGGATGAGGTCCTTGTCCCCATCAACATGGGGACATCCTCCCCATGTTAAGGGCATGTGGCCTGGTATGGTACAAGAGATGGGGCGCTCTCTCGTCACCCCTCTTTTTCTGTGGCCTGCCAGGTTGCATGCTCGGATAAGGGTCTGGTGTGGATTTTTGGGGGAACCCCACGCATTTTTTTTTTACATTTTTCAATGACTTTCATGTGTATTGTCGGGACCGAGAATTCATCAATAGCTGGCACTAGCGCTAGCACTTTTAAATTACTTATTTTTCCTTTAGCAATATCATTTTGCTCTCGGACTGTTATAAACACAGGAAACGTGCTACTTTACAGGCATACTATAGACACCCTCAGGTACGAAATTTAGAGAAATGTTTCACTTTTATTGCTTCACTTTAAGCATTATTAAAATCACTGCTCCCGAAAAAACGGCCATTTTTAAAACTTTTTTTGCATTGATACATGTCCCCTGGGGCAGGACCCAGGTCCCCAAACACTTTTTTTGACAAGAACTTGCATATTAACCTTTAAAATTAGCACTTTTGATTTTTCATGTTCATGTCCCATAGACTTTAACGGTGTTCGAACAAATCTTTTGCCTGTTCGCATGTTCTGGACGCGAACCGAACCGGGGGGTGTTCGGCCCATCCCTAGTCCTTAACATAACCAGAGCTTATCAGGATTGTGAGGGAGGAGGAAGATCTGTTGGAAAAGAAAGACTTAAGCTCCTGCATGAGAGCAAAGCAAACACTAAGGAAAGAGAAAGTACTTACATACTCTGCTCAAACGGGAGAGGATCCTCCACAGGATGAAATGGATGCTGGGCTGTCTAAGAGGACTACACTCCAGGCCTCATCCATAGTTACATAGTTACATAGTAGGCAAGGTTTAAAAAAAGAAACAAGTCCATCAAGTTCAACCTATGTGTGTGATTTTATGTCAGTATTATATTGTATATCCCTATATGTTGTGGTCTTTCAGGTGCTTATCTAATCATTTTTTTGAAATTATCGATGCTCCCTGCTGAAACCACTGCCTGTGGAAGAGAATTCCACATCCTTACTGCTCTTATAGTAAAGAACCCTCTACGCAGTTTAAGGTTAAACTGCTTTTCTTCTAATTTATTGAATGGCCGCATGTCTTAATAAATTCCCTTTTGCGGAAAAGTTTTATCCTATTGTGGGGTCACCAGCAGTGCCGAACCTAGGGTTACCGACGCCTGGGTGCAGAAATATGCAGAACTATGTTTCTATGGCAATGACAAGAGAGTACACTGATGGGACCTGGAGGGGGGGTCCCTCTGATGGACACAGGGAGGGCTTCTGTTAAAGAGTCTGGTAGAAAGAGCCCCTAGTAATACTACAGACATAGTACAGACATAGAGACATAGACTACAGACATAGTACAGGAGACAGTCAAGGACTGCAGACATGATACAAGACATGGTCAGAGACTGTAGACATGATACAAGAGTTGGTCATAGACTGCAAACATACTACAGGAGATGTTCAGAGACTGCAGACATGATACAGGAGATGGTCAGTGACTGCAGAAATGATACAAGAGATGGTCAGAGACTGCAGACATAGTACAGGAGATGGTCAGAAACTGCAGAAACGATACAAGAGATGGTCAGAGACTGCAGACATGATACAAGAGATAGCCAGAGACTGCAAACATACTACAGGAGATGGCCAGAGACTGCAGACATACTACAAGAGATGGCCAGAGACTGCAGACATAATAAAAGAGATGGTCAGAGACTGCAGACATGATACAAGAGATGGTCAGAGACTGCAGACATGATACAAGAAATTGCCAGAGACTGCAAACATACTACAGGAGATGGCCAGAGACTGCAGACATAATACAGTAGATGGCCAGAGACTGCAGACATAATACAAGAGATGGTCAGAGACTGCAGACATGGTACAAGAGATGGTCAAAGGCTGCAGACATGATACAAGAGATGGTCAGAGACTGCAGACATAGTACAGGAGGTGGTCAGAGACTGCACACATTTTACAGGAGATGGTCAGAGACTGCAGAAATGATACAAGAGATGGTTAGAGACTGCAAACATAGTACAGGAGATGGTCAGAGACTGCACACATTTTACAGGAGATGGTCAGAGACTGCAGAAATGATACAAGAGATGGTTAGAGACTGCAAACATACTACAGGAGATGGCCAGTGACTGCAGGCATAATACAATCGAGGTTTGTCAGAGACTGCAGACATGATATAAAAGATAGCCAGAGACTGCAGACATAATACAGGAGATGGCCAGAGACTGCAGACAGAATACAAGAGATGGTCAAAGACTGCAGACATGATACAAGAGATGGTCAGAGACTGCAGACCTAGTACAGGAGATGGTCAGAAACTGCAGAAATGATACAAGAGTTGGTCAGAGACTGCAGACATGATACAAGACATGGCCAGAGACTGCAGACATACTACAGGAGATGGCCAGAGACTGCAGACATTCTACAGGAGATGGCCAGAGACTGCAGACATAATAAAAGAGATGGTCAGAGACTGCAGACATTGTACAAGAGATGGTCAGAGACTGCAGACATGATACAAGAGATGGTCAGAGACTGCAGACAAGTACAGGAGATGGTCAGAGACTGCATACATGATACAAGAAATGGTCAGAGACTGCAAACATACTACAGCAGATGTTCAGAGCCTGCAGACATGATACAGGAGATGGTAAGAGACTGCAGAAATGATACAAGAGATGGTCATAAACTGCAGACATAGTACAGGAGATGGTCAGAGACTGCAGTCATGATACAAGACATGGTCAGAGCCTGCAGACATGATACAAGAGTTGGTCATAGACTGCAAACATACTACAGGAGATGTTCAGAGACTGCAGACATGATACAGGAGATGGTCAGTGACTGCAGAAATGATACAAGAGATGGTCAGAGACTGCAGACATGATACAAGAGTTGGTCATAGACTGCAAACATACTACAGGAGATGGCCAGAGACTGCAGACATACTACAGGAGATGGCCAGAGACTGCAGACATAATAAAAGAGATGGTCAGAGACTGCAGACATTGTACAAGAGATGGTCAGAGACTGCAGACATAATAAAAGAGATGGTCAGAGACTGCAGACATTGTACAAGAGATGGTCAGAGACTGCAGACATGATACAAGAGATGGTCAGAGACTGCAGACAAGTACAGAAGATGGTCAGAGACTGCATACATGATACAGGAGATGGTCAGAGGCTGCACACATTTTACAGGAGATGGTCAGAGACTGCAGAAATGATACAAGAGATGGTTAGAGACTGCAAACATAGTACAGGAGATGGTCAGAGACTGCACACATTTTACAGGAGATGGTCAGAGACTGCAGAAATGATAGAAGAGATGGTTAGAGACTGCAAACATACTACAGGAGATGGCCAGTGACTGCAGACATAATACAATTGAGGTTGGTCAGAGACTGCAGATATGATACAAGAGATAGCCAGAGACTGCAGAAATGATAGAAGAGATGGTTAGAGACTGCAAACATACTACAGGAGATGGCCAGTGACTGCAGGCATAATACAGGAGATGGCCAGTGACTGCAGGCATAATACAATCGAGGTTGGTCAGAGACTGCAGACATGATACAAGAGATAGCCAGAGACTGCAGACATAATACAGGAGATGGTCAGAGACTGCAGACATGATACAAGAGTTGGTCATAGACTGCAAACATACTACAGGAGATGGCCAGAGACTGCAGACATACTACAGGAGATGGCCAGAGACTGCAGACATATTAAAAGAGATGGTCAGAGACTGCAGACATTGTACAAGAGATGGTCAGAGACTGCAGACATGATACAAGAGATGGTCAAGACTGCAGACATGATACAAGAGATGGTCAGAGACTGCAGACAAGTACAGAAGATGGTCAGAGACTGCATACATGATACAGGAGATGGTCAGAGACTGCAGAAATGATACAAGAGATGGTCAGAGACTACAGACATGATACAAGAAATGGCCAGAGGCTGCAAAATTACTACAGGAGATGGCCAGAGACTGCAGACATAATACAGGAAATGGCCAGAGACTGCAGACATAATACAAGAGATGGTCAGAGACTGCAGACATGGTACAAGAGATGGTCAAAGACAGCAGACATGATACAAGAGATGGTCAGAGACTGCAGACATAGTACAGGAGATGGTCAGAGACTGCACACATTTTACAGGAGATGGTCAGAGACTGCAGAAATGATACAAGAGATGGTTAGAGACTGTAAACATACTACAGGAGATGGCCAGTGACTGCAGACATAATACAATCGAGGTTGGTCAGAGACTGCAGACATGATACAAGAGATGGCCAGAGACTGCAGACATACTACAGGAGATGGCCAGAGACTGCAGACATAATACAGTAGATGGCCAGAGACTGCAGACATAATACAAGAGATGGTCAGAGACTGCAGACATGGTACAAGAGATGGTCAAAGGCTGCAGACATGATACAAGAGATGGTCAGAGACTGCAGACATAGTACAGGAGGTGGTCAGAGACTGCACACATTTTACAGGAGATGGTCAGAGACTGCAGAAATGATACAAGAGATGGTTAGAGACTGCAAACATAGTACAGGAGATGGTCAGAGACTGCACACATTTTACAGGAGATGGTCAGAGACTGCAGAAATGATACAAGAGATGGTTAGAGACTGCAAACATACTACAGGAGATGGCCAGTGACTGCAGGCATAATACAATCGAGGTTTGTCAGAGACTGCAGACATGATACAAAAGATAGCCAGAGACTGCAGACATAATACAGGAGATGGCCAGAGACTGCAGACAGAATACAAGAGATGGTCAAAGACTGCAGACATGATACAAGAGATGGTCAGAGACTGCAGACCTAGTACAGGAGATGGTCAGAAACTGCAGAAATGATACAAGAGTTGGTCAGAGACTGCAGACATGATACAAGACATGGCCAGAGACTGCAGACATACTACAGGAGATGGCCAGAGACTGCAGACATTCTACAGGAGATGGCCAGAGACTGCAGACATAATAAAAGAGATGGTCAGAGACTGCAGACATTGTACAAGAGATGGTCAGAGACTGCAGACATGATACAAGAGATGGTCAGAGACTGCAGACAAGTACAGGAGATGGTCAGAGACTGCATACATGATACAAGAAATGGTCAGAGACTGCAAACATACTACAGCAGATGTTCAGAGCCTGCAGACATGATACAGGAGATGGTAAGAGACTGCAGAAATGATACAAGAGATGGTCATAAACTGCAGACATAGTACAGGAGATGGTCAGAGACTGCAGTCATGATACAAGACATGGTCAGAGCCTGCAGACATGATACAAGAGTTGGTCATAGACTGCAAACATACTACAGGAGATGTTCAGAGACTGCAGACATGATACAGGAGATGGTCAGTGACTGCAGAAATGATACAAGAGATGGTCAGAGACTGCAGACATGATACAAGAGTTGGTCATAGACTGCAAACATACTACAGGAGATGGCCAGAGACTGCAGACATACTACAGGAGATGGCCAGAGACTGCAGACATAATAAAAGAGATGGTCAGAGACTGCAGACATTGTACAAGAGATGGTCAGAGACTGCAGACATAATAAAAGAGATGGTCAGAGACTGCAGACATTGTACAAGAGATGGTCAGAGACTGCAGACATGATACAAGAGATGGTCAGAGACTGCAGACAAGTACAGAAGATGGTCAGAGACTGCATACATGATACAGGAGATGGTCAGAGGCTGCACACATTTTACAGGAGATGGTCAGAGACTGCAGAAATGATACAAGAGATGGTTAGAGACTGCAAACATAGTACAGGAGATGGTCAGAGACTGCACACATTTTACAGGAGATGGTCAGAGACTGCAGAAATGATAGAAGAGATGGTTAGAGACTGCAAACATACTACAGGAGATGGCCAGTGACTGCAGACATAATACAATTGAGGTTGGTCAGAGACTGCAGATATGATACAAGAGATAGCCAGAGACTGCAGAAATGATAGAAGAGATGGTTAGAGACTGCAAACATACTACAGGAGATGGCCAGTGACTGCAGGCATAATACAGGAGATGGCCAGTGACTGCAGGCATAATACAATCGAGGTTGGTCAGAGACTGCAGACATGATACAAGAGATAGCCAGAGACTGCAGACATAATACAGGAGATGGTCAGAGACTGCAGACATGATACAAGAGTTGGTCATAGACTGCAAACATACTACAGGAGATGGCCAGAGACTGCAGACATACTACAGGAGATGGCCAGAGACTGCAGACATATTAAAAGAGATGGTCAGAGACTGCAGACATTGTACAAGAGATGGTCAGAGACTGCAGACATGATACAAGAGATGGTCAAGACTGCAGACATGATACAAGAGATGGTCAGAGACTGCAGACAAGTACAGAAGATGGTCAGAGACTGCATACATGATACAGGAGATGGTCAGAGACTGCAGAAATGATACAAGAGATGGTCAGAGACTACAGACATGATACAAGAAATGGCCAGAGACTGCAAAATTACTACAGGAGATGGCCAGAGACTGCAGACATAATACAGGAAATGGCCAGAGACTGCAGACATAATACAAGAGATGGTCAGAGACTGCAGACATGGTACAAGAGATGGTCAAAGACAGCAGACATGATACAAGAGATGGTCAGAGACTGCAGACATAGTACAGGAGATGGTCAGAGACTGCACACATTTTACAGGAGATGGTCAGAGACTGCAGAAATGATACAAGAGATGGTTAGAGACTGTAAACATACTACAGGAGATGGCCAGTGACTGCAGACATAATACAATCGAGGTTGGTCAGAGACTGCAGACATGATACAAGAGATGGCCAGAGACTGCAGACATAATACAGGAGATGGCCAGAGACTGCAGACAGAATACAAGAGATGGTCAAAGACTGCAGACATGATACAAGAGATGGTCAGAGACTGCAAACATATTACGGGAGATGGTCAGAGACTGCAGACATGATACAAGAGATGGTCAAAGACTGCAGACATGATACAAGAAATGATCATAGACTGCGGAGATGATACAAGAGATGGTCAGAGACTCCAGACATACTACAGGAGATGGTCAGGGACTGCAGACATAATACAAAAGATGGTCAGAGACTGTAGACATGGTACAAGAGATGGTCAAAGACTGCAGACATGATACAAGAGATGGTCAGAGACTGCAGACATAGTACAAAAGATGGTTTGAGACTGCAGACATGATAAAAGAGATGGTCAGAGACTGCAGACATGATACAGGTGATGGTCAAAGGCTGCGGACATGATACAAGAGATGATCAGAGACTGCGGAAATGATACAAGATATCAATGCATCAAATGCAGCCTACCAGTGCCCACCAAATGGAGCCCCATCAGTGCCCACAGTGCCCACCAAATGCATCCTACCAGTTCCCACCAAATCCAGCTCATCAGTGGCCACCAATTGCAACCTTCCAGTGCCCACCAATTGCAGCCTACCAGTGCCCACCAATTGTCGCCTACCAGTGCCCACCAATTGCAGCCTACCAATTGCAGCCTGTCAGTGCCCACCAATTGCAGCCTGTCAGTGCCCACCAATTGCAGCTTACCAATGCCCCTGGATAACACAGAGCGGCGAAAATCTCCTGCTGTCACGGAGCTTGGATTTCAATCTCCCGGGCGACCACTGTAACAAAGTCCCACCTCCTAGACCAGCTTGCGGCTTCTATGATACACGTCACACTGATTCATTTGGACTTTGTTACAGTGCCACCGGGCATTTCATACGAAAGCTTGTGCGGTGTGTGAGACACACACAAGTAGTGGCACTACTAGGGTTGGTGTCACCTGGTGTGGTCAGCGGCCAGCAGGAACCACAGGTCAACGGCCAGCTGGAACCACAGGTCCGTGGCCAGCAGGAACCACAGGTCAGCAGCCAGTAGGAACCACAGGTCAGCAGCCAGCAGGAACCACAGGTCCGTTGCCAGCAGGACCCACAGGTCAGTGGCCAGCAGGGCCCACAGGACAGTGCCCAGCAGGACCCACAGGTCCGCGGCCAGTTCCTAGCAGGACCTACAGTCTGTGTGTCCTGCTGGGAGCTGGCTGTGAACCTGTGGGTCCTGCTCGGAGCTGGCTGCAGACCTGTGGGTCCTGGTGGGAGCTGGCTGCGGATCTGTGGGTCCTGGTGGGAGCTGGCTGCGGACCTGTGAGTCCTGGTGGGAGCTGGCTGCGGACCTGTGGGTCCTGGTGGGAGCTAGCTGCGGACCTGTGGGTCCTGCTGGGAGCTGGCTGTGAACCTGTGGGTCCTGCTGAGAGCTGGCTGTTTACCTGTGGGTCCTGCTGGGAGCTGGCTGTGGACCTGTGGGTCCTGCTGGGAGCTGGCTGCGAACATGTGGGTCCTGCTGGGAGCTGGCTGCGGACCTGTGGGTTCTGCTGGGAGCTGTCTGCGGACCTGTGGGTTCTGCTGAAAGCTGTCTGCGGACCTGTGGGTCCTAGCTAGGCCCGTCAGAACAGCTGGAGGGCCCAGGAAGCCTAAAGAGTCCATTCAGAGACAGTGGACTGTACAGCATGAGGAGGCCTTCTGACGGCTGAAGTGGAGTCTAACAACTGCTCCAGTCCTGGTTTATGCAGATCCAAGTAAGCTTGACTTGAGTTCTTGGCTTTGAAATGGGCAGTGGTGGATAAGCTGAGGGCCTCTCTGTACAGAGCAGACTTTGTGATCAAAACAGATAATAATCCTCTCACTTACATTCTCACTACTGCCAAGTTGGACGCCACTGGTCACAGGTGGTTGGCTGCCCTGTCTGAATTCACTTTCAGCCTGAAGTACTGCCCAGGGGTCAGGAACACAGTGGCCTCGTGGTCGAGGAGACCTTTCAGAAGTATGGACTCAACTGACACCTGAAGTTATGCAAGCCCTCTGTCAGGTAGTAGAGTTTCAAGCTTGAGGTGGATCTAGAGCAGAGGAAATTGGGGTCTCAGCAGCTAGAGGCCCCAAAGGATATTGCAACATTACCCAGATTGGGAGTGAAGGCCTGCCCAAGCTCTCCAAGAGAGATCTGAAAGGAGTCCGATGGAAGGCCCCCTTTGTGGTTTGGTAATAAGGCTGTGGAGAGCCGGCATCCTGATTTGCTTCTTACTGATACTTAAAAGGAAACTTGCCTGCTTCATAGAGAGTGGGATTGGTTGCAATTGCACAATGGAGTGGTCTACCGAAAGGGCCCCTCTAATGATTCTGAAGAAAGTTGGCAGTTATTTCTACCCGAGAAACTAAGGGAGGCTGTCTTGACTGATCTACATGACAACCATGGCCATCTAGGGCTTGACAGGACCTTTAAATTGGTGAGAGACCTTCTACTGGCCCTGTATGTGGGCTGAAGTTAAAAGCTACTGCCATTCCTGCCTCCAATGCATCCAAAAGAAGACCCTACCTCACTGAGCTGCCTCAATGGGCCACCTTCAGAGTCAGGGACCCATGGATTTGGTGTGCTTTGAATTCCTATGCTTGGAGCCCGATCTGAGTGGACAGGGAAATATTCTGGTAGTAACTGATCACTTCACTAGATATGCCCAGGTTTTTCCTACAAAGGGCCAACAGGCATCCACTGTGTCTAAAATCTTAGTGGAAAGTTTTGCGTACACTATGGTCTGCCTCAATGCATCCACTCCGATCCAGGGAGAGATTTTGAGGGACGCCTCAAAGGAAATCACAAACCAATCCGTACCACTCTCAGGGAGATCCTCAGCCAGAGACATTTAATCACACTCTGCTGGATATGCTTGGGACCCTGACTTCAGAAGCAGCATTGGAGCAGGCATATAGTGTCCATTGTGCAAGCCTATAACAGCATATCAAATGATGCCACAGGCATCATTACCCATCGACCTGGCTTTCGGCATATCACTAGACCATACCTCAGCAGCTTCTCACAAAGGGTATGTGGATTGTCTGAGGAGGAGTTTGAAGACTGCCTATGAGAAGGCTCAAGCTGCCTCCGCTTCCCCGAGATCAGAGAAACAAGAAAAAATTTAACCTCAAGGTACGAGTACAGGACTTACAACCGGGCGACAGAGTGTTGCTGAGAAACCTGGGTGTCTCTGGGAAACACTGTTAGAAAAGTATTAAAAGTTTGTTGTGTGACTATAAAAGCTGGAGACTGATTTTTAAGATGGCTTCTGAGCACATGTTGCATTAACCTGCTGTCTAACCCCATAGTATAACATAGAGTGATTAAGCTTTGTCATATATAGTAACAGATTGTGAGAGGAACACTGATTAGCAAATAAAGTATGTACCATGATGTACCAGGAGCTATCAGTGTTTCCTCAACCAACAGAAGCATTATAGCTGTATTATTGTAAGTATTAGGAGGGGGGCTGTACATCCCTCTGTGTGATTTCTGCTCCATTTTTTGGCATGTGAGGATCACCCTTTTGTGTTAACACAACCAGTGGCGGAACTACCGCCATAGCGACACACGTGGACGCTATGGGGCCCACAGCCAAGTAGGGACAGGCAGCTCCGCGGGTGAGAGCAGGCGGGCCCACGGATGAGAGCGGGCGGCTCCGCGGGCCCACGGGTGGGAGCGGGTGGCTCCGTGGATAAGAGTGGGTGGCTCCGCGGGCCCGCGGGTGAGCTCGTTTGGTGAGACAGCTGGGCGGCTCCTGTGTGAGTGGGCTGGCCAATCAGGGAGCTGGCAGGCGGGGGGTGCATAGAGATGACATCATCTCTCACCGCCCGGCGCCCTCCCTGCATCCCTGCAGTGCAGTTCCCCCTTCACTGTGCAGGCAGCCTCGGGAAGCATAGAGATGACATTATCTCTCTGCTGCCTGACTGATAATCTGCTGCTTGACACAGCAGGAAAGTGACACAGCAAGTGACAATCCGTAATGTGTGACAGGTGAAGTGGCAAGTGACAATCCGTAATGTGTAGCAAGTGACAATCCGTGATGTGGCAAGTGACAATCCGTAACATGTGGCAGGCGACAGGGCAAGTGACAATCCGTAATGTGTGGCAAGTGACAATCTGTGACATGGAAGTGACAATCCGTAATGTCTGGCAGGTGACGTGGCAAGTGACAATCTGGGATGTGGCAAGTGACAATCCGTAATGTGTGTCAAGTGACAATCTGTGACGTGGAAAGTGACAATCCGTAATTGTGGCAGGTGACGTGGCAAGTGACAATCTGGGAAGTGGCAAGTGACAATCCGTGACGTGGAAAGTGACAATCTGTAATGTGTGGCAGGTGACGTGGCAAGTGACAATCCGTAATGTGTGGCAGGCGACGTGGCAAGTGACAATCTGGGACGTGGCAAGTGACAATCCGTAATGTGTGGCAGGTGACGTGGCAAGTGGACAATCGGCAACATGTGGCAGGTGACATTCTGCAATGTGTGACAAGTGACAATCTGCATCTGGTGGCAGGCGACATGGCAAGTGGACAATACGCAACGTGTGGCAGGTGATGTGGCAAGTGACATTCTGTGACAAGTTGCATCTGGTGGCAGGCGACGGTGGCAAGTGACACGCTCAGGGCTCCCACTGATTCTGCATTATGGTGAGTTGAACTATTTAATTTTATATAACAGAACAGAAATTGGTTAGAAGGCTGGAGGTCAGCAATGTGTGTCCTTCAGGGGCTGCATACAGTATACTGCATACTTTGTTGTTCAAAATTAATATAAGCTGTTGCCTGGGTACTGTGCCACATGGATGTGGTAATCTGTTTTTCAATGGCATTAGTTCATTTTATTTGGGGGGGGCAGCTGTTTGCAGGGGGGGGGCATACAACATTTTGCTATGGGGCCCTGTGATTTCTAGTTCCGCCCCTGAACACAACTGAAAAAAATTGTCTGCTTTTCAATGCATCTAGAGTTTGACTGATCCTCGGTGAGTATCGTACCTCAAAGTTTCCTGAGAACCTGTCAGAAACCATGAACCAGACCGAGACAGAAGTACAGTAAAATCACACGTGTTTATTAATAAAAATAAAAAGGTAAATAGAGTAAGCGTAGTCAAAGCATAGCCAGAGTCCAGTAACCAGATTGGGTAGTCAGTCAAGCCAGAGTTCAGTAACCATATAGGGTAATCAGCCAAGCCAGAGTTCAGTAACCAGATCGGATAATCAGCCAGGCCAGAAGTCAGGGATCCAAGTAGAGGAACAGCAAGTAGAATAAGGAGCCAGAAGGAAAGTCAGCAAGCCAGTCTTTAAACAGGAATGCAGGAGATGGTTTCTTGTGATGTGACCAAGGCGAAGGCAGGAATGAAGTGAGCTGGATGTCTTTAAGTAGGTGGGACTGACGAGCAGATCCACAACAGCTGGTTAACTGTGGAGAGAGAAGAGAGCTGGCAATTAGCCGACAGCTGAGCGGCCAGCTCAGAGAAGGAAGGGCTGAGCCAACCCTGACAGTACCCCCTCCTCAACAACCCCTCCCCCTCAGAGGACCACCGAGCTTTAGGGGAAAACGTCTATGGAAATCACGGAGGAGGGCAGGGGCATGTACGTCCGAGGATGAGACCCAGGAGCGTTCCTCCGGATCGTACCCCTTCCATTGCACCAGGTACTGTATGCGCCCACGGAACCTACGGAAGTCAACAATGGATTGTACCTCATACTCCACATGGTTCTCAACCTGTATAGGGTGAGGACATGGCACTGAGGTGGTAAAGCAATTGCAGACCAACGGTTTCATAAAGGAGACATGAAACACATTTCAGATGCGCATACTAGGAGGAAGGTCCAACACGTAAGCCACTGCGTTAATCCTGCGAAGGATACAGAAAGGCCCAATAAACTGAGGTGCGAACTTCAGTGAGGGAACACGAAGTTGGAGGTTGGGAGATGACAGCAAGACCCTGTCCCCAACCTGGTAGGAAGGCGCAGTCAGGCGTCTGCGGTCAGCATGGAGTCTGTACCTATCATTAGCATGACGCAAAGCCTCCTGGACTTGTGCCCAAGTGGAACGAAGACCACGGAGATGCTCCTCTAGCGCAGGAATACTCTGCAGAACAAACGAGTCAGGCAACATGGAAGGTTGGAAACCATATCGCCATTCGCCATAAACGGAGACAATCGGGAAACAGAATTCAAGGCACTGTTGTGAGCAAAAATGGAAGCCAGTTCCTTAGAAGTGGGCACCTTTTTAAGTGGAATACAATAACACATCTTTGAGAACCGGTCAACCACCATAAGGATAACCATGTTGCCTTGGGAGTTGGGCAACTCCACAATGAAATCCATAGACAGGTGGGTTCAGGGCCTCTCTCCATTGGGTATGGGTTGTAGGAGGCCCATTGGAAGGTGTCGGGGAGTCTTACACTGAGCACACACGGAAAAGGCAGCTACGAAGGCAGTTACATCAGCACGTAGACTAGGCCACCAGAATTGTTGGCAAATGGCCCAAACGAGTTGAATTTTCCCAGGGTGGCCAGCTGCCTTGGGAGAATGGTAAGTCTGGAGCACGGCAGTACGGAGACACTCTGGGACAAAGCAGCGGTCACAAGGTTTCTCAGGAGGGGCATCGACTTGAGCAGCAAGAATTTTGTCACCCAAAGGAGAAGTAAGACTGGTGCGAACCGTAGCCAGAATACGATCAGGAGGAATCAAAGGAACCGGAACCAACTCCAACTTGGAAGTGGAGGAAAATTGTTGTGAAAAGGCGTCAGCCCTTACATTCTTAGTACCGGGTAAGAATGAGACAATGTAATTGAAACTTGACAAGAAAAGAGCCTATCACACCCTTCTGGGAGAGAGGCATTTAGTCTCAGACAAGAATGTGAGATTCTTTATGGTCAGTAAGAAAGAGAACTGGCACAGTGGTACTTTCGAGGAGATGTCTCCATTCTTTCAAGGCTAAAATGATCGCCAACAGCTCTCTGTTACCAATCTCATAATTGCACTCCGCAGGTGACAATTTCTTGGAAAAGTAGCCACAAGGATGCATAGCACTCACAGAGGTAGGACGTTGAGACAGAAGGGCACCAACACCAGTCTCAGAAGCATCAACCTCAAGGATAAAAGGTAACGTAGGATCAGGATGTGCCAACACAGGAGCAGAAACAAAGGCAGCCTTGAGACTTTTAAAGGCCTTAATGGGCTTCGGAGACCAACTCTGTGGGTTACCGTTCTTTCTGGTCATAACGGTCAGGGGCTTGACGAGAGATGAGAAGTTACGAATAAACTTCCAATAATAGTTGGCAAAACCAGGAAACACTGCAGAGGACGTAACACCATGGGTCGAGGCCACTGTAGGACTGTCGAAAGTTTCTCTGGGTCCATCAAAAAACCAACAGTGGAAATGACATAACCCAGGAATTTAATATGTTCCTGATTGAACTTACACTTCTCCAGTTTACAATAGAGATTGTTCTCCCTTAATTTCTGAAACACATGACAGACATCTGTGTGGTGGCTCTCCCGGGACTTGGAAAATATAAGGATATCATCGAGATAAACCACCACACATAACTGCAACAAATCTCGGAGGACATCGTTAATAAATTCCTGGAAAACTGCCGGGGCATTACAAAGGCCAAAAGGCATTTTGAGGTACTCATAATGGCCTGTTGTGGTATTAAACGCAGTTTTCCACTCGTCGCCCTCCTTAATCCTCACGAGATTGTAAGCCCCTCTCAGATCAAGCTTAGTGAAAACCGTTGCTCCCTTGAGGCGGTCAAATAACTCTGTAATCAACGGGATCGGGTAAACATTCTTAACCACTTGCCGACCGCTGTCAGCACATATACGTCGGCAGAATGGCATGGCTGGGCAGAGTAACGTACCTGTACATGACGTTAAATTTCCCGCTGTGCACACACGCGCGCACGCCTGCCGCTAGCTACATGACCGTGTCTGCGGGACCTGGGGACTCGATAGCCGCTGGGATACCCGCGATCGTGTCACGGAGCTGAAGAACGGGGAGATGCCGATGTAAACAGCATCTCCCCATTCTGCCTAGTGACAGGACACCTATCGTCTGCTCCCTGTCATTTGAGCAGCGATCAGTGTCATGTCACTGCTAGCCCATCCCCCAGACAGTTAGAATCACTGCCCAGGACACACTCCTCCCCGCCCCCAAGTGGTTAACCCCTTCACTGCCAGTGATTTTTACAGTAATCAATGCAATTTTATAGCATTGATCGCTGTATTAATGCCAATGGTCCCAAAAATGTGTCAAAATTGTCCGATGTGTCCGCAATAATGTCGCAGTCACGATAAAAATCACTGATCGCCGCCATTACTAGTAAAAAAAAATGAATAATAAAAATGCTATAAAACTATCCCCTATTTTGTAGACGCTATAACTTTTGCGCAAACCAATTAATAAACGCTTATTGCGATTTTTTTTTTACCAAAAATATGTCGAAGAATACATATCGGCCTAAACTGAGGAAAAAAAATGTTTTTATTATATTTTTTGGGGGGATATTTATTATAGCAAAAAGTAAAAATTAATGTATTTTTTTTTCAAAATTGTCGCTCTTTTTTTGTTTATAGCCAAAAATAAAAACCACAGAGGTGATCAAATACCACCAAAAGAAAGCTCTATTTGTGGGAAAAAAGTACATAAATTTTGTTTGGGAGCCACGTCTCACGACCATGCAATTGTCAGTTAAAGCGACGCAGTGCCGAATCACAAAAAATACTCTAGTCAGGAAGGGGGTAAATTCTTCCGGGTCTGAAGTGGTTAATCGTGAAACGATTGAGATCCCTATAATCAATGCAAGGTTTCAGTTCACCGCTCTTCTTCTTCACAAAGAAGAAACCAGCACCAGCAGGAGATGAAGATTTGTGGATGAAACATCAAGAAAGTGCGTCTGCAACATACTCCTCCATGGCTTTATCCTCCAAGACAGACAAAGGGTAAACCCGACCATGAGGGGGAGTGGCACCAGGTTGAAGGTCAATTGCGCAATCATACGGCCGGTGTGGAGGCAAACTACTGGCTTGACCTTTGTCAAAGACATCGCTAAAATCACGGTACTCCTCTGGCAGGGAGGAGAGTGAAGTGGTGCACAGGACCTTGGCTACCTTCCAGAAGCATGTTTCACTGCATTGTGGTGACCAGGAGAAAACTTCAGCACGGAGCCAATCAAAAAAGGGGTTGTGCCTCTGTAACCAAGGATAACCAATAACCAGCGGAAACTTAGGAGAAGAAATCACTTGGAATTGGATTATCTCATGATGAAGAGCCCCTGCGGCCATGGACAACGGAACCATCTCATGAGTCACATGGGCAGGCTGTGGAGGTCTCCCGTCAAGAGCCTCAATGGCAAGTGGAGTGTTACGCAGCTGCAATGAAATCGAGTGCTTTGATACAAAGGCGGCATCAATGAACAGGCCTGCAGCCCCAGAGTCGATTAGAGCCTGTATCTCGATAGATGACTTAGCCCAAGAAAGGGTGACCAAAACCAGGGGCTTATCCTTCTGGATAACTGGGGACGACACAACACCACCTAAGGTCTGTCCATGACAGGACCTCAAGGTTCGGGTGCTCCCAGGACAGGTAGGACAAGACTTCAAAAAGTGACCTGCCTGGCCACAATAAAGGCGCAATCTCTCCCTCATCCGCAGAGAGACGCGTGAAGCCCAAGAGCATTGGTTCATCTTCACTGACCGACTCGGTACCAGGAGGCATGGGAGGTGAGGGAGGCATGGGTGGGACTGCAAAGCTCGGAGGCAAATGTACAGGAGGCTTCCGCAAGCGCTCCTTAAAAGAAAGTCTTTCTCTGAGTCTGGACTCAATGAGGATGGCAAACAAGATCGAGCTCTCCAGCTCAGTGGGTACATCTCGGGCTGCTATCTCATCCTTGATGGAATCCGAGACACCATGAGAAAAAGCAGCCATGAGGGCCTCACAATTCTCGTACTCTGTTTGATGGACATGAGGCACTTAGCAGCAGAAGCGGAGCGTGCGGGAACGTCAAATACCCTTTTAAAGGAGGCCACAAACTCTGGATAACTCAAGACAACAGGTTTTTTCATCTCCCATAGAGGGTTAGCCCAGGTCAAGGCTCTCTCAGAAAGCAAAGATATCACGAACCCTACTTTGCTTCTGTCTGTGGGAAACGCGTGGGGCAGCATCTCAAAGTACATCTCAACTGGGTTGAGAAACCCTCTGCATTGAACTGGATCACCACCAAATCGCTGGGGAAGCGGGGCGGAACCAGACATACCTCTGATAGAGGTAATACTCAAGGCAGGTGCCTACACAGAGACTGGCGCAGCAGCAGGGACGGCCTGCAACTCAGGTTGTACCGGAGCAGCCACAGTGGGGGATTCCAGGTGAGCCGTGTGACTCAGGAGCATTTGTAACGCCATGGCAAACTGATCCATGCGGTGATCTTGCTCATCCAATCTGGAAAAAATATTACCAACAAGTGGATTGACTGTATCTTCTGAATTCATGGCCTTCGCCTACTGTCAGAAACTATGAACCAGACCGAGAGAGAAGTACAGTAAAATCACACCTGTTTATTAATAAAAAGGTAAATAGAGTAAGCGTAGTCAAAGCATAGCCAGAGTCCGGTAACCAGATCGGGTAGTCAGCCAAGCCAGAGTTCAGTAACCAGATAGGGTAATCAGCCAAGCCAGAGTTCAGTAACCAGGTCGGGTAATCAGCCAGGCCAGAAGTCAGGGATCCAAGTAGAGCAACAGCAAGCAGGATAAGGAGCCAGAAGGGATGTCAGCAAGCCAGTCTTTAAACAGGAACGCAGGAGATGGTTTCTTGTGATGTGACCAAGGCGAAGGCAGGAATGAAGTGAGCTGGACATCTTTAAGTAGGTGGGACTGACGAGCAGATCCACAACAGCTGGTTAACTGTGGAGAGAGAAGAGAGCTGGCAATTAGCCGACAGCTGAGCGGCCAGCTCAGAGAAGGAAGGGCTGAGCCAGCCCTGACAGAACCAAAGACCCCCCACTCAACGTTAGTGGCACAACAGGGGCTGGTTGGCACTGAGACCCGGGTCCATCGTCTGGTTTCGAACCTACGTGATCCAGTCCTCCTGGTTGTTTGAAAGGTAAGATAATTTGAATCATTCGTAAATTCTTTTTAAAATCTCTTCTCCTCTTTCTGTTTGATTCTGGTTTAATGAGTTATAGACAAGTTGTATTTGCTGACATTGGGATTGATCTATAACATCTTGGTAATCCCAATGGTCGAAGACAGAGGCATTTGGGGCGTTGGTATAATGGACATCGCCTGCTGTCCAGGACAGATAAAAAAAAGATTTGTTGAAAGGTATACCAAACCTCAGAGGTCGATTGCCTGACGTCGTCGGAGGTTGTTTGCCCGATGGTTTAAGCTCTAAAAGTAGTGATCTAGAAAGATCGAAAGGCTAACTTTCTTCTTGGTGTTTTGTTCTTCTCTTTTCATGTTTAACTTTTCTTTTGACACTGTAGCTTTATTTTAACTTTATTGAACAATGGTACTGCAGAGACAAGTTTTAATTATTTCTTGATTCTCCCTATGGTATTGGGAGTTTTGATATTTTTACTGTTCTTGTATTCTTATGTTACCATGAGCCGAGGGTCGCTAGTCCTGTGTTCTATAAGTTAATAAGAGACCCAACAAATGCTGACAGTGAGGGTCAGTTAATGTGACCGGGATACGTGATAATAGTTTAAAAACTAGCACACAAAAATCATTCTTCACATCTCATGTTCTGTGTTCCTGTAAACTTGCAGTTAGACATTGAACTCACTCCCCCCTCCCCTTGAGCTGTAGCCTGCTTGCCTATCAGTAACACAGATAAGGAACTCACAGAGAAGCAGGAAACTTTGCAAAAGTTTAAATATATGCTTAGCTGAAATTGTCTTATGGTTTCGCTCTGCAAAGCAGCCAACAACTTGCTAGCCGATGTATTAAGCAGATAAATATGTAAATTACCAGGTGGCATCGCACCATAAAGCCCGTAGGGATTGGACTGGAGCCGGCATCTTCGATTACTGCACCGTCTCAGGTACCACTGGACAATATTTGACTGGGAGATTGTGCTACATCTGGGCTGCCTACTCGGGGACAACCATCGTTGTCTTAAATAAATAAATAAAACCCCGACTCATAGCAACCAAACCGTTGGAGTTGCAGTTTCAGGTAAAGGTAAAATCTCTTCCCTTTGGAATATCAGTCAGTCCGCCTCTCAACGGTAATCGGGGGAAGGGAAGACTGATCGACCTCCGAGCAGAAAACCCAATTGGATGATAGAGCATCCCGGATGGCCCTCAGTCAGTCAGTAATTTCAGGGTGACAGAGTTTGGTGTGAATTGTGTTTGTATTAATGTAGCAGTGAAGTGAGTGTGGATTCTGTGTGGGCGCATGTCTTAGGCGCATGTCTTAGGCGCGGGTACAAAAATATCAAGATGTCCACAACTATGAAGTTTGTGGAGAACTTATAGGTATGCTAAATGTGAAATACAAGGATTACTACAATGATAGTTAGAACTGAGAAAGATGACCCCAAGGAAAAAATAAAGCGTTATCAAATAGTCAGATTAGCAGATTCGTATGATGCCAAGATGGGTGATGCGAATGAGTAAAGATATGTATCCACATACACCCTAAGAAGAACTTTACTCCACATAGATGTGAAGTAGTACTGTGGACCCTCTGGTATCATACTAGGTTGGGAAGATAGTAGAATTATAGGGGTCTAATAATGTTGAGTATATATATATATATATATATATATATATATATATATATATATATATATATATATTGTATATAAATGAGACTATCACTTTAAGACTTTTGCTTCTCCTTAGACACAGTTTTCAGTCTATGATGACCTTCAGTCTAAGATGGTGCCCGTCTGAAGCCAAAGATTTTGAACATCTAAGTACTAAAAAAATAAATTTAAAAAATGGTATATGAGAAAGATAGAAGCCTTTGTAAGAAAGTCTTTGTAAGTTTAACTGAGAAATCATTTGTAGAAGAGGAGAGAAGTGAGACGGGTTTCCAGCTCCCCCCTTTGACCCCCCCCTAGTTCTCCTTCTTCGATGGACACTAACTCTATGATTTATTTTAAACACAAAAAGAAAAGGCTGGTAGCCATGATTATTATAATTATTTAAATGTTTAGTTCTCCATTCTAGCCTACTGAGCATGAAAATGGAAAAGGTTTTATATATTAAAGGAACTATGCAAGTTAAAAAGCAGTAGTTGGACAAGGAAGCACATGCCAGAAGTTATCAGAAGGTTATTGATGGTTTAAAGAACATGAAAGTGAATTCCACTATAAAGAAAGTGAACAGAATGTTGTAGAATTATTATCAAGTGGCTTGATGGATGTGAGACAAGAAAAGGTTTGATGGGTGTTTTGATTACTTTAAATGTGTCCCGTCCATGGCAGAGACAGTAAATGTGGATGTGACTGAGTACTAACTTTACTGCCAAAATAAGAAAATGCAGATTGCCTGACAGACGTAGCAGAAGAAAGAGAGAGATGGTAATTTGTGCATCTGTGAAGTGTTATGCCGCGTACACACAATCGGACATTGCGACAACAAAATCCATGGATTTTTTCAGACGGATGTTGGCTCAAACTTGTCTTGCATACACATGGTCACACAAATCTTGTCGGAAGTTCCGAGTGCCCAGAACGCGGTGACGTACAACACGTACAATGGCACTAGAAAAGGGAAGTTCAATAGCCAGTGCGCCACCCTTTGGGCTCCTTCTGCTAATCTCGTGTTTGTAGAAGTTTGAGAGACGATTCGCGATTTTCAGCCTCGTGCTTTTCAGATCGTTACCACTCTTCACTTTGTGCTTGTGGATTTGTATCTGGTTTTCAGTGCGTGTAGTCAGTTCGTATTTGTTTTTCAGTGCGTATTTTATAATACGTATTTGATTTTGCAGTGTGTTCTTGTCCGCTCGTTTCTGATTTTCAGCTCGCTCCTCTCAGGCCTTTCTGTTTTTCAGTGCATTCTGTTAGATCGTTACATAGTTACATAGTAGGTGAGGTTGAAAAAAGACACAAGTCCATCAAGTCCAACCTATGTGTGTGATTATGTGTCAGTATTACATTGTATATCCCTGTATGTTGCGGTCATTCAGGTGATTATCTAATAGTTTCTTGAAGCTATCAATGCTCCCCGCTGAGATCACCGCCTGTGGAAGGGAATTCCACATCCTTGCCGCTCTTACAGTAAAGAACCCTCTACGTAGTTTAAGGTTAAACCTCTTTTCTTCTAATTGTAATGAGTGGCCACGAGTCTTATTAAACTCTCTTCTGCAAAAAAGTTTTATCCCTATTGTGGGGTCACCAGTACAGTATTTGTAAATTGAAATCATATCCCCTCTCAAGCGTCTCTTCTCCAGAGAGAAAAAGTTTAGTGCTTGCTACCTTTCCTCATAACTAAGATCCTCCAGACCCTTTATTAGCTTTGTTGCCCTTCTTTGTACTCACTCCATTTCCAGTACATCCTTCCTGAGGACTGGTGCCCAGAACTGGACAGCATACTCCAGGTGCGGCCGGACCAGAGCCTTGTAGAGTGGGAGAATTATCGTTTTATCTCTTGCGTTGATCCCCCTTTTAATGCAAGCCAATATTCTGTTTGCTTTATTAGCAGCAGCTTGGCATTGCATGCCATTGCTGAGCCTATCATCTACTAGATTCCCCCTTTCCATCTTTCCATCCTAGATTCCCCCAGAGGTTCTCCCCCCAGTGTATAGATTGCATTCATATTTTTGCCACCCAAATGCATTATTTTACATTTTTCTACATTGAACCTCATTTGCCATGTAGTCGGCCACCCCAATAATTTGTTCAGGTCTTTTTGCAAGGTTTGCACATCCTGCGGAGAAGTTATTGCCCTGCTTAGCTTAGTATCGTCTGCAAATACAGAGATTGAACTGTTTATCCCATCCTCCAGGTCGTTTATAAACAAAATAAATAGGATTGGTCCCAGCACAGAACCCTGGGGAACCCCACTACCCACCCCTGACCATTCTGAGTACTCCCCATTTATCACCACCCTCTGAACTCGCCCTTGTAGCCAGTTTTCAATCCATGTACTCACCCTATGGTCCATGCCAACGGACCTTATTTTGTACAGTAAACGTTTATGGGGAACTGTGTCAAATGCTTTTGCAAAATCCAGATACACCATGTCTACGGGCCTTCCTTTATCTAGATGGCAACTCACCTCCTCATAGAAGGTTAATAGATTGGTTTGGCAAGAACGATTCTTCATGAATCCATGCTGATTACTGCTAATGATATCGTCCTTATTACTAAAATCTTGTATATAGTCCCTTATCATCCCCTCCAAGAGTTTACATACTATTGATGTTAGGCTAACTGGTCTGTAATTCCCAGGGATGTATTTTGGGCCCTTTTTAAATATTGGTGCTACATTGGCTTTTCTCCAATCAGCTGGTACCATTCCAGTCATTCGTTCTGAATAGCTGACCGGTTTGAAGCCATGTTGCGGTTACGTACTCGTCGTAGAGTTCGTGCTGTGCAGGGGCTCGGTGTTGGGGTTCTTATTACTTTGACCCAAGTCCAGTCCATGAACAGGGTGGGGAGGAGTTCATGGACCAAGAATTGGTTGCTCCAGTGTGACCAATTCTCGCACATGCCTTTGTTGCGGGAGATCCAGGAGAATAATCCTGATGATTTCAGGAATTGTCTCCGGATGACGGACCCCGTTTTTCACCGTCTGTTGGCTTTGCTGTCCCCTTATATTACCAAGCAGGACACCTGCATGCAGCAACCCATCACTCCCGAACAGAGGCTAGTCGCCAAGTTGCGGTACTTGGCGACAGGGTGAAGTATGCAGGACATCAAGTTCTCGACAGGCATTTCCCCCCAGGCTCTGGGGATCATTATTCCAGAGACCTGTTCTGCCATCATTAAGGTCCTGCAGAAGGACTGTATTAAGGTAAGATTTCTCCTTTAAAATTACATTATATGTATTTAATTTGTGCTAATGTATTGTTTTTCTTTCATCATTCCCTAATTACCATGATTGTAATATGCTGTGAATGTCCCCTTTGTCCTCATGCATGCTGGAATTTTTTAAAGTTCCTTTTTTGTCCTTCATGCATATTTGCCTTCACTAACCTCCCCAGCATGCTATCCTGGGCCCATACACACCTAGCCTAGTCACTTAACAATGTATTTTGTCAGCTACATTGTAGTGCTTTACCCTAAACACCCCCTAAAATGTGTACAAATGTTATTTGTGTCCTTAAATTCATGCAGAGTGCCTGAAACTCATTTGGAACCCTCCTTCCCCCCAACCGTAATGGCAGAATGGAAAAATGTGCTTCAATTTGTACAGTGTGTATTAATATTTTTTTATTATGACACTTCTTACCTGTCCAGTGGGCTGCCAATAGTGTAAGTACAGAGGGTCTGGCCAAAGTTAAACACATTACTTATGCATTCATCTCTCATGGAAGTGGAGAAGGTTACCTGTCAAAAACATCTCCCCCCTATAATTTTTACAATGGGCCATCAGAGAGGGTGAGGAATCTGATAAGTGTACTTTATATATTTGTCTTTAAATACTCCTTCAAATAAATGTTATACTGATGTTGGCCAAGAATGTTTCTGTTTAATCTGCTTGCAATGTTTATGTGCAAAATTACTTTTTTTTTTTCTTGTTTGACTCCACAGTTTCCTTCAACGCCACAGGAATGGCAGACTGTGGCATCCCAGTTTGCCCAGCGGTGGGACTTTTCCAACTGCGGAGGGGCAATAGATGGGAAACACGTCCACATCGTACCACCCCCCAACTCGAGGTCATACTATTATTACAAGGGGTTTAAAAGTATAGTGTTGTTAGCGGTGATGTCGACTTACGAGTTTCTGTATGTGGACGTGGGGAAAAATGGGCGGATGTCGGATGGTGGAGTCATCGCCCAGACGGAGTTTTTCAGACGGCTCCAGAATGGCAGCTTGGGCTTGTCAACTCCGAAAGACAATGTGGCGGGACTCCCGTTTGTCTTCATCGCGGATGAAGCTTTTGCGCTGGGGGACCATCTTCTGCGGCCATTCCCGATGAGGTCCCTCACCCCGAACCAGAGGGTTTTTAATTACCGGCTGGCCAGAGCCAGAAGAGTGGTTGAAAATGCCTTTGAAATAATGGCAAGCCGGTTCTGCCTATTTCTAACACCATATGTCGGAATATAAACTGAATCATATTGTCCTTGCCTGTTGCATTCTCCACAATTTCCTATGGAAAAATGCTATCAACTATGTGGCCTCAGTTGGGACTGAGGCCGGTGTTCCAAATCCAACTACCTTGACCATACTTGAACCTGGACGTCCTGGTTTGCCTCCCGCGAAGTTAGACAGAAGTATCTCGAGTACTTTGCGGGTAGGGGGGCCATTGATATGCCAGACAATGTGTGAAACTTTTCTCAAATAAATATTTTTGGTATAAACTGAACTCATATTTCATTTGATTTACTGCTTGGGTTTGTTTTAGCTGTCTCCTAGGTTCTTTTTTTTTATGGCCATTTTCTTCAATAGTGCAAACGTAATTTATCTGATACATGGGGTGACAATCTCTTCTTCTGCGAAATATTATGTTGTGGGTCTGCTACACACACACCTCGTTTTTTTGTTAAAGTGGTGTTCCACCCTAAAAAAAAAATTCATGACTGTGGCTAAAAAAAAATTAAAAAAAAATTTGAAAATTTTTGTTTTTACTTACCTCTAAATGCCTGTTGCTAGGGGGTCCCTTGTAGTCTGCCTCTTCCAGTGCCTGGGCTGGTGACATCACTTCCCCCTCGGCACAGGAAGGGCTCGGCTCCGCTCCCTCCCTCCTGTCAATCACCTGGGACCCATTACAGGTCCCAGGTGACTGAGCGGC
This sequence comes from Lithobates clamitans, assembly GCA_037952925.1. Lineage (NCBI taxonomy): Eukaryota > Metazoa > Chordata > Amphibia > Anura > Ranidae > Lithobates > Lithobates clamitans. The sequence continues at coordinate 3,165,296 of JBBGZY010001120.1, forward strand.
CAATCACGGCACGCTGCGCCGCTCACGCATGCGCAGTGGGTGCCAGGCTGTGAAGCCACAGCCCGGCGCCCAGTTGCAATGCCGAAGTACATCTTCGCCAGCACACCATGGATCAGCAAACAAGATTGTCCAAAAAAGGTTTTTTAATCGAAAACGGTCACATCACAAGGGAGGTGCAATGTTTCGGGGCCGCGCAGGACCCTTTCGTCAGGCAACCTGACGAAGGGGTCCTGCGCGGCCCCGAAACGTTGCACCTCCCTTGTGATGTGACCGTTTTTGATTAAAAAACCTTTTTTGGACAATCTTGTTTGCTGATCCATGGTGTGCTGGCAAAGATGTACTTCTGTTTGATGCTTCCAGAACCCAACTGGTAATCGTTACAGCACCCATTAATGTTCTATTGCCATTTGTCCGGGAAAGTGTGTGAGTGGAATATGGAATTCACAGTTGCAATGCCGGCGCCGCTGAACGGAGGAGGAGACGAGCGGGGCTTCGATGCCCCGCATCGCTGGACCCTGGGACAGGTAAGTGTTCAATTAAAAGTCAGCAGCTGCAGTATTTGTAGCTGCTGACTTTTAATTTTTTTTTTTTGATGGGCCCTCCTCTTTGATGTATGTAATGCATTAATGATGAAAAAAAATTCATCATTTTCAGCACCATGAATTAATTTTTTGAGTCACGAAAATGGCATGTTTGCGGCAAATTATAAAGCACTGTGGGAGTTATTTACTAAAGGAAAATCCACTTTGCACTCCAAGTGCACTGCAAAAGTGCACTTGAAAGTGCACTTGTAGTGCAAAGTGAATTTGCCTTTAGGAAATAACCCCCATTGTCGCTGTAAACAACAACTTACTCCAAAAACTGCTACTGAGCACTGAAAGAAGAATCCACACATTGTTGAGTCTTAAAATTTTTACTCTGTGCACATTCACATGTGCGTTAGAAAAGGGTTTTTGAATAAACCAACATATTTTAACATCTTTGGTATAGACAGTACAAATAGCCTTTTTTGTGTTAAATATGCATGTTTAAAACCATAAAACTATACCCAACTCGGGAACTTACAAAGTTCAACTTTGAAAAAATGAAGGCAAGATCAGACATTAGTTTGTCCAAACTGTGTTGATATTGCCTTCATCAGATGGGGTGATGTCACCCCTGTGAAAGCCAAATTTTGAAGACACAAATTGGGAGTCAAAATGGGGATTTCCCTCCTGATCCCATGCCTAATGTCAACATGTGCTAGCTCCCATCATGGATTAATGGACGTGTTTCGGGGGTGCAACCCCTTCCTCTCAGCTACTTTAGTTGCAAAGAAGGGGTTGCACCCACCAGACGCATACATTGATATCCGGTGATGGCAGATAGCACATGTTGACACACTGTGTGCATCTTCAAAATTTGGCTTTCAAGATACTTAAAAAATTGGTGAAAAATATCAAAAAAAGAACACTTTAGGTGTTTTTTAGATGAGGCCTAAAACATCAATTATGTTTTTGAGTCTTTTTCAACATCATTGATGTCTTCCTTGATCTTCTGTAAATCACAATTGCAGACCATGATCTCCCCAATGAGGATCTGTGCACTTGCACTTGTGAAATGAGTTTCTTCTTCCACAACATCCACATCACCTTAAATTAAAAAAAAAAACACCATGTATTACAAATATGCAGGCATACATCTATTACATGAAGCTGTGGTCTCAGACACTCACCTGTTGTGGTCACAATTTTGCCAACTTCCAAAACCTCTCCTTTCTCCACATCCTCTGGTTGTGTTGGTGGTATTTCCCCTTCTTTAGGAGGTTGTGGGGCCCTGGTGTCCTCAGATGTCGCGAGTTTTTTCTCCCCTATGTGAATAAAAAAAGGTATACTTAGCACACAGATATTTGAGTCCAGAAATAGGAATATGAAACATTGCTTGGAAGTGTCATACAATTGTCTTTTTGGGCAGAGTTCCAAGCTGAATATATTTTATGTTCCCTTTCTAAAGCTGGAATACTTACCTTTTTTGTACAATTTTCACACATGGAGTCACCCCAGTATCCACTGTAGCACCTGTGTGAGACACCCTAAAAAGTTTGTTCTGGTGTCCCACACTAGTGCTCCAGCATCCAGATGTGTAAAAAGCTGCTGAGTGCCCTCTCCTTACACTGAATCAAGTTTACATTTCATTCTAGTTACAAACCCATCTAGACAACAATGTACTAAACTTATTTTAATCCAAATAGGCCTGAACAAATGTAGTTAACCTGCATCTGCCAAAAACATTGTATTAGTGGGCGAACGAACAATGTTTACTATGAACGATTACTGTGCCCACGAACCTGAAAGTTGCCATTTTAAACTGTACAACAGTAACGAAAAGCACATGGAGCAGCATGCAAGTAATAATAATAATAGGAACACACTACAACAACTTACTTTTTTGAAGAACTCTCTTGATCCTTCTGTACTGTACTTAAATTTCAGGTCTGACCAGTGTTTCCTCAGTTGATCGTCTTGTACCCCAAAATTCCGGCGCAGACTCTTCACAACTTTAGTCATGATCTTGGCCTTTCACACATTTGGGTTTGGGTAAGGTCCATGCTTCCCATCATAGTCGGCCCTCTTCAAGATGTCCACCATCTCCACCATCTCTACAAAAGATATATTTGAGACCTTAAATCTCCTCCGGGATCGGGACGTTCGTGGCTCCAGCTTTCGTCGTTGCTGCTGCTGTCTGCATGCACTCGCTCTTTCTCCGCCTTGTGCTCTCCCCACTGTGCAGAAAGAGAAGGGGTGAGAAATAGACTAGATAAAAGGTCAGGGGTGGGCAGAGTTTAACGCATGTGCAGTGTATATAAAGCATAACATACGTGTGTCGTACGTACAATCTGTGAGTGGAGGAAGGAGTATCGGAATCGCCAATCGTTAGAACAAAGGTACAATTTCAACTTGGGGCATCAGTGGTCTATACTGCTTATAGATTGAGGCCTATATTGGGACAAGATTAGGAAAGTTTAGCCTGACATTGGGGTTTGTCTTGTGTTGTGTCTTGCAGAGAGAATGGATGGCTTCAATGACCACAACTTCCTCCCCATATTCATAGACAAGTACAGGGAGCTGCCCTATCTGTGGCAGGTGAAACATCCGCATTATAATCATAAACAAAAGAGGCAGGCATCGCTGGAGAAACTGCTGGAGTTGGTGAAGCCAGTAGTCCCCATGGCAAACATCACCTATTTAAAAGCCAAAATTGGTGGCCTGAGGAGCACTTATAATAGGGAGACCAGACTGAAGTCAACATATTTCTGGTCATAATATTAATGATGTTAACTAGATGTTATTATTGATCACTAATTGCTGATTTAATAAAGTGTTTTACATATCAATAGACAGTAGTGGCCAAAAATGTTTGGGACAGGAAGGAAAAATGCAGGGGTCAGAATGATAGTCTTTTCTATTTGTTAACATTCAATTTGCAACAGTCATGAGCTGAAAATTGTGTGTGATTGATGAACAAAAAACTAAAACTATGTTCTTTTTTCATACACAGGAAAGCCTCAGCCAGGAGGAGGGAGTGGAATGTGGCAGCCAGGAGGAGGCTGTGGAATGTGGCAGTCAGGAGGTGGCGGGGGTAAGTGGCAGCCAGGAGGTGGCCAGGACCAGTAGTACCCTGACAGAATCCCAGGTCCCTCCCCTTCACCCTCCAAGCAAAAGGCCCAGGAAGTGGAGTAATGTGCAGGAGGCAGCGCTTGGGCTGATTCAGGAGGCTAAGGCGGCCCTCAGAGCCACCCCCACTCTTTAAGAGGCCTTTGTCTGCATGGCTGCCAGCAAAATGCAGGAAATGGAGGTGGGCCAATGCCTCTTGTGTGAGGAAATTATGTATATGACCCTAAATAAGGGGTTGAGGGGGCAAATCACAGCCAAAACTGTTCGTGATCTCTTGTAGTCCAGGACCGGATTGTTCTCACTATTATATGGACTCCTCAGACTACCAATTTTGGGTGTAAAATAGTTGATGTGTACCCTGGGGTACAAAGGCTTCGCCAATTTCACCAGTTTCTCCTGCGTTGCCTTCCTCTTTATTTTATTATGACCCAAAATAAATGGCTATTTTGTATTCACAAATACTTGCCTATATGTTTTACTTCAAAAAGGACAGTTTGTTTGTGAGTAGGTAGGTACATTTCCAAAATACAATGTCAAATTAACAAGGGACACCAACACAAACCAACCTCCTTGAGGTTAAAAAAATACAAGATAATAATGGTGTTGTAGTAACTTGACACACAAAACGAAAAACAATATTATGGAGAGCACTAGAAAAAAAAAAAAAAACAAGGAGATCTTGATAAAAAAATTAAAAAAACCACTATAAACAAAAATTAAATACATTATTATGGAGATCTGACAAAAAAAAAAAATTAAAATATTCAGGAGATCACGAGAAATAATAAAGAAATCATTTTTTCAGAACTCTGTGTGAATATCAGCAGCAAAACAACTTCATTATTCTAGCATTCTAAAGAAGAAGAGAATGCGCTGCATTAAAAGTTTAAAAATTGCAGCGTGACAAATATGCTATCTCCATTACGAACGCTAGTTTTACCAGACCAATCGCTTCTGTCTCGTACTTGATTCTGAGCAGGCGTGTAACTTTGTGCTTCGGAATTGTTTACACACAATTAGAATTTATGAGAACGGATTTTGTTGTCGGAAAATTTGAGATCCAGATCTAAAATTTTGTGTGACGGAAATTCCGATGGAAAATGTCCGATGGAGCCTACACACGGTCGGAATTTCCGACAACAAGCTCCCATCGAACATTGTCCATCGGAAAATCTGACCTCGTGTACGGGGCATTAGGGTTTTCAGTGGGAAAGTTTATCCGAATAATAGTCTTAAAATGAAAATTTCTTGGATATATTATTTTTAGAATTTCCAGAATTCTGAGTCAGAATATATGTTTGGGTAAAATATTCTGTTCTGGGACCCCGTGGATTTCACTTGGGTCCAGAGAATAAGGGGAACAAAAAGGTGTTTACATTTTATTACATCCTGCTATAATATCAGGGTCTATGTTGCTAGGAAACATTTTATGTCTGCATACTTGGTGGACTTATGGACTTATATTTGAATAAAGAAAGTATACTGTTTTTAACAACTCCAAGGCAAGGAAGGCTTTCTTTGGTAGTTTGTCCTGTGATCCTGTGTTAATGCATGTTAGATGAAGAGTATCCACTTCCCCAGCCCCAATTCATGTACAGAAATGACCCCCCCCCTCATTCTACACAACTGACAGGAATAAGAACTGAGGAATGAGGCGAGTTCCCTTTTATGGGGTGGATGTCTACTGATTGCATGAATGAGTACAAAATTGAACCTTTAGAGGTATTTTAGAGTTTAGGAAATTAAATTAAGGTATGAAATAATGTAGACTACACAGGCCTTCGGAGACATGAAACATGTAGCACCACCTAGTGAAAAGATATGGAAAACAAAATGTTGAACAATAATAGATAACATCTACACATCACCTGAAGGAAAACTGGTATTGCCAAAATCCCTATTTAGGTATGCAGCAGTATTGACACATGGAGTAACTCATGTGTCATACAGGGGGATGACTGAGATGTTAAATAAGGTATGTACAGGGGGATGACTGAAATGTTAAATAAGGTATGTACAGCCTATGGCTTCACAAACTACTCAAAAACTTTTTTTTTCTCAATGCATTATATGTGCAAAACACAATGCTCAGGGCTGCATAAGGCCACAAAAAGGGAAGTTCCCCATGCCGCGATATCCATTCCAACACATTTGCATGGATTTTATAGAAATAGACACATGTGAAAGGAAAAATATTGGACCACAGCACACCAAGATTGGGGGTACAACACAGCTAATTCCCCCTGTACACATAGCAGAGATTACAACCAATTGCTGATAATACTAAAAGAACCTCAAAAAAAGAATCAGCGGTTATATTCTATGTAAATTTTTCCTGACGGTATTACCACCCAATAAAACCAGACAACAGGAAAAGGTAGACACAGAAGGAAAAGAAGAAGGAAGAAGGCCATACTAAAATAGAAGTTCTGAGTCAAGCTATAAGATAAACTTAACTTAACAGTAGAAGATGCCATAGCCTTGGAGACTGGATACCAGGAAAAAAAATAAGTGATTAGAATGGTTGAGGTACACGGTTAAAACTCTAAAAAAGTAAAACTGCTTAGTTTGTGCCGGAGCCAGACCACATTTAGCAACGGTCCCTTTTCCCCTAGATAACAATACAGATACAGAAGGTTTGAAATGTATGTTGCGTTTGTATAATAAGAGCTATAAACCTGAAACAAATTCTACCTGTCACACGTTGAGTTTGTTGTTTCTCCCAGTACAGGGACCTCAGATACCTCCAGCGGTTACTGCATATCCGGGCAACTTTACTTGTTTTGCACCCCCAGGGAACAGTGGCTGGGTAGATCTTGGGTCCCTACCTGACGACCACTGTAGGGAGAGGATTAACAAGGGCAATGGTGACTGGGTTGAACATGACACTCAGAGAGCTGATGTCTGGTGGATGTGTGGGGATAAGAAATTGTCAGCTAGGGTACTGGCCAATACCGGGGGGGATTGTGCCATGGTACAACTTGCTATGCCCCTGACAATCCTGTCAGAACACCCGTGAACTAATGCCACGTACACACGATCAATTTTTCCGACAACAAATGTTGGGTGTAAGCTTGTTGGCAGAAAGTCCGACCTCGTGTATGCTCCATCGAACATTTGTTGTTGGACTTTCCGCCAACAAATGTTGGCTAGCAGGTTCTCAAATTTTCCGCCAACAAATTTTTGTTGTCAGACTTTCCGATCGTGTGTACACAAGTCCATCACAAACATTCCACGCATGCTTGGAATCAAGTACGAGCTGGAAGCACTCGGTCTTGTAAAACTAGCGTTCGTAATGGAGATATCACATTCGTGACGTGGCAAATTATGAAATCTCTAAATGCAGCGGATTCTCTTCTTCTTTATAATGGTATAATAATGAAGTTGCTTTGCTGCTGATATTCACAGAGTTCTGACAAACATATTTTTTATTATTTCTAGTGATCTCCAGAATAATGTTTTTTGTTGTTTTTTTTTCTCAGGACCTCCAGAATAATCTTTTTTTTTTTCTAGCGATCTCCATAATTTTTTTTTTTTTTTCTCGTGATCTCCAGAATAATCTTTTTTTTTTTCTCTTTGTTTTTCTAGTGATCTCCATATTTTTTTTCTCTTGATCTCCAGAATAATCTTTTTTTTTCTTTTTTTTTTTTCTAGGGATCTCCATTTTTTTTTTCTCGTGATCTCCAGAGTAATCTTTTTTTTTCTTTTTTTTTCTAGTGATCTCCATATATTTTTTTTTTTCTCGTGATCTCCAGAATAATTTTTTTTCTTCATTTTGTGTGTCAAGTTACCATAACACCATTATTATCTTGTATTTTTTAACCTCAAAGATACAAATATGTTGGTGTCCCTTGTTAATTTGACATCATATTTTTATAATGTACCTGCCTACTCACAAACAAACTGTCCTTTTTGAAGTAAAACACATAGCCAAGTATTTGTCAAAACAAAAATTTTGAATTTAATAGGGGGAACAAGGTCATAACAAAATAAAGAGGAAGGCAACGCTGGAGAAACAGTTGGAATTGGTGAAGCTTTTGTACCCCAGGGCAGACATCAATTATTTGACAGGCCAAATTGGTAACCTGATGAGTCCATTTAATAGGGAGCACAATAAGGTCCAGGACTCCGAGAGATCGGGAACAGCAGCAGATGACATATATGTCCCAAGGCTGTGGTCTTACAACAGCCTGCGTTTTTTGCCAGACCACAGCAAACCCAGGCCATCACTCTCAACACTTCCTTTCCCGCTTCCTTCCATGCTGCTGTGGTGGGTGGAGTCGCTGTGGTGTTGGTGGAGGTGGTGGAGGAGCATGGTCCAACTCACAGAGGTGGGTTTGAGTTGTGAATTCGCCCCTCGTCCCCTTGTTTAGGGCCTTCAGAATAATTTCTTCACATATCGTGCGTTGGCCCTACTCCATGTGCTCTAGTTTCCTGGCAGTGACACATCCAAATGCATAGTGGCCACCAGGGGTCGTGGTAAGTGCCACAGTAGCCTGTTTTAGGAAAGCAGCCGTGGACTCCTATAAGTTCCTTGCCTTACTGGTCCTTTCGGTAGGAGGATGGAGGGGGAGGAACCTGAAATTCCGTCAGGCTGCTTGCCACGGCCTCCTCCTGGCTGAGACTTTCCTGTGTATGAAAATGGTACATAGTTTTAGGTTTTTGGTCATCAATCACACACAATTTTGAGCTCATGACGGTTGCAAATTGAATGTTAACAAATAGAAAAGACTATCATTCTGACCCCAGTATTTTTCATTCTTATCCCAATCATTTTTGGCTACTACTGTCTATTGATATGTAAACCACTTTGTTAAATCAGAAATTAGTGATCAATAACATCTAGTTAACATTCAATTTTTGGCAAGAGATATGTTCAACAATACTATACCTGGGTCAAGCTGGGCTCCTTCATCTTCTTCCTGGGTGGAAGGACCCAGGTTGGACCTCAGGAGCCTCAGCTGATGTGGAAGGAAGTGTTGATAGTGTGGGCCTGGGTTCTGTCTGGTCGGACAAAAAATGCAGACTGTTGTAGTACCACAGCATGGGGACATATGCGTCATCTGCTGCTGCTGCTCTTGATCTCAGGCAATCCTGGACTTTCTTGCGCTCCCTATTATATGTGCTCCTCAGGCTACCAATTTTGGCCTTTAAAAAGTTTATGTCTGCTGTGGGATACACAGGCTTCAACAATTCCATCAGTTTATCCAGCACTGCCTTCCTCTTTTGTTTGTTCGAATAGTCCCTGCATTGGACTTGCCAGAGACATGGCAGCTCCCTGTACTTGTCTATGAAGTTGGGCAGGAAGTCAGGGGCTGTGAATTTGTCAACCATTTTATTTGCAAGACACAACACAAGACAAACCCTAATGTCAGGCTAAACTCTCCTAATCTTGTCCCAATATAGGTCTCAATCTATAAGCAGTATAGGCCACTAACCACTGATGCCCCAAGTTACAATTGTACCTTCGTTTGAACAATCGGCACTAACGATCCTCTGTCCTCCACTCACAGATCGTACGCACGTCGCCCACGTGTTATGCTTTATATACACTGCGCATGCTTGAAACTCCGCCCTTGTCCTTCTTTCTAGTGTATTCCCCGCCTCTTCTCTTTCGGGGCAGTGCAAATGGCATAGACACAGCTGTCATCAGCAACGACAAGGAAAGCTCGGAGCAAGGCAGTTCCAGATCCAAGAGGAGTCATAAGGCCTCAAATATCTCCTTTGAAGAGATGGTGGAGATGGTGGACATCTTAAAGAGGACAGGCTATGATGGGAAGCATGGTCCGTACAGAAACCCTAATGTGAGAAAGGCCAAGATCATGGCTAAAGTTGTCAGAAGTCTACACAGGACTTTTGGAGTACGACAATCCAAGGAGAAAACGAGGAAAAGCTGGTCAGACCTGAAATTGGGATCAGTATAGAAAGATCAGGAAAGTACTGCAAAAAAGTAAGTATTTGTTGTGTGTTCCTATTATTATTATTATTACTTGCATGCTTCTCCATGTGCTTTTCTTTACTGATGTACAGTTTAAAATGCCAAATTTGAGGTTCGTGGGCACAGGAATCGTTCGTATTAAACATCGTTCGTTCGACCACTAATACAACGTTTTTGACAGATGCAGATTAACTACATTTGTTCATGCCTATTTGGTTTAAAATAAGTTTATTACATTGTTGTCTAGATGTGTTTGAAACTATAATGAAATGACAACTTGATTCAGTGAAGGGAGAGGACACTCAGTAGCTGTTTACACATCTGGACGCAGGAGCACTAGTGTGGGACATCATAACAACCAATGTATATTACTTTGGCCAGCCCCTCCTTACTTACACTATTGGCAGCCCACTAGACAGGTAAGAAGTGTCATAATCCAAAAATATGAATACACACTGTCCAAATTGAAGCACATTTTTACATTCTGCAATTACCTACCAAGATAATAGGAGAACAAAACTTTAACCAGTTGCCGACCGCCTCACGACGATATACGTCGGCAGAATGGCACGGGCAGGCAGAATCACATACCTGTACGTGATCTGCCTCCCGCGGGCGGGGGGTCCGATCAGACCCCCTCCCGGTGCCCGAGGCGGTCGGCATTTCTCCCTCGGCGATCGGAGGTGAGGGGGAGGCCATCCATTCGTGGCCCCCCCTCCCGATCGCTCCCGGCCAATGAAATCATTCCTCTGCTGCTGTATAGTAAACAGCAGTAGAGGAAATGATGTCATCTCTCCTCGGCTCGGTATTTTCCGTTCCGGCGCCGAGGAGAGAAGACATCCGAGTGAGTGCACAATACACACGCACAGAGTAGAACATGCCAGGCACACATTACACCCCGATCACCCCCTAAACAACACCCCCCCCCCGTCACACTGACACCAAGCAGTTTTTTTTTTTCTGATTACTGCATTGGTGTCAGTTTGTGACAGTTAGTGTGGTAGGGCAGTTAGTATTTGGGCCCTTTAGGTCTAGGGTACCCCCCTAACCCCTCCTAAAAAAGTTTTAACCCCTTGATCACCCCCCGTCGCCAGTGTCACTAAGCGATCATTTTTCTGATCGCTGTATTAGTGTCACTGGTGACGCTAGTTAGGGAGGTAAATATTTAGGTTCGCTGTCAGCGTTTTATAGTATCAGGGACCCCCATATACTACTACTATGAATAAAGGTTTTAACCCCTTGATTGCCCCCTAGTTAACCCTTTCACCAGTGATCACCGTATAACTGTTACGGGTGACGCTGGTTAGTTAGTTTATTTTTTATACGGGCACCTGCTATTTATTACCTAATAAAGGTTAAGCCCCCTGATCGCCCAGCGGTAATATGCATCTCACCAGGCAGCGTCAGGTTAGCGCCAGTACAGCTAACACCCATGCACGCAGCATACGCCTCCCTTAGTGGTATAGTATCTGAACGGATCAATATCTAATCCGATCAGATCTATACTAGCGTCCACAGTAGTTTAGGGTTCCCAAAAACGCAGTGTTAGCGGGATCAGCCCAGATACCTGCTAGCACCTGCGTTTTGCCCCCCCGCCCGGCCCAGCCCACCCAAGTGCAGTATCGATCGATCACTGTCACTTACAAAACACTAAATGCATAACTGCAGCATTCGCAGAGTCAGGCCTGATCCCTGCGATCGCTAACAGTTTTTTTTGTAGCGTTTTGGTGAACTGGCAAGCACCAGCCCCAAACAGCGTCAGGTTAGCGCCAGTACCGCTAACACCCACGCACGCACCGTACACCTCCCTTAGTGGTATAGTATCTGAACGGATAAATATCTGATCCGATCAGATCTATACTAGCGTCTCCAGCAGTTTAGGGTTCCCAAAAATGCAGTGTTAGCGGGATCAGCCCAGATACCTGCTAGCACCTGCGTTTTGCCCTTCCGCCCGGCCAAGCCCAGCCCACCCAAGTCCAGCCCACCCAAGTGCAGTATCGATCGATCACTGTCACTTACAAAACACTAAACACATAACTGCAGCGTTCGCAGAGTCAGGCCTGATCCCTGCGATCGCTAACAGTTTTTTTGGTAGCGTTTTGGGGAACTGGCAAGCACCAGCGGCCTAATACACCCCGGTAATAGTCAAACCAGCACTCTTTATGTCTTCTCTAGTACCCCTACCCAACGAACCCCCCCCAAAAAGATGTTGTGTCTGCAGCAAGCGCGGATATAGGCGTGACACCCGCTATTATTTTCCCTCCTGTCCTGACAATCCTGGTCTTTGCATTGGTGAATGTTTTGAACGCTACCATTCACTAGTTGAGTATTAGCGTAGCGTACAGAATTGCACAGACTAGGCACACTTTCACAGGGTCTCCCAAGATGCCATCGCATTTTGAGAGACCCGAACCTGGAACCGGTTACAGTTATAAAAGTTACAGTTACAAAAAAAAGAAAACACAAAAAAAATATAAAATAAAAAAAAATAGTTGTCGTTTTATTGTTCTCTCTCTCTCTATTCTCTCTCTATTGTTCTGCTCTTTTTTACTGTATTCTATTCTGCAATGTTTTATTGTCATTATGTTTTATCATGTTTGCTTTTCAGGTATGCAATTTTTTATACTTTACCGTTTACTGTGTTTTATTGTTAACCATTTTTTTTGTCTTCAGGTACGCCATTCACGACTTTGAGTGGTTATACCAGAATGATGCCTGCAGGTTTAGGTATCATCTTGGTATCATTCTTTTCAGCCAGCAGTCGGCTTTCATGTAAAATCAATCCTAGCGGCTAGTTAGCCTCTAGACTGCTTTTACAAGCAGTTGGAGTGAATGCCCCCCCCCACCGTCTTCCGTGTTTTTCTCTGGCTCTCCTGTCTCAACAGGGAACCTGAGAATGCAGCCGGTGATTCAGCCAGCTGACCATAGAGCTGATCAGAGACCAGAGTGGCTCCAAACATCTCTATGGCCTAAGAAACCGGAAGCTACGAGCATTTCATGACTTAGATTTCGCCGGATGTAAACAGCGCCATTGGGAAATTGAGAAAGCATTTTATCACACTGATCTTGGTGTGGTCAGATGCTTTGAGTGCAGAGGAGAGATCTAGGGTCTAATAGACCCCAGTTTTTTCAAAAAAGAGTACCTGTCACTACCTATTGCTATCATAGGGGATATTTACATTCCCTGAGATAACAATAAAATGATAAAAAAAAATGAAAGGAACAGTTTAAAAATAAGATAAAAAAGTAAAAAAATAATAAAGAATAAAAAAAAACACCCCTGTCCCCCCCTGCTCTCGCGTTAGGCGAACGCAAGCGTCGATCTGGCGTCAAATGTAAACAGCAATTGCACCATGCATGTGAGGTATCACCGCGAAGGTCAGATCGAGGGCAGTAATTTTAGCAGTAGATCTCCTCTGTAAATCTAAAGTGGTAACCTGTAAATGCTTTTAAAGGCTTTTAAAAATGTATTTAGTTTGTCGCCACTGCACGTTTGTGAGCAATTTTAAAGTATGTCATGTTTGGTATCCATGTACTCGGCCTAGGATGATCTTTTTTATTTCATCAAATGTTTGGGCAATATAGTGTGTTTTAGCGCATTAAAATTTAAAAAAGTGTGTTTTTTCCCCAAAAAAGTGTTTGAAAAATCGCTGCGCAAATACTGTGTGAAAAAATAAAAATGAAACACCCACCATTTTTATCTGTAGGGCATTTGCTTTAAAACAATATATAATGTTTGGGGGTTCAAAGTAATTTTCTTGCAAAAAAAAATGTTTTCATGTAAACAAAAAGTGTCAAAAAGGGCTTTGTCTTCAAGTGGTTAGAAGAGTGGGTAATGTGTGACATTAGCTTCTAAATGTTGTGCATAAAATGCCAGGACAGTTTAAACCCCCCCCAAATGACCCCATTATGGAAAGTAGACACCCCAAGCTATTTGCTGAGATGCCTGTCGAGTCCATGGAATATTTTATATTGTGACACAAGTTGCAAGAAAAAGACATTTTTTTTTTTTTTTTTGCACAAAGTTGTCACTAAATGATATATTGCTCAAACATGCCATGGGAATATGTGAAATTACACCACAAAATACATTCTGTTGCTTCTCCTGAGTACGGGGATACCACATGTGTGAGACTTTTTGGGAGCCTAGCCGCGTACGGAACCCCGAAAACCAAGAACCGCCTTCAGGCTTTCTAAGGGGGTAAATTTTTGATTTCACTCTTCACTGCCTATCACAGTTTCGGAGGCCATGGAATGCCCAGGTGGCACAAACCCCTCCCCCCAAATGACCCTATTTTGGAAAGTAGACACCCCAAGCTATGGGCATATGTGGAATTGCACCCCAAAATATATTCAGCTGCTTCTCCTGAGTAGGGGGATACCACATGTGTGGGACTTTTTGGGAGCCTAGCCGCGTACGGGGCCCCGAAAACCAATCATCGCCTTCAGGATTTCTAAGGGCGTAAATTTTTGATTTTACTCCTCACTACCTATCACAGTTTTGAAGGCCATAAAATGCCCAGATGGCACAAGACTCCCCCAAATGACCCCATTTTGGAAAGTAGACACCCCAAGCTATTTGCTTTGAGGCATGTTGAGTCCATGGAATATTTTATATTTTGACACAAGTTGCGGGAAAGTGACAATTTTTTTTTTTTTGCACAAAGTTGTCACTAAATGATATATTGCTCACACAGGCCATGGGCATATGTGGAATTGCACCTCAAAATACATTTGGTTGCTTCTCCTGAGTATGGGGATACCACATGTGTGGGACTTTTTGGGAGCCTAGCCGCGTACGGGGCCCCGAAAACCAATCACCGCCTTCAGGATTTCTAAGGGTGTAAATTTTTTATTTCACTCTTCACTGCCTATCACAGTTTCGGAGGCCATGGAATGCCCAGGTGGCACAACCCCCCCAAATGGAACAGTGTCATCTCCGGTTTCTCCTGCTGGTGGCACTATTACATTCAGCACCAAAAGGGTGTAATTCCAGTGGCCACCAGCGGGGGTCTCCCTGCCTGGACTGCAGACTTGTCATCAAGCACACCTGTCATGGTTTTGCTGGACTATATAAACCCGCCCTGAACTAACCTCAGTGCTTCAGTATTCCTCTGCTAAGCCCTTGTCCCTGCCAGTACCTGCTCTTGTTCCAGCCTGTTCCTGTTTGTTCCTGAACCCCGTTTGTGCATCCTGACCTTGAACCCTGTTTCCTGTTCCCTGCTCCTTGGTCTGCTTCATTATTCCTGATTTCTGTTCCCTTGTCGCTTTGGCCCATGCCTTATATTTTATTTCATGTTGGTTTCCTTGCTTGTGTATTATATTAGTTAGATAGATAGTTAGGTGGGTTTGGGGGTTTGCTGTGTTTTCACCATTTTCTTGTTTTTGGTTTGCTGTCTTGCTTTCACGTGTATCTTTATCATTAATAAACATACTTTCTTTATTTACTCGTTTGTCCCTGATTCCTTGGTGCAGCCCAGCGATCTGATCACCTGCATTGGATGTTGTGTATAACATCCCCTGACAGAATACTGAAGCCATACAATCAGATCGGTTGCACCTGGGAATTGGGGCCTGAGTCCCAGCTATTGTTGAAAGATGGATTTTGAAAGTATATTGTATTTATCGCTCCTGGCAACTGATGACAGAGACTTTTGTTATCAGACATTGGCTGAATACACTAGGGAACAGTTGTTAGAATGCATCCGCCTAGCTCATGTTTTTATTGAGCAAGGCAGTTTTTTGTTTGAAGATGTGCAACCATTAATTTGGATTTGTACTGAGTTGGCCCTGTCTGATGTCGCTGAGGGAGGTGATGATTATACACCTCCTTTTAGTGCAGCTCAGGTAGAATCTTTAGTTTGGCTGTTGGAGGATGACTCAGCATTCTTTTTTGAACAATATTCAGCTTGTCCTCAGCAGGTGCTTGAAAAATGCATTGAATCAGTGCAGTCTCTGGTCAGACAAGCCAAGTGCAAACCTGATTCAGTGCAATCATTAATACAGGCCTGGTCAAGTCTGTCGCATTCAGCTTCTGTTAGCTCCGAATATACCTCTCTACCAATTAAATACCAGTACCCTGTTTCCTCCTGCTGCACCTACCCTACCTTTAACTCACCTGCTGCTTCTCAACTGCCTCCATCAGCTCCACTAAATCTCCCTTCAAAACCTACTCCCTCTCTTTTGCCATCCTTTCACTCTTCGCTTCTACCAGCTGCATTCACTACCTACAGCCCTGTACCCACTTATAGATCCCCAGTGGCTAAAACCAAAAAGAAGCGGAAGTTTTTTCCAACCCATACCATCATGCCAGTATCCAATCTTGCCTCCCCACCAGCTGATCTGTTCCAGCCTGATGTGTTCCTGTATGCCGCTCCGGGTCTGAAGTTCCAGTACCAGCTGCCCGGTTTGAAGTTCCAGTACCTGCTATCCAGTCCGATGTACCTGCTGTTCTGCCTGATGTGCCAGCACCTGTGCCCACTGTCCAGTCTGAAGTTCCAGTACCGGCTGCCCGGTTTGAAGTTCCAGTACCTGCTATTCAGTCCACTGCACCTGCTGTTCTGCCTGATGTGCCAGCACCTGTGCCCACTGTCCAGTCTGAAGTTCCAGTACCGGCTGCCCGGTTTGAAGTTCCAGTACCTGCTATTCAGTCCACTGCACCTGCTGTTCTGCCTGATGTGCCAGCACCTGTGCCCACTGTCCAGTCTGAAGTTCCAGTACCAGCTGCCAGGTTTGAAGTTCCAGTACCTGCTATCCAGTCCAATGTACCTGCTGTTCAGCCTGTTGTGCCAGTACCTGCTGTTCTGCCTGATGTGCCAGCACCTGTGCCCACTGTCCAGTCTGAAGTTCCAGTACCAGCTGCCCGGTTTGAAGTTCCAGTACCTGCTATCCAGTCCGATGTACCTGCTGTTCAGCCTGTTGTGCCAGTACCTGCTGTTCTGCCTGATATGCCAGCACCTGTGCCCACTGTCCAGTCTGAAGTTCCAGTACCGGCTGCCCAGTTTGAAGTTCCAGTACCTGCTATTCAGTCCACTGCACCTGCTGTTCTGCCTGATGTGCCAGCACCTGTGCCCACTGTCCAGTCTGAAGTTCCAGTACCAGCTGCCCGGTTTGAAGTTCCAGTACCTGCTATCCAGTCCGATGTACCTGCTGTTCAGCCTGTTGTGCCAGTACCTGCTGTTCTGCCTGATGTGCCAGCACCTGTGCCCACTGTCCAGTCTGAAGTTCCAGTACCGGCTGCCCGGTTTGAAGTTCCAGTACCTGCTATTCAGTCCACTGCACCTCCTGTTCTGCCTGATGTGCCAGCACCTGTGCCCACTGTCCAGTCTGAAGTTCCAGTACCTACTATCCAGTCCGATGTACCTGCTGTTCAGCCTGTTGTGCCAGTACCCGCTGTTCTGCCTGATGTGCCAGCCCTCCAGTCTGATGTCTCGGTGCCAGTGTTCCAGCCGGAAGTACCAGTGCCTGCTCTCCAGCTTGATGAGCCTGCTGCCCAGCTCGATGTGCTTTTGCCTGCTGCCCAGCTCAATGTGCTTTTGCCTGCTGCCCAGCTCGATGTGCTTTTGCCTGCTGCCCAGTTCAGTGCGGATGTGCCACTGCCCAGCGTGATGTACCTCTGCTTTCTGCTCAGCCTGATGACATGGTGCCTGCTAAAACTGTTCCTGACTGATGGCCATCTTGTCGCTGGGTCAATCCTGTCTGTCGCCTGGCTTGAATGTAATGCTCCTGTGTGGTCTGCCTCCGATGGTTTCTTTCCCGTTACCCTGCTAATTTTCATCTCCAGATCCAAACTTCCTGACCTGGGTGGTGGGGTACGTGTCCTATTTTCAGACTCTGATGGCACGTCCCCCAGTGAACTAAAAGACTCTGACCTTGGAAGTGCGAAGAAGTCCGCAGACTCTGTAGGGAAACATTTTAAGGTGTTTCTGCACCCACTCAGACTGTCGTACCCAGGGTTGAATGGAGTGTCCGGAGGCCACTGCTTTACGAGGGGGAACTATCAGGAACGGTGTCATCTCCGGTTTCTCCTGCTGGTGGCACTATTACATTCAGCACCAAAAGGGTGTAATTCCAGTGGCCACCAGCAGGGGTCTCCCTGCCTGGACTGCAGACTTGTCATCAAGCACACCTGTCATGGTTTTGCTGGACTATATAAACCCGCCCTGAACTAACCTCAGTGCTTCAGTATTCCTCTGCTAAGCCCTTGTCCCTGCCAGTACCTGCTCTTGTTCCAGCCTGTTCCTGTTTGTTCCTGAACCCCGTTTGTGCATCCTGACCTTGAACCCTGTTTCCTGTTCCCTGCTCCTTGGTCTGCTTCATTATTCCTGATTTCTGTTCCCTTGTCGCTTTGGCCCATGCCTTATATTTTATTTCATGTTGGTTTCCTTGCTTGTGTATTATATTAGTTAGATAGATAGTTAGGTGGGTTTGGGGGTTTGCTGTGTTTTCACCATTTTCTTGTTTTTGGTTTGCTGTCTTGCTTTCACGTGTATCTTTATCATTAATAAACATACTTTCTTTATTTACTCGTTTGTCCCTGATTCCTTGGTGCAGCCCAGCGATCTGATCACCTGCATTGGATGTTGTGTATAACATCCCCTGACAGACCCCATTTTGGAAAGTAGACACCCCAAGCTATTTCCTGAGAGGCATGGTGAGTATTTTGCAGCTCCCATTTGTTTTTGAAAATGAAGAAAGACAAGAAAAAAAAATTTCAAAACTTTGTGACAAAAAGTGAGGTCTGCAAAATACTCACTATACCTCTTAGCAAATAGCTTGGGGGTGTCTACTTTCCAAAATGGGGTCATTTGGGGGGTTTTGTGCCACCTGGGCATTCCATGGCCTCCGAAACTGTGATAGGCAGTGAAGAGTGAAATCAAAAATTTACGCCCTTAGAAAGCCTGATGGAGGTGCTTGGTTTTTGGGGTCCCGTACGTGGCTAGGCTCCCAAAAAGTCTCACACATGTGGTATCCCCGTACTCAGGAGAAGCAACAGAATGTATTTTGTGGTGTAATTTCACATATTCCCATGGCATGTTTGAGCAATATATCATTTAGTGACAACTTTGTGCAAAAAAAAAAATTGTCACTTTCCCGCAACTTCTGTCAAAATATAAAATATTCCATGGACTCAACATGCCTCAAAGCAAATAGCTTGGGGTGTCTACTTTCCAAAATGGGGTCATTTGGGGGGGTCTTGTGCCATCTGGGCATTTTATGGCCTTCAAAACTGTGATAGGTAGTGAGGAGTAAAATCAAAAATTTACGCCCTTAGTGACTGTGCAAAAAAAAAAAAAAAAAAATTGTCTCTTTCCCGCAACTTGTGTCACAATATAAAATATTCCATGGACTCGACATGCCTCTCAGCAAATAGCTTGGGGTGTCTACTTTCTAGTACTACTTTTGAACTGTCCTGGTATTTTATGCACAACATTTAGAAGCTTATGTCACACATGACCCACTCTTCTAACCACTTGAAGACAAAGCCCTTTCTGACACTTTTTGTTTACATGAAAAAATTATTTTTTTTTGCAAGAAAATTAATTTGAACCCCCAAACGTTATATATTTTTTTAAAGCAAATGCCCTACAGATTAAAATGGTGGGTGTTTCATTTTTTTTTCACACAGTATTTGCGCAGCGATTTTTCAAACGCATTTTTGGGGGAAAAAACACACTTTTTTAAATTTTAATGCACTAAAACACACTATATTGCCCAAATGTTTGATGAAATAAAAAAGATGATCTTAGGCCAAGTACATGGATACCAAACATGACACGCTTTAAAATTGCGCACAAAAGGTGCAGTGGCAACAAAATAAATACATTTTTAAAAGCCTTTAAAAGCCTTTACAGGGGGGCGTGTCCAAGATGGCGCTGGGAGCAGACGTGTGTTAGCTGAGCTCCCGTCTCCGGCCATCAATCCTGACATTATCCTAGTGTGGAGGATCGTGAAATAGGATCTTATCACTCCCCAGAGCTTCAGAGGGTGGTCTGGGCGATGCCCGCGAGCCAGAACAGGTATAACAACACCCCTGTGAGAACCCGCTCTGTGCCGAGATCTGCTGCACACGAGGCGGCCAAGATGGCGTCGCCGGCAGCCTCCCCACCTGACGGGACCATTCAAGCGGGCTCGGCGGCTCTTGATGCCCTAATGCTGGCCATAACCACCTGTCAGGCAACATTAACAACAAAAATCGATCATGTGCAGACTGAAACAGCTCTTATTCGTAGAGATATGGACAAATTCAGAGACCAGGTATCTGAAGCGGAACGACGTGTCTCCGAGGTTGAGGATGTACAGGGAGAACATCATGCGGATATCCAGGCCCTGAAGCTGAAAGTCAAACACTTGGAAAGTAGGGCCGAGGACGCAGAGAACTGTAATCGGAGGAGTAATCTGCGGATCCTCGGCCTTCCAGAGGGCGCTGAGGGGGCTGATCGGGTAACATTCATGGAGGGGCTTCTACCTACATTGCTCCCCAGGGCCACCTTTTCTCCCCACTTCTCTATAGAGAGAGCCCATCGGATGCCAGTGACTAGGGGCCCTCCAGGAGCGCCGCCGCGCACTTTCATATTTAAGCTACTGCACTACAGAGACCGCGACACGATCCTGCGAGCAGCTAGACTTCAAGGAGAATTGAAATTTTGATAATGCAACCTTACTAATATTCCCGGACTACTCGTTGGAGACACAGCGTCGCCGCAAGTCCTTTGATCAGGTCAGAGCTATGCTGAGACTAAAGGGTGTGAAGTATAGCATGCTCTTTCCTGCCAGGTTGCGGGTTCAGGACGGGGAGAGAATACAATTTTTTACATCTCCCAGGGATGCTGCAGCTTGGGCTGAAACACTCCGTCATTGAATCTTAGTCTCTCTGGACTGATTACATGTTACCCCTCTGAATGGACTCCAGGCTTGATACCTCACATGTGCTCACAGGAATTCAGGACTTATCCTTTCTGTTGTTCTTTGCATACCTGCGCCTACGCACCATATAAAGTTGGAGACATCTAAACTTTATGCAGCAGTGCTCTCTAGTGAATCGGGAGATTTTTGTGGTTAACCTCATTTTCAACAATTTATATTGGGGAAGACACGAGATATGCTCCAGGGATGTACTGGGACAATCCCCTATTGAATCTGCTGACTGTACTAATGGATCAGAGGTGGGAGGTAGAGGTCTCCTCTTTACTGATCGGGATCCAGGGGCCTATCAACGGGATCCGGACATTGCCTGCCCACACGTCTTTTTTGGATGTCATAACGTACGCACTGTATTAATGACAGGGCAATTGATCTGGGATAGGACCCGCCTACCCTTCACTAGTCTCTGAACTTCCCCTCCTGATTCCATGTCCCCACATCCTCCCCTTTCCCACCCCCCCTCTTATACCGAAGATCCTTCTTTTCTGATGTGTGGGGAGGGATGGAGGAGATAGAGTTTTCGGATCCTGTTTCTGGAGTCGTCTGATCTGGACTTCCTACCCATGGTATATTTTGTTATGGTGGCTGTGCATAACATTAGTCCAAGGAATACTTTATTGCTAGTAGGGGTAGTTGTATAGATCAGTGTTTCTCAACTCCAGTCCTCAAGGCGCCCCAACAGGTCATGTTTTCAGGCTTTCCATTAATTGCACAGGTGATTTGATTAGTTTCACTGCCTTAGTAATTACCACAGCTCTTTCATCTGAGGGAAATCCTAAAAACATGACCTGTTGGGGCGCCTTGAGGACTGGAGTTGAGAAACACTGGTATAGATTGTTACCTTAGAAGTTTAAGTATGCGCCCCCGGGGACCCGGGTGATTCACACTGACTATCCGTGCCGGATAACAAGAGGCAAATTTGAAAGTGAAAGGCTGAGCGCCGATTGCACATTGCCCTCATGTTGGCTTTGAGTCTTCCCCTTTTTTGTTGGTCGGGAATGAAGCCCCTCTTACTGAGTTGGGGGGAGGGGCGGGGTGGGGGGGTTGTTTGGTTTAACTGGACTGCGGTTGCAGACGCACTTTTACTGCTTATTTTGTTCATGACAGTACTACAGGCAGACTACCTGCACATCATTCCATGCCGCTTAATGTGTTGTTTTGGCCTGCCTGGGCCCAGACCCCCAGACAAGGAGCTGGTACCTCCCATAGATCCTACTGTAATCTTGGGCTATGCTGATGACCTCCCTTAGGTTGCTCTCCTAGAACACAAGGGGTCTAAATTCTCCGGTGAAGGACTCTTTGGTCTTTCAGTTTGTTAAAACATACCAGCCCCATTTGTGTGTGTTCCAGGAGACACATTTGGTGGGGAAGAAGACCTTTAGTTTTAAAAAAACGTGGGTGGGGTACCATTATCACGCGACACACTCCACTTTTTCAAGAGGAGTAAGCATACTAATCCTTAAGACACTCCCTTTCAAGCTCCTTGACCTGGCTCTGGATCCGGGTGGTAGGTATGTGGCATTACATGCCCTGCTTCATAATGTACCATGGGTTATTGTGGGCCTATATCTGCCATCCACGGCCTCCCTCCAAATATTAAATCAGATAACTGCGAAAATAGCGGAATTCTCTACTGAAAACGTAGTAATCATGGGAGATTTTAACTTGCAGGTCTAGATAGACTGACCCCCACTGGTGCGACCTCGCAAGGGCTCGCGGAATGGGCGGCCACTTATGGTATGTTTGATCTGTGGAGATGGAAGCATCTTCGAGAAAGGGCATATACCTGCCACTCTGCGTTGCACAGGACCTTTTCGCGAATAGATTTGATTTACACGGGGGGTTCTGTCCTGCCTAGAGTTCGTGAAATTACAATTCTCCCCCGAGGAATCTCGGATCAAGCCCCACTTCTCCTCGATCTAGATGCCTCGACTGTATCATCAGAGAAACTCTGGCGGCTGTCTAGGTATTGGATCTCGGACGTAGATGTGGAGTCGAAGTATAGACAGGAGCTGGAAACTTACTGGGTGGAGAATGAAGGATCTGTCTGGGATGCCTTTAAGGCGTATACCAGGGGACAGTTCCGGACCATTATCTCAGGGGTTCGTAGAGACAGGAGAAAGGAACTTACATGCCTTGAGGCTGAGGCGGGGAGGCAGGAGGCTCTTTATGATAGTTCCCCTGACCCTCAGGTATACGGGAGATTGCAAGTGCTTTTAAGGGAGGCCCTAATGGTAAGAACTTCACTGACCCAAAAGAAACTGTTGCACCAAAAACAGAGAATATTCGAGCAGGGAGAGAGGATGGGTCGCCTGCTGCCGTGGCTCTCTAGGGAACAGTCGGGGGGGATGTCGATAGGACAAATTCGGGATGCTGGGGGGGTCTGTTCTTACCTCCCCGGTAGACATTAACAAGGAATTTGCCTCTTATTATCAGAACTTATATCGATCTAGGGTGGATTACGACCCTGCGGAACTGACGTCTTATCTAGACAATATTGATATACCGACCCTTACCCCTACATATGCTAATAAATTAGATGACCCCATTAGTATTGAAGAAATTCTAAAAGCGTTAAAGATGATGCAGACGGGCAAAACACCAGGCCCAGATGGCATCCCAGTCGAATTTTATAAAATGTATGCAGAACAGCTGGCCCCCAAAATCCAATCTTTATTGGCGATGTCCATGGCTGAAGGCTCTATTCCTGATTCAATGTATGAGGCGGTGATTGTGGTCATCCCCAAGACAGGAAAGGACCCGACTCTATGCTCGTCCTATCGCCCCATTTCTCTACTCAATGTAGATACTAACTCAAAAATTCTGGCCAAAAGAATAAATACGGTGATCACGGCCCTAATACATCCGGATCAGACAGGCTTTATGCCTGGCAGGGGAACAGACATCAACATTCGACGATTACATACGCATATAGCACTGGCCTCGTCAAGGGGCTCGGGGGTGGTAGCCTCACTCGATGCGGAAAAAGCGTTTGATTTGGTCGAGTGGGGCTACCTATGGGCAGACCTCTCTAGGTTTGGGTTTGGGCCTAGATTTTTGACTTGGCTTAGACTGCTATACGCCAACCCTAAGGCTCGTATCCGCACCAATGGCACTCTGTCGGACAGATTTTCCCTGGAGAGGGGCGCGAGGCAGGGGTGCCCGCTCTCCCCGGCTCTGTTTGCTATGGCACTCAAGCCGCTTACCATTTTACTTAGAGCAGATGAAGCAGTCAGGGGGATACAGGTGGGCGCGATTACGGAAAAATTTCTTTATACACGGATGACTCACTCTTGTATCTAGCGGATGCCTCGGACTCCCTACAAGCAGCGTTAGCCCTTTTTGATACATTCAGTCGTTTTTCGGGTATCTGTATCAATTGGAACAAATCGGTGCTTTTTCCTCTCTGCAGATCTGTACCTCTTACGGACACAAACACCCCCTTGGAGTGGGTAGGCAAGTTCATGTACTTGGGAGTCAGGGTAGGGGGTGAGTTAAAGGGGTACCTAGACAGAAATGTTTATCCACTATTGCCTCAACTGCAACAAAAGTGTTCCACCTGGAGGTCCCTCCCCTTGTCCCCGGTAGGTAGGGGGAATTTATTAAAAATGATCTACTTACCAAAATTTTTATATTACTTCAGGCACACTCCAGTTCTGATACCAAAATCCTTTTTTCATAGGCTGGAGAGCGTGGTGATTTCTTTTATTTGGGCAGGGAAAGCCCCACGAGTAGCTAAAGCCATTTTATACCTTCCATTATCTGGAGGTGGACTAGCCTTGCCGAACTTCTTAATATATTATTGGGCGGCCGTCTTAGTGACGGTGAGGTGGTGGTTTTTGCAGCCTCGCCAATACCTTGCTGTTACATTGGAGGCGCCAATTATGGGCTCTTATGCAGCGCTGTCCAATCTCCCGTATAGGGGAATAAAGGCTACCCCTGCTGTTACCATGAAGACCACAATCCAAGTCTGGAGAGCCTCTAGGGTAGCTTTATTACAACCATGGAGTAACATGGTTACTCCCACACTCCATTGTGGGCCAATCCTATGCTCCTGCATCTCTTCAGTGTCCCGGACCCGGCGGCGTGGGCTAGACGAGGCATTACCAAATTAAAACAGGTAATGTCAAGGGGAGTAATACAGTCATTCAGAGAGCTGCAACAGGCTCATAACTTACCAAATTCCTTCCTCTTTAGATACTTGCAGCTGCAACATGCCCTCAGGGCCCAGTTTCCCGCTCAGGTGATGCTCGAACCGGATTCAGTCGAGCGTCTCTTGATCTCTGGGATGCTGGAGAAACCCCTTTCTTCTCTGTATTTGTATTTAACAGTTGCCCATGATGTTAAAACTGACAGAACCAGAATCAAATGGCAGACAGATATCCCCTCGCTGGGGGAGGAGGAATGGGAAGATTGCCTGACCACGTTTATCCCGTCCATGATTGCAGCTAAGGATAGAATTATACAACTAAAGTTTATTCACAGAGCTTACTACACGCCCCAACGACTAGCAAAAATTTACCCTGAAAAGAGCTCCAATTGTACCAGATGCTAATTAGAAGTGGGAACCTTTTTTCATATGGTCTGGTCCTGTCCCAAGCTGCGCCCGTTTTGGAGTGCGGTGGCAGACAAGCTAGGAGTGGTATGCGGGGCTGAGATACCAATGGATCCTTCAATTCTAGTACTTAGTTATTTAGAGGAAATAGAGGGAGACCGCTACATTAAACAGTGTTTAACATACTCTTTATTTTAAAGTGATGCATGGGAAGCGGCGGTAAACAATGCACTGGCGCTATATCGTTTAACATATGAGAGCAGGAACTGTCCTCAAAAATTCGACAAAGTGTGGTCGAGTTGGGTGGACGCATGTGGTTGACCCCTGGCAATGGGGAAGGCCTCAGGTGTTCATACTCCCCCCCCCTCCCCTCTTGTCTGGGAGGTGGTAGGGTAGCTTGAGTAATTACACATAGATGTAATATCTACTATTTCCTTAAAACATCCCATCAACGAACCACTACAGAAAGATGCCATATTTCATGAACTGCATAGGTTTTGCCCCCTATTATAATTTGGAATGGAATAGAATAATTTTTGTACACGTACTGTTGCAAATTTGTAGTCTGCTGATTGATGTTGGATCCATATATAATGCTGACAATGTTTGTACTGTCTTAAGTGTTTAAATAAAAATAAAAAATTCACTGTTAAAAAAAAAAAAAACCTTTACAGGTTACCACTTTAGATTTACAGAGGAGGTCTACTGCTAAAATTACTGACCTCACATGCATGGTGCAATTGCTGTTTACATTTGACGCCAGACCGACGCTTGCTTTCGCCTTAGCGCGAGAGCAGGGGGGGACAGGGGTGCTTTTTTTAAAAAATTTTTTTTGCTTTTTTATCTTATTTTTAAACTGTTCATTTTTTTTAAAAATCATTTTTATTGTTATTTTAGGGAATGTAAATATCCCCTATGATAGCAATAGGTAGTGACAGGTACTCTTTTTTGAAAAAATTGGGGTCTATCAGACCCTAGATCTCTCCTCTGCCCTCAAAGCATCTGACCACACCAAGATCAGTGTGATAAAATGCTTTCCCAATTTCTCAATGGCGGTGTTTACATCCGGCGAAATCTAAGTCATAAAATGCTCGTAGCTTCCGGTTTCTTAGGCCATAGAGATGTTTGGAGCCACTCTGGTCTCTGATCAGCTCTATGGTCAGCTGGCTGAATCACCAGCTGCATTCTCAGGTTCCCTGTTGAGACAGGAGAGCCAGAGAAAAACACGGAAGATGGTGGGGGGGCATTCCCTCCCAATGCTTGTAAAAGCAGTCTAGAGGCTAATTAGCCGCTAGGATTGCTTTTACAAGAAAGCCGACCGCTGGCTGAAAAGAATGATACCAAGATGATACCTAAACCTGCAGGTATCATTCTGGTATAACCACTCAAAGTTGTGAATGTGATAAAACATAATAACAATAAAACATTGCAGAATAGAATGCAGTAAAAAAGAGCAGAACAATAGAGAGAGAATAGAGAGAGAGAGAACAATAAAACGACAACTATTTTTTAAATTTTTTTTTTTTTTTTTTGTGTTTTTTTTTTTTTTTTTACACTTTTTTTGTAACTGTAACTTTTATAACTGTAACCGGTTCCAGGTTCGGGTCTCTCAAAATGCGATGGCATATTGGGAGACCCTGTGAAAGTGTGCCTAGTCTGTGCAATGCTGTACCCTACGCTAATACTCAACTTGTGAATGGTAGCGTTCAAAACATTCACCAATGCAAAGACCAGGATTTTCAGGACAGGAGGGACAATAATAGCGGGTGTCACGCCTATATCCGCGCTTGCTGCAGACACAACATCTTTTTTGAGGGGGTTCCTTGGGTAGGGGTACTCGGGAGGACATAAAGAAAATGCCTCTCATGCACCCAACTGCATTTGGTTGGGGATGTGAATGGGGGAAGTACGGGCGCTGCAGAAGTGGTGGGTTCCCAATTAGGATTGGCGAATGCAGCAGGAAGGGCACTATGGGCACGACGGGCCTGTTTGTCTTCTTGGTGGCAGCGGGACACTACTTGTGCTTGCCACCTCACCAGCTTGAACTGCTATTATGGGACTCACCACGTCACCAAGTGTTACTGCAGTGCTGGTTTGACTATGACCGGGGTGTACTAGGCCGCCGGTGCTTGCCAAAACGCTACCAAAAAAACTGTTAGCGATCGCAGGGATCAGGCCTGACTCTGCAAATGCTGCAGTTATGTGTTTAGTGTTTTGTAAGTGACAGTAAACGATTGATACTGCACTTGGGTGGGCTGGGCCGGGCGGAGGGGCAAAATGCAGGTGCTAGCAGGTATCTGGGCTGATCCCGCTAACACTGCGTTTTTGGGAACCCTAAACTGCTGGGGACGCTAGTATAAATCTGATCGGATCAGATATTGATCCGTTCAGATACTATACCACTAAGGAAGGTGTACAGTGCGTGCATGGGTGTTAGCGCTACTGGCACTAACCTGATGCTGCCTAGGGCTGGTGCTTGCCAGTTCACCAAAACGCTACCAAAAAAACTGTTAGCGATCGCAGGGATCAGGCCTGACTCTGCGAACGCTGCAGTTATGCGTTTAATGTTTTGTAAGTGACAGTGATCAATCCATACTGCACTTGGGTGGGCTGGGCCGGACGGACGGGCAAAATGCAGGTGCTAGCAGGTATCTGGGCTGATCCCGCTAACACTGCGTTTTTGTGAACCCTAAACTGCTGGGGATGCTAGTATAGATCTGATCGGATCAGAAATTGATCTGTTCAGATACTATACCACTAAGGGAGGCATATGCTGCGTGCGTAGGTGTTAGCGGTACTGGCGCTAATCTGACGCTGCCTGGGGTGACGCATATCACCGCCGGGCGATCAGGGGGCTAAACCTTTATTCAGTAATAAATGGTGGGTGCCCTGACACTATAAAAAATAAACAAACTAACCAGCGTCACCTGTAACGGTTATACGGTGATCACTGGTGAAAGGGTTAACTAGGGGGCAATCAAGGGGTTAAAACATTTATTAGGTAGTATATGGGGGTCCCTGACGCTATAAAACACTGACGGTGAACCTAAATATTTACCTCCCTAACTAGCGTCACCAGTGACACTAATACAGCGATCAGAAAAATGATCGCTTAGCGACACTGGTGACGGGGGGTGATCAAGGGGTTAAAACTTTATTAGGGGGGGTTAGGGGGTATCCTAGACCTAAAGGGGGCTAATACTAAGTGCCCTACCACACTAACTGTGACAAACTGACACCATGCAGTAATCAGAAAAAAAAAACAACTGCTTGGTGTCAGTGTGACGGGGGGGGGGGTGATTGGGGGGGATCGGGGGGTAAAGGGGGGTGTTTTGTGTGTCTGGCATGTTCTACTGTGTGTATGTGTTTTACACTCACATCGATGTCTTCTCTCCTCTGCGCCGGAACGGAAAATACCGAGCCGAGGAGAGATGACATCATTTCCTTTGCTGCTGTTTAGCATACAGCAGCAGAGGAATGATTCTATTGGCCGGCAGCAATCGCGAGGGGGGCCACGAATGGATGGCCTCCCCCTCACCTCCATTTGCGGCTGGACAAAAGCTGACCGCCTCGGGCACCGGGGGGGTCCGTTCCCCCACCCACGGGAGGCAGATCACGTGCAGGTATGTGATTCTGCCTGCCTGAGCCATTCTGCCGACGTATATCGTCGTGAGGTGGTCGGCAAGTGGTTAAACAGTACCATTTGAAAGTATTCAGGCAGGCACTTGCACTACATGCTTTGGTGAATTTATCCATAAATATGACTACAAAAGTAGGTAGGTATAGTGTGTATGGGTTTGGCAAAGTCAGCAGATTGGTATCAGTTGACTTAGCGGTTGGGGGAGGGAGGGTTCCAAATGAGTTTTGGCCCCCCAAAAAAGCCTCAGGCACTCTGCCTGAATTTAGGGCCAACAATAACATTTGGACACATTTTAGAGGGTGTTTAGGGTAAGCAAGTGACAGTGATCAATCCATACTGCACTTGGGTGGGCTGGGCCGGACGGACGGGCAAAATGCAGGTGCTAGCAGGTATCTGGGCTGATCCCGCTAACACTGCGTTTTTGTGAACCCTAAACTGCTGGGGATGCTAGTATAGATCTGATCGGATCAGAAATTGATCTGTTCAGATACTATACCACTAAGGGAGGCATATGCTGCGTGCGTAGGTGTTAGCGGTACTGGCGCTAATCTGACGCTGCCTGGGGTGACGCATATCACCGCCGGGCGATCAGGGGGCTAAACCTTTATTCAGTAATAAATGGTGGGTGCCCTGACACTATAAAAAATAAACAAACTAACCAGCGTCACCCGTAACGGTTATACGGTGATCACTGGTGAAAGGGTTAACTAGGGGGCAATCAAGGGGTTAAAACATTTATTAGGTAGTATATGGGGGTCCCTGACGCTATAAAACACTGACGGTGAACCTAAATATTTACCTCCCTAACTAGCGTCACCAGTGACACTAATACAGCGATCAGAAAAATGATCGCTTAGCGACACTGGTGACGGGGGGTGATCAAGGGGTTAAAACTTTATTAGGGGGGGTTAGGGGGGTATCCTAGACCTAAAGGGGGCTAATACTAAGTGCCCTACCACACTAACTGTGACAAACTGACACCATGCAGTAATCAGAAAAAAAAAACAACTGCTTGGTGTCAGTGTGACGGGGGGGGGTGATTGGGGGGGGATCGGGGGGTAAAGGGGGGTGTTTTGTGTGTCTGGCATGTTCTACTGTGTGTATGTGTTTTACACTCACATCGATGTCTTCTCTCCTCTGCGCCGGAACGGAAAATACCGAGCCGAGGAGAGATGACATCATTTCCTTTGCTGCTGTTTAGCATACAGCAGCAGAGGAATGATTCTATTGGCCGGCAGCGATCGCGAGGGGGGCCACGAATGGATGGCCTCCCCCTCACCTCCAATCGCGGCTGGACAAAAGCTGACCGCCTCGGGCACCGGGGGGGTCCGTTCCCCCACCCACGGGAGGCAGATCACGTGCAGGTATGTGATTCTGCCTGCCTGAGCCATTCTGCCGACGTATATCGTCGTGAGGTGGTCGGCAAGTGGTTAAACAGTACCATTTGAAAGTATTCAGGCAGGCACTTGCACTACATGCTTTGGTGAATTTATCCATAAATATGACTACAAAAGTAGGTAGGTATAGTGTGTATGGGTTTGGCAAAGTCAGCAGATTGGTATCAGTTGACTTAGCGGTTGGGGGAGGGAGGGTTCCAAATGAGTTTTGGCCCCCCCAAAAAAGCCTCAGGCACTCTGCCTGAATTTAGGGCCAACAATAACATTTGGACACATTTTAGAGGGTGTTTAGGGTAAGCACTACAACGGAGCTGACAAAATACATTGTTAAGTGACTAGACTAGGTGTGTATGGGTCCAGGATAGCATGCGGGGGAGGTTAGTGAGGGCAAATATGCATGAAGGACAAAAAGAAGCATTAAACGCTTACAGCATGCATGAGGACAAAGAGGACATTCACAGCATATTACAATCATGGTAATTATGGAATGATGAAATAAATACAATACATTAGCAAACATTAAATACATAGAATGTGATGTTAAAGGATAAAACTTACCTTAAAATAGTCCTTCTGCAGGACCTGAATTATGGCAGAACAGGTCTCTGGAATAATGATTCCCAGAGCCTGGGGGGAGATCCCAGTCGTGAACTTCAAGTCCTGGAGACTTCTCCCCGTCGCCAAGTACCTGGAGTGATGGCTTGCCGCATGCAGGTGTCCTGCATCAAAATATAAGGGGTCAGCAAAGCCAAGAGACTGTGAAAGACGGGGTCCGTCATCCGGAGATAGTTCCTGAAATCATCAGGATTATTCTCCTGGAGCTCCCGCAACAAAGGCTTATGACAGAATTGGTCACGATTAAGCAACCAATTTTTGGTCCAAGAACTCCTCCTCCCCCTGTTCATGGACTGGTCAAAGCAATAACTCCAACACCAAGCCCAACAACAGCATGAACTCTACGATGAATACGTAACCGCAACATGGTTAAAAAATGAACGGCTGCTCGGAACGAACTGACAGAATGCACTGAAAATCAGAAAGGACCTGACAAGAACGAGCTGAAAATCAGAAATGACCGGACAAGCACGCACTGAAAATCAGAAGCAAACTATAAATAGAACGCACTGAAAGACAGATACGAACTGACAAGCACGCACTGAGGAACAGATATGAACCGACAAGCACAACCTGAAAAGCAGAAATGAACTGAAAAGCACGAGGCTGAAAAGCGCGAATCGTCTCTCACCAAACTTCTACTAACACGAGATAAACACGAGATTAGCAGAAGGAGCCCAAAGGGTGGCGCACTGGCTATTGAACTTGCTTTTTATTGGCTTGTCATACGTCTTGTACGTCATCACGTTCCCATGTTCGTAATTGTTGGCCAACATTTGTGTGACCGTGTGTATGCAAGACAAGTTGGAGCCAACAACCTTTGAACAAAATTCCACGGTTTTGTTGTCGGAAAGTTCGATCGTGTGTACAGGGCATAAGAGTCACCAACAGTATGGAAGGGACACCTCTCCCAAAGGGCCATTCGACTCCAGGGTTTACATGAGATTGGGGTTCCCCGGGGGAGGGTGCCGAATGAGTTTAAAGCCTAGGAACCAGGTGACAGCTGGATTTGAGTCTATTTTCTGGTGGGTGACTATAAATAAAAATGTTGACTGGATTAACTATATATACTATAACCAACAATGATCTGTAAATTATACTAGGGACGCTGTAAAAGGGCCTAGCATAACAACTGGCCCCCACATCTCTAATGGCATGGTAGAACTGAATGGCCTTAGATATGGTCCTAGCTGAAAGAGAAGGGGTATGCAAAATGTTTGGTAGCATGTGTTGTACCTTTATCCCTAATAATCCTGCTCCTGGAGGGACCGTGACCAGAGCCCTAGAAGGATTGACTGCTCTATCAAATTAATTAGTGGAAAACTCAGGTATTAATGATCCATTCACAAACTGGCTTGAAGGATGGTTCGGTAAGTGGACTGGACTTATCAAATAATGTTTAATCTCAATTGCTGTGGTTTTGGCCGTTTGGTCACTTGTGGTTGCTGCTGCATTCCCTGTATTCAAGGACTTTAACAAAAATTGATTGAAACCGAAGTCTCAAGAACAATGTATCAAGCCCTTCCTACCTCTGAGGAGACCTATGTGGACATTGAAGCTCAACTAAATGACATACAGTCCGAAAGTGCATGACACAGGGACTATAATCAAAATGTGAAAAGAACAGAAAAACACTGCGCTAAGCTAATACATGGAGCAGCTACATACAATGTGACAAACAAAAATACAGAATCTATATATAAATGTAGCGCATAAATGTGATATGTACTCTTCACAAACACCTCAGTTGTGAAAACCAGGTGTAGTGAAATACCAAAACAAAAAGAATTGGGGTGGGGATAAGGGTGAAGTCCATATGAGTGAACCTAAAGCATAAAAAAGTCTCTAAACAAATGCGCACATGAGAAATCGCTGGCTGGTGAGTGTTCACAATGTGGACTGAAGACTGGGTTGGTCAACACACAGACGCGGCTTCCACCTGTGACTGCATCAAATCAAAAAAATGGTAGGCGTGAACTCTTACCGGATCCTGTGGACTCCCCTGTCGTATGACATGGATTAATGTAGGCATTTTGCCACTCTGGACATGTAAAACGATATCCAGATCATCAGGGCTCACAGATGTCGATTCACCAAGTCCTCACAGGGTCGTTAGACGAATCTTTGTGATGGATATGGACGGAGTTCTGGCGACTGGAGTATGTAATAGGTAGCAGAGATGGGGTATTTTACTTCTCTTCTATCTGCCGGTGTTCTGTTCATAATTTCCCACCCACACAGCTCCTATCATCAAAATGTGTTGTGATAAAATAGCCACACAAGAGGAGGGAATGTTAGAAAAGTTTTAGATATTTGTTGTGTGACTATTAAAGCTGGAGACTGATTTTTAAGATGGCTTCTGAGCACATGTTGCATTAACCTGCTGTCTCTTTTGTATTAACTCACCGCATAGTATAACATAGAGTGATTAAGCTTTGCCATACTGTATATGGTAACAGATTGCGAGAGGAACACTGATTAGCAAATAAAGTATGTACCATGATGTACCAGGAGCTATCAGTGTTTCCTCAGCCAATAGAAGCATTATAGCTGTATTATTGTAAGTATTAGGAGGGGGTCTGTACATCCCTCTGTGTGATGTCTGCTCCATCTTTTGGCATGTGAGGATCACCCTTTTGTGTTGACACAACTGAAATACATTTTCTGCTTTTCAACACATCTGGAGTTTGACTGATCACAGGAGAAGAATAATCCTAGCAAACACTAAATGGCTGATCACTGGAAGTCACAGCCCTAAGTAATCTGTAAGCAGCTACCAGAGCTACCAGTATATCAGATCCGGCCGGAGGGAAGTACAGGGCTGCATAAGACCTGGCATTGTAATCATCTGTTGCCTTTGTCAGAAACAGTGTGTGTGCCCCCACAATCGGATTCCTAGCCTATACTATACTTACAGCTTCACAAACATCTCGTCCAGTGACTAGATCTCATTCAGAGCCCCTGGATGTGGAAGCTGAAGACAGTGAGGATGAGAAGATGGGAGTAGATTGGCTGTAGCCATCCCAAATGTCAGAACCTTTTGTTTCTCTCCTCCCAAGATGAAAGAAACTGGGAATCTCAGGCCGGAGGCCCCAGAATTTGTGCCTCAGAGTCGGCCTTCAGAGGATCTGGAAGATTCTCAATTCCCCCTTTGGGCAGCAGACTCAGAGGATTCTGATCTCCCTGATGAGGAAGAAGAAGTTAAAGAAGGAGAAGATATAGAGGCTAGTAACCCCACAACCTCTAAGCCTAAGGGGCAGAGAAAGAGAAGAATTGTTCGCCCACCTAAGAGACTGACATATGACATTTTAGGTGAAAACTCTGAGGAGGTTATCCTCACCTCTCAAAGGACTCTCGAAGATCCTCCCAACGCTAATTTGGTGGAGGACAATCCTAGCTCACCCCCTGGCACATATATGCTGGCCATCCCAGTATATTTTGCTTGTGGACAGAACAACCTCCCTTTCACTGACAATTGGTGGGAGGTTCCTCTGTCAAGTCTATGTCAAGACATGAGTTGTTTGAATTTGAGCTCTGTTTATGCCAATGCAAACTGTTTGATTTCTTGAGTGAATTAACCTGTTTTTCCTCCGTGTATAATTTTAAAGCATGTAACAGGTTCCAAACTTTACTGCCTTTGGGAGACCAAAGATTCTCTGGTGGGGGAGTGTGTAGCGGTAGCAATGCATATTTATTGCATTGCCAAGCTGACCAGAACTCTTAATGAACAGAGACACAGTTTGAAAGCTTTGCACGAGGAACTTCCCCCCTCCTTTATTTTCTTCTCATAGACTTGTTCACAGGCAACACAGCCCACTCTGCCCGTTCACCTAATTCTCCATAGGCAGAGGCGAGTTGGCCAATCAAGGGAGGAAATGCAAAGAACTCTGAGAGATGGAGTTCCCAGCACAGACTGCTTGATTAAAATCAACACGCAGAGAACTACACATTCCAAGAAGCACTGCTGCATGGGAGAAGTTTTACCCTGGAGACTTTCCGGTAGAAGGTGAATAATATGAAATTTAAACTCGCGCTAAATGGTGAAAAAACAGTGAAAAAGAAAACTAAAGCAGCTGCCACACACAAAGTGCTACTCACTAGAAATGTAAAATTATGAAAATGTGGGGCTCGCAAATATTAATAAACATGTGTGACTACGGGTAAATGAGTGCAGCTGTGAATATGCAAAGCAAAAAACATATAAAGTCCAAATGAATATACTGAATGTTCTGATCCACAATGAAAAAAACTTTTGAAGTGCAATGGACCACAGACGCTCCACAACTTTTCAGGTGCAGAAATGCCACCCCCACATGTGTCCCCACTCACCAAATGGCAAAGACCCCCAGCTTTGCAGTCTGGGGGTCACTTCAGGCTTGTGTGATGGTATCCAGAGAAGTTCAGAGGTAGTGTTGTGCACATCAGATCAAAGAATTTCTTGTTGGAATTTCACACCAGAATCACCAGGCACCAAAAAAAGGATAAAAAATAGAATTAATAGTGAAAAGTACAGTTTTATAGGGATTTATTCCACATACAAATGGGTACTTACAAAATAGTTGATAAAAACAGGCATGTAAAGGGATTGAAGATGGATCCGGATGCTGCTCACGGCATGCGTTTCAGAAACCAGGAAGTGTGTTCCACAGAGCAGGAAATGACGTCAGCGCCGGCGGAAATACGTCGACATGTTTCGCTCACCCACAGGGCGTTATCAAAGACCTAATTCCCGGCCCATTCGACCGTCTTAAAATAGACGAAAGGAGGGAACCTCCCTCACACAGAGGACCAATCACCATCGACATGGGGACCATGCTAATGATGAGATAAAAAAGGTCACTCCCACAGGCAGAGCACAGCCACTGGGAGGGACCAAAAAAGTGTAAACAACAATCTGCAAGAAACGATTCCAAGGATTTAGGACGTCAGTGCCGGCTAAACCATGGAGCTCACTAGAAATACATTTACATGCACAATGAAATTAATATACATACAAACCAAAAAATTAAAATATTAATGAGTTAAAGGAAAAACAAACAAAAAATGACAAAATATTAAAAATAAAAATATAAATTAAAAGTAAAAATGAAAATAAAAATAAAAACAAAAAAGAAATGAAATAAAAAAGAAAGAGAAAGATGCAATGGATAAAAAGCACCATATTGTTCTAAAAATTCGACAGAAAACAGTACAGATCCAATTCAATGTTTAACCTTCGGGGGCTCATCGTTTTTAAATGATGGATCCACTGGGTCTCATTACGAGAAATAGCTCGCTTGAGGTTGCCTCCTCTCCAGTGCCCCTCAACTCTGTCAATACCAAGAAGGTGGGGCCACTGGGGTCCCTACCGTGAACTAGTCTAAAATGTTTGGATAAACTGTGGTGTTTGTAACCTTTTTTAATCCTATTAATATGCTCGCGTAATCTCACTCCCAATGCACTGGTAGTCCTACCTACGTATTGTAACCCACATGGGCAGGACAACAGGTAGGTGATGTTGGTAGTGCCACATGTAATATATTTTTTAATTTTATAGGATAGACCAGTGGAGTGTGCTGTAAACTCAGTTGTTTTCCTCATCCTGTGTTTAGATGTCCTACATATAACACATCTCCCACAGCTAAAAAAACCCACCTGATCCAAAAAAGTGCGTAGCTTTTTCGGGGGGGTCAACAACATTGGGTGCCAGCTTGAGTCGTAGCGTGGAAGGCTTGGTATAAATGAACTGTGGTGTACTGTGTAAAACACTGGCTAAATTGTCATCTTTCAATAGAAGATGCCAATGCTTCTGAACGATATGTTCCACTTGTTTTTATTGGCGGGTAAAACCTGACATAAAAGCAATACCAAAATCTCTTTTGGCAACTTCCTTCTTTTTAAACAAATTGTCCCTATTCATACCCCTTACCAAGGATAGGGTTTTGTTTAACTCACATGGAGTGTAACCTTTTTCCAAAAACCACTCATACAGAACTTGCGCTTGTAGGTCAAAATCCTCAATTCTTGCGCAATTGTGTCTAACTCAGTTTCGAATCCTAGAAATGCTAACAGTCATTTTATAGAGGTGTTCAAATCCTTGGTCCAGCAGGACTTATGCCGCGTACACACGAGCGGACTTTACGGCAGACTTTGCCCGGCGGACTGGATTTCGTCAGACAATTCGATCGTGTGTGGGCTCCAGCGGACTTTGTTTTCTCAAAAGTTGGACAGACTTAGATTTGAAACATGTTTTAAATCAATCCGTTGAAATCCAGTCCGGTCGAAAAGTCCGCTCGTCTGTATGCTAGTTCGACGGACAAAAAGCCACTCTAGGGCAGCTATTGGCTACTGGCTATGAACTTCCTTGTTTTAGTCCGGTCTTACGTCATCACGAACGTATTCGACGGACTTTGGTGGATTGTGTGTAGGCAAGTCCGTTCATTCAGAAAGTCCGTTGTAAAGTCTGTCGAAAAGTCCGCCGAGCAAAGTCTGCCGTAAAGTCCGCTCGTGTGTACGCGGCATTAGAAGGATTGTCAATCAAACCTAGTAGGCACAAATCTGACATTGAAAGGGGCCTAAAATCCCTAGAAGGAAACAAACAGATTTTCATCTGTAGTGCGGATAAAGGGGGGGCTGGTTATTCTTAATAACTCTGACTATTTAGCTAAACTTAACAGACTTGTCTATGATGCTGAACCATATGAAAAACTGAGAGGTAACCCTACCAACAGATTCAAAGCTAAGCTGAGACGTCTGGTTAAAGATGTCCAAGATGAGGGTATTGTCACCAAGAAAGAGGCTAGATATCTGGTACCGGATGCCCCTCGGGTGCCAGTTATCTACCAATTACCCAAAATCCACAAGAACCCAGCTAAACCTCCTGGCAGGCCTATTGTGGGTGGACTCTTTGCCAGAATTGGTGAATACATTGATTGTTTTCTACAGCCATTAGCACAAAGTTGTCCATCCTATCTCAAGGATAGTAGGCATCTCATGGAATTATTACAGCAGGTAGAAGTTGGTGATGGTCATATACTAGCTAGTATTGACATCAATTCCCTGTATACCAACATCCAGCAAAGGCATGCAGTAGAAGCTGTGGTTTGGGCCTTAAATAATACTACAATGAAAAATAAACTAAAGGATTTTCTTGACCATGCCCTAGATTTAGCCATGAGCCACAATTTTTTCTGGCATGATAAGCAATTCTTTAGACAGAAGAAGTGTGTGGCAATGGGGGCTAAATATGCCCCCTCGCGTTATATAGATGATATCATTATTATTTGGGCAGGATCAAAAGAGTCTTCTTCTCAGTTTTTGTTGGAAATTGGTGAGAATAGGTTTGGGGTATCATTCTCGGCAACTTCCGACATTCATTGTATCAATGTTCTCGATTTAGTCATTTTCAAGGATAACCATACACTGTCCACTAAAACCCCTTTTAAGGAAGTGGACAGAACTGGTTATATCCCCTTTGGGAGCTGCCATCACTCTTGTTGGCTTAGTTCCATTCCTAAAAGCCAATTTCTAAGAGTCAGATGCAATTGCACAAGAATTGGGGATTTTGACCTACAAGCGCAAGTTCTGTATGAGAGGTTCTTGGAAAAAGGTTACACTCCATGTGAGTTAAACAAAACCCTATCCTTGGTAAGGGGTATGAATAGGGGCAATTTGTTTAAAAGGAAGGAAGTTGCTTCTTTTTATCAATTGAATTTTTCTCTTTCTTTTTTATTTCATTCTTTTTTTTTATTTCCATTTTTATTTATATTTATTTTTATTTCTATTTTTATTTTTATTTTTATTTTCATTTTCATTTTCATTATTTTTATTTTTATTTTCATTATTTTAATTTTTATTTTTATTTTCATTTTTATTTCTGTTTATATTTATTATTTTTATTTTTATTTTTAGTTTTAGTTTGAATTTTTATTTTTATTTTTAATATTTTGTCATTTTTTCTTTGTTTTTCCTTTTACTCATTAATATTTTCATTTTTTGGTTTGTATGTATATTAATTTCATTGTGCATGTAAATGTATTTCTAGTGAGCTCCATGGTTTAGCCAGAACTGATGTCCTAAGTCCTTGGAATCGTTTTTTTGCAGATTGCTAGTTATACTTTTTTGGTCTCTCCCAGTGGCTGTGCTCTGCCTGTGGGAGTGACCTTTTTTATCTCATTAGCATGGTCCCCATGTCGATGGTGATTGGTCCTCTGTGTGGGGGAGGTTCCCTCCTTTCCTTTATTTTAGGACGGTCGAGTGGGCCGGGAATTAGGTCTTTGATAACACCCTGTGGGTGGGATAAACATGTTGATGTATTTCCGGCGGCGCTGGCGTCATTTGCTGCTTGGTGGAACGCACTTCCTGGTTTCTGGAATGCACGCCGTGAGCGGCATCTGGATCCATCTTCAATCCCTTTACATGCCTGTTTTTATCAACTATTTTGTAAGTACCCATTTGTATGTGGAATAAATCCCTTTTCAAACTGTACTTTTCACTATTAATTCCATTTTTTATCCTTTTTTGGTGCCTGGTGATTCTGGTGTGAAATTCCTACAAGAAATTATTTGATGTGCACAACACTACTCCTGAACTTCTCTGGATACCATCACACAAGCCTGGAGTGACCCCCAGACTGCAAAGCTGGGGGTCATCGCCATTTGGTGAGTGGGGACACATGTGGGGGTGGCGTTTCTGCACCTGAAAAGTTCTGGAGTGCCTGTGGTCCATTGCACTTCAAAAGTTTTTTCCATTGTGGACATTCAGGATATTCATTTGGACTTTATTTATATGTTTTTTTCTTTGCATATTCACAGCTGCACTATTTAGTCACACGTTTATTAATATTTGCGAGCGCCACATTTTCATAATTTTACATTTCTGGTAGAAGGGGCAGACCTACCGCGAGACAGGGAAGAGTCTGGACGTGGGGGGCAGAGGGCTTCGGGTTTAGACCTAGGGGATCGTGCCTGTCAGAGCCAGGAAATCAGTGGTGGACATCTTGGGCTAAAAGAGGACTCAGAGTGCATCCCCAGGCATCCCAATCAACATGTGACGCCCTCGTGAGGAGGTGTCAATCGAGCACTTGCAAGGACCGGTACTACAGTATCTTCCCCTGTGGCCTTTGAACACAGGAGTTGGTGAGCAGGCTTTCACCCAATTCTCCATAAAACAGAACTATGATTTACCCTTGTTGCCCTGCCTTCCTTAGTTACATGGAAATGTGATGTTGCTACATTCTGCCTGGTAGTGAAAGCATTTGCCCCCTACCCCATAGGATTACAATACTGGTTTCTTGTCAAGCCTTTTTGATGTACTGTGTTCACCTCATTTCAGGATATCAACAAGTGCACCATAAAGTAACCCA
The DNA here is from genome assembly GCA_037952925.1 of Lithobates clamitans. Taxonomy (NCBI): domain Eukaryota; kingdom Metazoa; phylum Chordata; class Amphibia; order Anura; family Ranidae; genus Lithobates; species Lithobates clamitans. The sequence continues at coordinate 3,205,360 of JBBGZY010001120.1, forward strand.
AGATTTTAAGGGCCCTATCTGTGTTCAAGACACTAGTCACTTACAAGTGGATCCACACTGGGGGTTTATTCAGTGCACTGGGTCAGGTATTGAGGTTAAGCAGGCCTGCTGGGACTGGGGTGCTAGGGTGAAGAAGGGAGAGGACTGATAGACAAAGATAAGGTCATTCCTTTACCCTGCTTCTGCCTGAACAGTACATTTTCTTGACTTGCTATTTTTATTTTCATGTGTTTACCTCTGCTCTTGGGGCCATTTAACTTAAAGGAGTCCTCTAAGAGCAGACAAATTTGACCTTGCTGATTTTGATTTTTACTGTAACTTTTTGTCTTGTTATACATCATTATATCTGCTTACTGCTTTATATTACTGTGCTGTACTAATTGTATTATATTTTCTGTTAGACGTGATATATGCCTGGTATGGAAAAGGAAGAGGAGGTGTTAAGTTTAAACTAAAGGAATGGGGGAAAAGCCTATGGGGGGAAAAAAACTAATGGGCATGCTATGATGCCATCAATTCTTATGTTCCCATCAAAATAATCACCTTCCCATCCTGGTCTAATTTATGAGCAGATATAATAGCTTAAAATATTTACCTATTCCTTTTCAAAAGTTAGTTAAACTGTATGATATGTATATGTCACCACGCTGCATGTAACACAGTAAATAGAGCACTTCACTTTATGATTTGAACCTGGGGTTATCCAACGGTGTATAAATCTGTCCTACCTCTGTCTATCATCACCTCACCTACTTCTGCCATTCTTCTTCCCTTATGTTTGATACTTAGCATTTGACCAGCGTTTACTAGGCGCTGACAAGCACTTTTTAATGAGCAGCAATTTGATATCCCTTGTTGAATTAAGGCAACAATGATGCCAATATCAGCTGATAGGCCGTAAGAAACAATTCATTAGTTAAGATTGGACAATATCCCTTCAAGTGCCCTCTAAGTACTTTCATTGGCGGTGACCACCGAAAATTTTACAATAAGAAGGGAGAGTGTGTAACCGTCCAATGAGCGTCCCAGATGAAGCTACGTCAGTGAACCACGGCGAAACGCGTTGACGTCACCACGCCGCCCGGTCTGTGTGCTACGGGCTGAGAGGAGAGTGCACGGCTGCTTTTGCAGCAGGGACGCTTTGATCGCAGTGTGTTTCTATGAGTGGAGGATACTAAGTGGAAGCGGATTGCCCAAGGAATTTTTTCTAGCTCTGAGACTACTACAGCAAAAGCTCCCAGGGAACTATCGTATTAACATTGGAGGTCCCGCGCAGCAGCCGTCCAGAGGATCCCCATACACTAGTGTCCAAACACAGACGATCGGACTGTCCAGGAGTCATGGAGTTATGACCGATTGGTAATGTACAGCCACCACAATAATATGATTGATTGCCATGGCTACATGATCTGCAGGCCACAATACCACACTGCTTAGATTAACAGTCCCTAACAACATCTGTTTTATCTTTGCACTGCCTGAAATCAATTTCCAGTTTGAAATCTGCCAGAACCATGAAACCTATACAACTTAAACCAAGATGTTAAATGATTCACCAATCGCTATTCCAGCTATTTTTCACACATAAGATGTTCTATATACATTCTTTCATTTCTTTGAACAGGACTTTCGAATCATCTATTAAGTGTGAACATTGAATTAGTGGAAGTGAATACGTCAAGTTTTATACCACCTAGGTTTCTAATAGGCTTCCCTCTATCGCACCCTCCACCCCCACTTGCATTTTGCCACGTTTGACCGCAAGTCTTAAAATAAAGGATACTAAACTGTAGACCAATGGGGTCATAAACTCCACAATTTGGCTAATTTGATGGCCCATTAAGGTCTCCGAGGCATAATGCAATACGCCCTGACCGGGTAGCTTTACATGTTTTTTGTTGTCATGTTAGTCCTGTCTGCATTGTTTTGAGCGGCCGCACCGAATTCTTAGAAAATGCTCATTGCATAATTTTCCAACAAATGTGAATTTTTAAGGTAATATCAATAAATAGATGGTTTTATTGAATTATGATTATTGACTACTTTGTTGCATGAAGTAACCTCTTTTTGAAACCCAGCACTATTGGGTTTATCCTTTACCCCATTGTTCCCCCCCTTTTTTTGCTTCAGTTACAAGTATGGTTACAGCAACAATACCCCAAAGGGTTACAGAGTGTACGGGTAATTAGATTTTCTTTGCTCAGTACAGGTGACACTCACGCCTCCCAACATTCCCCATTCCCCAAACCCTCTTCCCCTTCCCCAACGTTTTTTTGTTTTATATTACTGTGACTGTTTGTTTCATTCTCTTTTAAGCAAGCACACAGTAAAAGTTACTTTCCGATTTCACTATAATCTGTGTATTTTACTGTGGTATTTACACTACACTACTGCTAGGTGTGCCAGTGTGGTTGAGTCTGTTGTCTGTTCTTGGGGTTGAAGAGGCAGAGTAAAGAACCAACAATATTCAAGCAGCTATTGTAGGGGTAGCGTTACATGTGCAGGCTCGTCCGGGATACCTTTACTCTGCAAGCAACTTCTCAAGACAGCAACCCTACCAGCATCAACATGGATGCGACTGCTGCAGCTCAGTGGTGCGAGGAGGAAAATGGCCGCCTGGAGATAATTATGGTGGCAGAGATCCCCAGGACTGCCTGGACAGAAGTGCAAATCCAACAAGCAGTGGAGGCTCTAGCCCCTGGAAGGAAGGTGTCGATGTTGGATCTGAAGGTGAGTCAGGACACCTCTCACACTCTCATGCTATTGGAGTGGAGGAGGGGGATTCCTGCCTGCTTCCAAGGACCTAACATCCAACTAACTGATGGCACTAAAGCTCGTCTAATTCAGTTGAAGGGGTCGGAAGGAAGTTGGGAAGGTTCAAGTCACAACGTCCCAGTCGATGAGACACCCACATCTACGACCTCAGTCACCCTGGGAGCAGTGTTCTTCACTGCTCTAGGGAATTTCCTGACCAAGTGTAATCACACCAATGTCACTCACTCTGGGGCAGGTAACAGGAAGCTAAGACTCTTTTCAGGGGCACTGCCTGTGCAAAGAGGGGAGGAGGGTATGAGATTTGGATGAAACAGGCTCTGCAGGCCCTTGAGGAATGGGATATTCCTAAAGCCCAGAAGAAACAGCAGATCACTGAGAGCTTAAGAGGAGCTGCCACTGAGGCCATTAGAAATCCTAAATTCAGCCAAAAGACCTGCAAGGCCTACGACTATCTTATTATGTTGCAAGAGGAGTTTGGCCAAACAGAAAAGGCCCCTAATTTATTATTTATAATTTATCAATTCGAATACACCTTTCAACACCAAGGTGAACCTTTGTCCGAATACATCAGAAGACTAAACAAGATATTGTATCAAATTGTACTAAAGAAGGGAATGGACACTACAGCTCTAGACCAAGCCAGCATGAAACAGATCTTGAGAGGCACTCCACACTCCGATCCAATATGGATCAAGTTAAAAACCTCTTAATATACCCAGAGCTTATCAGGATTGTGAGGGAAGAGGAAGATCTGTTGGAAAAGAAAGACTCAAGCTCCTGCATCAGAGCAAAGCAAAACACCAAGGAAAGAGAAAGTACTTACATACTCTGCCCAAACGGGAGAGGATCCCCCACAGGATGAGGATGAGATGGATGCTGGGCAGTCTAATGCCACGTACACACGGTCGAAAATGTTCAATGGGAGTATTTTGTTGGAAATTCTGACCGTGTGTAGGCTCCATCGGACATTTTCCATCGGAAATTTTCATCGCACAAATTTTGAGATCTGGCTCTCAAATTTTCCGACAACAAAATCCATTCGCGTAAATTCCGATCGTGTGTACACAATTCTGAGGCACATGTTCAGAATAAATTATGAGACGGAAGCGCTCGGTCTGGTAAAACTAACATTCATAATGGAGATAGCACATTCGTCAAGCTGCAATTTTTTAAATAGTTTAATGCAGCGCATTCTCTTCTTCTTTATAATGTTAGAATAATTAAGTTGTTTCGTTGCTGATATTCACACAGAGTTCCGACAAACTGATTTCTTTACTATTTCTCGTGATCTCATGAATAATATTCATATTCATTTAAAATCATTTAAATTCAATAATAATAATAAATAATTTTGTTTTTCGTCAGATCTCCATAATAATGTTTCTAATTTTTGTTTCTTTTTTTTCTTTTTCTTTTTTTTTTTTTATCAAGATCTACATTTTTTTTTTTTTCTAGTGCTCTCCATAATATTATTTCTCGTTTTGTGTGTCAAGTTACCACAATTATTATCTTGTATTTTTTAACCTCAAGGACGTTGGTTTGTGTTGGTGTCCTTTGTTAATTTGACATTGTATTTAGGAAATGTACCTGCCTACTCACAAACAAACTGTCCTTTTCGAAGAAAAACACATAGGTAAGTATTTGTGAAAAATAAAGCCATTTATTCTGGGTCATATAGAAAGGGGGTTTTGGGACTTTAAATGAAGCACCCTCAGGTGCCTCCATCCCGAAATCGAATCAAAATAAATAGGGAGTTGGGACTTTGAATGAAGCAGATGGATAGTGGAGGTAAAAAAACAGTATAGAGATTTTATTTAGACAACATTAAAACACATAATTCGTCATATATATTGTACAATGAGCGTGCACAGGGCCTGAACATATTATGTAGAAAAGTACATGCACAGCAACAATTCAAAGTAGTAACCATAGTAATATCATTGGCAATAATCTTGGTGCTGGTGCATGCATCCACATGGTATGTCTACATTCATTAAAGAGTATACAAACAAATCATAGAGTAGGATGGTTGTAAGTAAATCAATATCAGTCCATGTAGAGTATAACTGTAGCATCAAATAGCTCGACGCGTTTCGTGGGTTGTCCCACTCGTCAGGAGCGGATGCGGTAAATATACCTATAGAGTATATATAAAAAAAGCATATATTGAACTGTACTCTCGAAAAAAGCTGGCATATTACATTGTAGATGTGAAACGGTGGTTAGCCAACCGCACTCACCCAACCAGACAGCAAAAGCAATGCGGGGCAGCCGGTGCAGAGTCAGCCGAAGACACAACTCCCGCACGGGAGCTGAGGCGGCATAGTACAGAGGTGCAGCGTCAGATGGTATGGGGACATAAAGGGTATAGCTGGTGTAACCATATACCAATAAGTATGTGTAATCCATAGATTGAGTATACCTGGGAAGACAATATTAATTATATGTATAGTTGTAGCAATAATATATTGTAGATAATGATAATATTAATAATAGTGAACCCAGTGTAGTTCCAGGGGAGTGATAGTAGAATAACAAGGTGCCAAGATTTATTAAAAGGCCTATGGTGGGTGGTGAATAATGATATAACTCTGAAAAGATGTAAGGGCTAAAAGATATAGATATCTAGTGAGAAGCATGTGCCGAATATAGAGGTGAAGAGCTGCACCACCAAGGAAGAAATGGAAGAGTAAGAATCAGGGACAAACCAAGGGGAAAAGGGAGAAGAGAACTAACCCCTTCGCTGCATCACAGCACCACCAGCAAGCACCGTGGCTGGTGTGCAATGGCCCAAGAGGGAGACTGGTCAAACAGAGCAGCTCACTACAAAGGGGTGTTAACTAATATGCTGCCAACGCCACGCAGCGAGCCAATAGGAGGGGGAGGAAAGGAAGATGCCGCACCTGAACCGAGCAGGTATTCGGCAACAGGTGCGGGAACTCCCCCATGTAGATACTCGAGATGTTATGGCTGAGCGCAGGCGCAATGGCGTCATGACTGACGTCACACGCACGACGCCTCAGCCGTCACACACAACGTGACAAGCGTGGCGCCGATGCACCGAGGGGCACCCGCCCGATCCTCCTAGATACCAGGGGAGGAGAGTACAGTTCAATATATGCTTTTTTTATATATACTCTATAGGTATATTTACCGCATCCGCTCCTGACGAGTGGGACAACCCACGAAATGCGTCGAGCTATTTGATGCTACAGTTATACTCTACATGGACTGATATTGATTTACTTACAACCATCCTACTCTATGATTTGTTTGTATACTCTTTGATGAATGTAGACATACCATGTGGATGCATGCACCAGCACCAGGATTATTGCCAATGATATTACTATGGTTACTACTTTGAATTGTTGCTGTGCATGTACTTTTCTACATAATATGTTCAGGCCCTGTGCACGCTCATTGTACATTATATATGACGAATTATGTGTTTTAATGTTGTCTAAATAAAATCTCTATACTGTTTTTTACCTCCACTATCCATCTGCTTCATTCAAAGTCCCAACTCCCTATTTATTTTGATTTTTTATTCTGGGTCATAACAAAATAAAGAAGAAGGCAACACTGAAGAAACTGGTGAGATTTGCAAAGCCTTTGTACCCCAGGGCACACATCAATTATTTTACAGTCAAAATTGGTGGCCTGTGGAGACCTTATAATAGTGAGCACAATCCGGTCCAGGACTACAAGAGATCATGAAGCAGATGACATATCTGTCCCCAGGCTGTGGTCATACAACAGCCTGTGTCTATTGTCAGACCAGACTGAACCCAGGCCATCACTCTCTGGTCTTACTTACACGCTTCCTTCCAGGCTGTGTCTGTGTTGTAGTTATGGCAGGTGGAGGAGGAGGACCATTGTTCAACTCACAAACGTGGCTTTGGCTTGTGATTTCACCCCTCAACCCCTTATTTAGGGCTTGTAAGATCACTTCCTCACATAAAAGGCGTTGGACCTCCTCCATTTCCAGCATTTTGCAGGCTGTCAAGCAGGCATAGTCCTCTTGAAGACTGGGGGGGGGGTTCTGAGGGCCGCAGTAGCCTTCAGAAATAGGCCAAGTGCTGCCTCCTCCAGATTACTCCTCTTCCTGGCACTTTTTTGTGGAAGGCCGAGGGGAGGGACCTGGGATTCGGGCAGGCTACTGCGCCCAGCCACCTCCTGGCTGCCACTTTTCATGGCCTGGCTGAGGCTTTCCTGTGTATGAAAAAGGGACATAGTTTTAGTTTTTGGTTCATCAATCACACACAATTTTCAGCTCAAGACTGTTGCAAATTGAATGTTAATAAATAGAAAAGACTATCATTCTGACCCCAGCATTTTTCATTCTTGTCCCAATCATTTGTGGTCACTACTGTCTATTGATATGTAAAACACTTTGTGAAATCAGAAATTATTTATCAAAACTAACATATATTTAATATCATTAATTTGACAACCATAAATATTTTGAAGAATGCTATACCTGACTCAAGCTGGTCTCCTCCACATGTTGCTGCCTGGTAGGCCCAGGTTGGTTGTCGGAAGCCTCAGCTGGGGGGGAAGGAAGCCTTGAAGGAAGACTGGAGAGTGCTGGCCTGGGTTCACTCTGGTCTGACAGAGAATGCAGTCTGTCATAGTACCCCAGCCTGGGTACATAAATGTCATCTGCTGCTCCTGATCTCAGGGAATACTGGACCTTCTTACAATTCCTATTATAAGTATTCCTCATGCCACCAATTTTGGACGTTAAATACTTGATGTCTGCCGTGGGGATCATCGGCTTCACAAATACAAGCAGTTTCTCCAGCACTGCCTGCCTCTTTCTTTGATTAATAAAAAAAGGGTGGTTCAGCTGCCACAGACAGGGCAGCTCCCTGAACATATCAATGAATATTCCTAGAAATTCCCTATCATTGAAGGGATCCATTTTCTCTGCAAGACACAACACAAGACAAACCCTAATGTCAGGTGAAACTCTCCTAATCTTGACCCAATATAGGCCTCAATCTATAAGCAGTATAGGCCACTAATGCACCAAGTTTAAATTGTACCTTCATTATAACGATCGTCGCTTCCGATACTCCGTCCTCCACTCACAGATCGTACGTACGATACACGCGTGTTACGCTTTATATACACTGCGCATGCGTGAAACTCTGCCCGCCCCTGAAGTTATTTCTAGTATATTAGTATATCTAGTATATAGTATACTCTCCCCGCCCCTTCTCTTTCGGCGCAGTGGGAAAGCACATGGCAGAGAAAGAGCAAGTGCATGCAGAGGAGAGCAGCAATGATGAAAGGCCGGAGCCACAAACGTTCCGATCCTGGAGGAGATTTAAGGCCTCAAATATGTCCATTATAGAGATGGTGGAGGTCTTGAAGAGGGCCGACTATGACAGGAAGCATGGACCTGAAGGGTCTGGTATAGATTTTGAGGGGGACCCCCACGCCATTTTTTAAAAAATTTTGGCGTGGGGTTCCCCTTAATATCCATACCAGACCTGAAGGGCCTGGTATGAAATTTAGGGGGACCCCCACGCCATTTTTAAAAAAAAATTTGGCGCAGGGTTCTCCTTAATATCCATACTAGACCTGAAGGGCCTGGTATGGAATTTAGGGGGACCCCCACTTATTTTTTTTATTTTGGTTCGGGGTTCCCCTGTGGGGAAATTCCATGTAGTTTTTATCAATGAACTTTTATGTGTATTGTCGAGCTGACAATTCATTAATAGCTGCGAGTAGTTTTAAATTACTTTTTTTCCTTTGAAATGTCATTTTGCTGTCAGACTGTTCTAAACAGGGGAAACATGCGCCCCTTTACAGGCATACTATAGACACCCCCCCAGGTACGAAATTTAAAGGAATATTACACTTTTATTGTTTCACTTTAAGCATTATTAAAATCACTGCTCCCGAAAATACGGCCGTTTTTAAGAATTCTTTTTGCATTGATACATGTCCCCTGGGGCAGGACCCAGGTCCCCAAACACTTTTTATGACAATAACTTGCATATAAGCCTTTAAAATGAGCACTTTTGATTATTCATGTTCGTGTCCCATAGACTTTAACGGTGTTCGCATGTTCGAACAAATTTTTTGCCTGTTCGCAAGTTCTGCTGCGAACCAAACCGGAGGGTGTTCAGCTCATCCCTACTCAGCAGCTGTTTACACATCTGGACGCAGGAGCACTAGTGTGGGACACCATAACAAACTTTTTAGAGTGTCCCACACAGGTGCTCCAGTGGATACTAGGGGTCTCTACATGTGTGTTACTTTAACAAAAAAGGGAAGTATTCCATCTTTAGAAATGAAATAAAATGTTCTTCAGCTTGGAACTCTGCCAAAACAGACAATTGTACGACACTTCCAAGCAACGTTTCATATTCCTATTTCTGCCCTCAAATATCTGTGTGCTAAGTATACCTTTTTTTTATTCACATGGGGAGAAAAGACTTGGGACATCTGAGGACACCAGGGACCCCCCACCTGCTAAAGAATGGGAAATCCCAAAACCACAAGCAGAGGATGAGGAGGGAGACGTTTATGAAGTGGGCAAAATAGTGACCACAACAGGTGAGTGTCTGAGACCACAGCCTCAGGTAATAGATGTATGCCTGCATATTTATAATACATGGTGTGTTTTTTTATTTTAGATGATGTAGATGTTGTGGAAGAAGAATCTCATTTCACAAGTGAAAGTACCCAGATCCTCATTGGGGAGAAAATGGGGTGCAATCGTGATTTAGAAAATATGAAGGAAAACATCAATGGTGTTCAACAAAAAATGAAGAACATCATTGATGTTTTCGGCAGAAAATAAAACACACAAAAATTGTACCAATTTCTCGTGTATTTTTGCTTTGAAAAAACATTTTTAAAGTATTTTAAAAGCCATCCGGTGTGTCAACATGTGCTATCTGCCACCACAGGATATCAAGCTACACGTTTTGTGGGTGCAACCCCTTCCTCGCAACTCAGTTAGGTGAGAGGAAGGGGTTGCACCCCCAAAACACGTCCATTGATCCCCCATGATGGGAACGAGCACATGTTGACATTAGGCATGGGATCAGGAGGGAAATCCCCAGTTTGAATCCCAATTTGTGTGCATCTTCAAAATTTGACTTTCACAGGGGTGACATCACCCCATCTGATGAAGGCAATATCAACACAGTTTGGACATACTAATGTCTGATATTGCCTTCACTTTATCAAAGTTGAACTTTGGAAGTTCCTGAGCTGTGTATGTTATGCTTTGAAACATGCCTGTTTAACCAAAAAAAGGATATTTACAATGTGAAAAAATAAAAAAGTTATACACCAAAGATGTTGGTTTGTTCAAAAACCCTTATCTAACGCACATGTGAATGTGCTTTGAGTAAAATGTTTTCTACTCAACAATATGTGGCTTCTTCTTTCAATGCTCAATAGCAACTTTTGTAGTAAGTTGGTTTTTACAGTGACGATGGGGGTTATTTACTAAAGGCAAATCCACTTTGCACTACAAGTGCAGTTTCAGTGCAATTTCAAGTGCACTTTTGCAGTGTACTTGGAGTGCAAAGTGGATTTTCCTTTAGTAAATAACACCCACAGTGCTTTATAATTTGCCACAATCTCGCCATTTTGACTCTACAAAATTCATTCATGGTGCTGAAAATGATGAATATTTTTCTCAGCAATGCATTACATACATTAACAACAAAAACAAGGTGTGTGTAGCAGACCCACAGCATAATAATAGTTTGCTGAAGAAGAGATTGTCACCTCATGTATCAAATAAATTACATTTGCACTATTGAAGAAAATGTCCAAAAAGAAAATGCAGTAAATCAAAGGAAATCTTCTTTTAGTTTAAGTTAAAAACATTGGGATAAAATGTTTCTTAAACAGTTTCTGGCATATCAATGGCCCCCCTACCCGCAAAGTACTCGAAATACTTCTGTCTTACTTCGCGGGCGCTTTGTGGGGGGCAAGCCAGGACGGCCAGCTTCAAGCGCCGTCAGGGTTTCTTCTTTAAGTCCGGCCTCAGGCCCCACTGAGGCAATATAGTTCATTGAATTTCTCTTTAAAAAGTTTTTTAGAATGCAGCATGCAAGGATTATATGGTTAAGTTTATGTTCCACCATGTTGATTGCCGTAAGGAATAGGCGGAACCAGCTGGCCATTATCCCGAAAGCGTTCTCCACCACTCTTCTGGCTCTGGCCAGACGGTAGTTATAAACCCTCTGGTCCGGGGTGAGGGTCCTCGTGGCTTCAAAGCGGTCGGTTGTCAGAACAAACTAACAGGAAGCACTTAAAAACAAAGGTCCGAGCTGAAAATCAGAAACGAGCGGACAAGAATGCAATGGGAATCAAATACGTAATAGAAATACGAACCCACAAGCATAAACTGAAGAGCAGTAATGATTGGAAAAGCACGTGTCTGAAAAGCACGAATCATCTGTCACCAAACTTCTACTAAAACGAGAAAGAGCCCAAAGGGTGGTGCACTTGGTATTGAACTTCCTCTTTCTAGTGCCGTTGTATGTGTTATACGTCACCGCGTTCTTGACGTTCGCAATTTCCGACCAACTTTGACCGTGTGTATGCAAGACAAGTTTGAGCCAACATCCGTCAGTATTATATTGTATATCCAAGTATGTTGTGGTCATTCAGGTGCTTATCTAATAGTTTTTTGAAATTATCGATGCTCTCTGCTGAAACTACTGCCTGTGGAAGAGTATTCCACATCCTTACAGCTCTTACAGTAAAGAACCTACGCAGTTTAAGGTTAAACCGCTTTTCTTCTAGTTTTAGTGAATGGCCGCTTGTCTTATTAAATTCCCTTTCGCTGAAAAGTTTTATCCTATTGTGGGGTCACCAGCAGGGCCAATTCTAGGGTCACTGATGCCTGGGTGCAGAAATATTTCTGGCGTCCCCACATGGGCATGGTCATCTTACTAACTCCTCCCCTTTACATATATTTCTATGGCAATGACTCAAACACAGAGATGCCCCTTTAAGGAGTCTTCTTTACACTGGGATCCCCCCCATGATCTCTTAACAATAAACAAAATACAGGAAGAGAGTACACTAATGGGACCTGGAGGGGGGGGTCTCTCTGATGGACACAGAGAGGGTTTCTGATAGAGAGTATGGTAGAAAAAGCCCCTAGACATACTACAGACATAGTACAGGAGACAGTCACAGACTGCAGACATAGTACAAGGGATGGTCAGAGACTGCAGACATGATACAAGAGATGGTCAGAGACTGCAAACATGCTACAGGAGATGGCCAGAGACTGCAGACATAATACAGGAGATGGCCAGAGACTGCAGACATGGTACAAGAGAAGGTCAGAGACTGCAGACATGGTACAAGAGATGGTCAGAGACTGCAGACATGATACATGAGATGGTCAGAGATTGCAGCCTCTGACAGGAAATGGTCAGAGATTGCAGACATGATACAGGAGATGGTCAGAGACTGCAGATATGATACAAGAGATGGTCAGAGACTGCAGAAATGATGAAAGAGATGGTCAGAGGCTGCAGAAATGATGAAAGAGATGGTCAGAGGCTGCAGACATGATACAGGAGATGGTCAGAGACTGCAGACATGATAAAGGAGATGGTCAGAGACTGCAGAAATTATACAAGAGATGGTCAGAGACTGCAGACATAACACAAGAGATGGTTAGAGACTACAGAAATTATGAAAGAGATGGTCAAAGACTGCAGACATGATACAAGAGATGGTCAGAGACTCCAGACACAGTACAGGAGATGGTCAGAGACTGCAGACATGATACAAGAGATGGCCAGAGACTGCAAACATACTACAGGAGATGGCCAGAGACTGCAGACATAATAAAGGAGATGGCCAGAGACTGCAAACATGGTACAAGAGAAGGTCAGAGACTGCAGACATGGTACAAGAGATGGTCAGAGACTGCAGACATGATACAAGAGATGGTCAGAGACTCCAGACACAGTACAGGAGGTGGTCAGAGACTGCAGACATGATACAGGAGATGGTCAGAGACTGCAGAAATGATACAAGAGATGGCCAGAGACTGCAAACATACTACAGGAGATGACAAGAGACTGAAAACATACTACAGGAGATGGCCAGTGACTGCAGACATAATACGATCGAGGTTGGTCAGAGACTGCAGACATGATACAAGAGATGGCCAGGGACTGCAAACATACTACAGGAGATGACCAAAGACTGCAAACATACTACAGAAGATGGCCAGAGACTGCAGACATAACAGGAGATGGCCAGAGACTGCAGACATGGTACAAGAGATGGTCAAAGACTGCAGACTTGATACAAGAGATGTCAGAGACTGCAGACATAGTACAGGAGGTGGTCAGAGACTGCAGACATGATACAGAAGATGGTCAGAGACTGCAGAAATGATACAAGAGATGGCCAGAGACTGAAAACATACTACAGGAAATGAAAAGAGACTGAAAACATACTACAGGAGATGGCCAGTGACTGCAGACATAATACAATCGAGGTTGGTCAGAGACTGCAGACATGATACAAGAGATGGCCAGAGACTGCAAACATACTACAGGAGATGACCAAAGACTGCAAACATACTACAGAAGATGGCCAGAGACTGCAGACATAATACAGGAGATGGCCAGAGACTGCAGACATGGTACAAGAGATGGTCAAAGACTGCAGACATGATACAAGAGATGTCAGAGACTGCAGACATAGTACAGGAGGTGGTCAGAGACTGCAGACATGATACAGGAGATGGTCAGAGACTGCAGAAATGATACAAGAGATGGCCAGAGACCGAAAACATACTACAGGAGATGGCCAGCGACTGCAGACATAATACAATCAAGGTTGGTCAGAGACTGCAGACATGATACAAGAGATGGTCAGAGACTGCAGACATGATACACGCAATGGTTAGAGACTGCGGACATGATGCAAGAGATGGTCAGAGACTGCAGATATACTAGAGGAGATGGCCAGAGACTGCAGACATAATACAAGGGATGGTCAGAGACTGCAGACATGGTACAAGAGATGGTCAGAGACTCCAGACACAGTACAGAAGATGGTCAGAGACTCTAGACATGATACAGGAGATGGTCAGAGACTGCAGAAATGATACAAGAGATGGCCAGAGACTGCAAACATACTACAGGAGATGACAAGAGACTGAAAACATACTACAGGAGATGACCAGTGACTGCAGACATAATACGATCGAGGTTGGTCAGAGACTGCAGACATGATACAAGAGATGGCCAGGGACTGCAAACATACTACAGGAGATGACCAAAGACTGCAAACATACTACAGAAGATGGCCAGAGACTGCAGACATAATACAGGAGATGGCCAGAGACTGCAGACATGGTACAAGAGATGGTCAAAGACTGCAGACATGATACAAGAGATGTCAGAGACTGCAGACATAGTACAGGAGGTGGTCAGAGACTGCAGACATGATACAGAAGATGGTCAGAGACTGCAGAAATGATACAAGAGATGGCCAGAGACTGAAAACATACTACAGGAGATGGCCAGCGACTGCAGACATAATACAATCAAGGTTGGTCAGAGAGTGCAGACATGATACAAGAGATGGACAGAGACTGCAGATATGATACACGCAATGGTTAGAGACTGCAGATATGATACACGCAATGGTTAGAGACTGCAGACATGATACAAGAGATGGCCAGAGACTGCAAACATACTACAGGAGATGACCAAAGACTGCAAACATACTACAGAAGATGGCCAGAGACTGCAGACATAATACAGGAGATGGCCAGAGACTGCAGACAGGGTACAAGAGATGGTCAAAGACTGCAGACATGATACAAGAGATGTCAGAGACTGCAGACATAGTACAGGAGGTGGTCAGAGACTGCAGACATGATACAGGAGATGGTCAGAGACTGCAGAAATGATACAAGAGATGGCCAGAGACCGAAAACATACTACAGGAGATGGCCAGCGACTGCAGACATAATACAATCAAGGTTGGTCAGAGACTGCAGACATGATACAAGAGATGGTCAGAGACTGCAGACATGATACACGCAATGGTTAGAGACTGCGGACATAATGCAAGAGATGGTCAGAGACTGCAAATATACTAGAGGAGATGGCCAGAGACTGCAGACATAATACAAGGGATGGTCAGAGACTGCAGACATGGTACAAGAGATGGTCAAAGACTTCAGACATGATACAAGAGATTGTCAGAGACTGCAGAAATGATACAAGAGATGGCCAGAGACCGAAAACATACTACAGGAGATGGCCAGCGACTGCAGACATAATACAATCAAGGTTGGTCAGAGACTGCAGACATGATACAAGAGATGGTCAGAGACTGCAGACATGATACACGCAATGGTTAGAGACTGCGGACATGATGCAAGAGATGGTCAGAGACTGCAGATATACTAGAGGAGATGGCCAGAGACTGCAGACATAATACAAGGGATGGTCAGAGACTGCAGACATGGTACAAGAGATGGTCAGAGACTCCAGACACAGTACAGGAGATGGTCAGAGACTCTAGACATGATACAGGAGATGGTCAGAGACTGCAGAAATGATACAAGAGATGGCCAGAGACTGCAAACATACTACAGGAGATGACAAGAGACTGAAAACATACTACAGGAGATGGCCAGTGACTGCAGACATAATACGATCGAGGTTGGTCAGAGACTGCAGACATGATACAAGAGATGGCCAGGGACTGCAAACATACTACAGGAGATGACCAAAGACTGCAAACATACTACAGAAGATGGACAGAGACTGCAGACATAATACAGGAGATGGCCAGAGACTGCAGACATGGTACAAGAGATGGTCAAAGACTGCAGACATGATACAAGAGATGTCAGAGACTGCAGACATAGTACAGGAGGTGGTCAGAGACTGCAGACATGATACAGAAGATGGTCAGAGACTGCAGAAATGATACAAGAGATGGCCAGAGACTGAAAACATACTACAGGAGATGGCCAGCGACTGCAGACATAATACAATCAAGGTTGGTCAGAGAGTGCAGACATGATACAAGAGATGGACAGAGACTGCAGATATGATACACGCAATGGTTAGAGACTGCAGATATGATACACGCAATGGTTAGAGACTGCAGACATGATACAAGAGATGGCCAGAGACTGCAAACATACTACAGGAGATGACCAAAGACTGCAAACATACTACAGAAGATGGCCAGAGACTGCAGACATAATACAGGAGATGGCCAGAGACTGCAGACAGGGTACAAGAGATGGTCAAAGACTGCAGACATGATACAAGAGATGTCAGAGACTGCAGACATAGTACAGGAGGTGGTCAGAGACTGCAGACATGATACAGGAGATGGTCAGAGACTGCAGAAATGATACAAGAGATGGCCAGAGACCGAAAACATACTACAGGAGATGGCCAGCGACTGCAGACATAATACAATCAAGGTTGGTCAGAGACTGCAGACATGATACAAGAGATGGTCAGAGACTGCAGACATGATACACGCAATGGTTAGAGACTGCGGACATAATGCAAGAGATGGTCAGAGACTGCAGATATACTAGAGGAGATGGCCAGAGACTGCAGACATAATACAAGGGATGGTCAGAGACTGCAGACATGGTACAAGAGATGGTCAAAGACTTCAGACATGATACAAGAGATTGTCAGAGACTGCAGACATGGTACAAGAGATGGTCAGAGACTGAAGACATGATACAAGAGATGGTCAGAGACTGCAGAAATGATACAAGAGATAGTCAGAGACCGCAGACATGATACAGGAGATGGCCAGAGACTGCAAACATACTACAGGAGATGGTCAGAGACTGCAGACATTATACAGGAGATGGCCAGAGACTGCAGACATAATACAAGAGATGGATGGTCAGAGACTGCAGACATGGTACAAGAGAGGGTCAGAGTCTGCAGACATTATACAAAAGATGGTCAGAGACTGCAGACACAGTACAGGAGATGGTCGGAGACTGCAGACATGATACAGGAGATGGTCAGAGACTGCAGAAATGATACAAGAGATGGCCAGAGACTGCAAACATACTACAGGAAATGACCAGAGACTGCAAACATACTACAGGAGATGGCCAGTGACTGCAGACAAAATACAATCAAAGTTGGTCAGAGACTGCAGATATGATACACGAGATGGTCAGAGACTGCAGATATGATACAAGAGATGGTCAGAGACTGTAGATATGATACAGGAGATGGTCAGAGACCGCAGACATGATACAGGAGATGGTCAGAGACTTCGGTAATGATACAAGATATCAATGCATCAAATGCAGCCTGCCAGTGCCCACCAAATGCAGCCTACCAGTGCCCACCAAATGCAGCCCCATCAGTGCCCATCAAATGCAGCCTACCAGTTCCCATCAAATCCAGCTCATCAGTGGCCACAATTTGCAGCCTACCAGTGCCCATTAATTGCTGCCTACCAGTGCCCACCAATTGCAGCCTACCAGTGCCCACAAATTGCAGCCTGTCAGTGCCCACCAATTGCAACCTACCAATGCCCCTGGATAACACAGAGTGGCGACTATCTCCTGCTGTCACAGAACTTGAAGTCCCACCTCCTAGACCAGCTCACGGCTTCTATGATACACGTCACACTGATTCAATTGGACTTGGTTACAGTGCCACCGGACGTTTCAGACCACAGCTCATTCAGTGTGTGAAACACACACAAGCAGTGGCATCACTAGGGTTACATAGTTACATAGTAGGTGATGTTGAAAAAAGACACAAGTCCATCAAGTCTAACCTATGAGTGTGATTATATGTCAGTATTACATTGTATATCCCTGTATGTTGTGGTCATTCAGGTGCTTATCTAATAGTTTCTTGAAACTATCGATGCCCCCGCTGAGACCACAGCCTGTGGAAGGGAATTCCACAACCTTGCCGCTCTTACAGTAAAGAACCCTCTACGTAGTTTAAGGCTAAACCTCTTTTCTTCTAATTTTAATGTGTGGCCATGAGTCTTGTTAAACTCTCTTCTGCAAAAAAGTTTTACTCCTATTGTGGGGTCACCAGTACGGTATTTGTATATTGAAATCATATCCCCAGAATAAGTTCAGTGCTCGCAAGCTTTCCTCATAACTAATATCCTCCAGACCCTTTATTAGCTTTGTTGCCCTTCTTTGTACTCGCTCCAATTCCAGTACATCCTTCCTGAGGACTGGTGCCCAGAACTGGACAGTATACTCTAGGTGCGGCTGGACCAAGGTCTTGTAGAGTGGGAGAATTATTGTTTTATCTCTGGAGTTGATCCCCTTTTTAATGCCAATATTCTGTTTGCTTTGTTAGCAGCAGCTTGGCATTGCATGCCATTGCTGAGCCTATCATCTACTAGGACCCCCAGGTCCTTTTCCATCCTATATATCCCCAGAGGTTCTCCCCCAAGTGTATAGATTGCATTCATATTTTTGCCATCCAAATGCATTATTTTACATTTTTCTACATTAAACCTCATTTTCCATGTAGTTGCCCACCCCATTAACCACTTGCCAACCGCCCACAGCCGAATGACAGCTGCAGGGCAGCTGGATAACTCTGGGATCACGTCATATGATGTGATCCCGGAGAACCGCTCCCGCACGCCGCCCGGGCGCGCACACAGGAACATCCGTGTTCGCTGGGTCCAGGGGACCCGGCGCAACACGGATGGCGGTAAAGGGCCAATGACAGCAGCCCTTTACCATGTGATCGCTCCGTCCAATGACAGAGTGATCACAAATGTAAACAAAAAGGGGAAAGCAGGGTCATCAGGAGGTTACAGCTCTCCTCTCCTCACACCGATGCAGCATGAGAGGAGAGCTTTACGGTGAAAATCAGTGAGTTTTTCTACCTGTAGCAGTGCCCAACAGTGCCACAGCAGTGCCCAACAGTGCCACAACAGTGCCCAACAGTGTCATCTGTGCCCAACAGTGTCATCTGTGCCACATCTGTGCCACCTGTGCCACCTGTACCACCTGTGCCACCTGTGCCACCTCTGTGCCACCTCTGTGCCACCTGTGCCACACCAGTGATAATACAGTGCACACCAGTGCCACACCTGTACCACACCAGTGCCACCTGTGCCCATCAGTGCCACCTGTACCCATCAGTGCCACTTGTGCTCATCAGCGCCACTGCAGTGCCACATCAGTGCCCCTTGAGCCCACCAGTGCCGCCTGAGCCCACCAGTGCCACCTCTGTGCCACCAGAGCCACACCAGTGCAACCAGAGCCACACCAGTGCAACCACAGTGCACACCAGTGCCACTAAAGTGCACACCAGTGCCACACCAGTGCCCCATCAGTGCCACCTGTGCCCATCAGAGCCATCTGTGCCCATCAGTGCCAACTGTGCCCATCAGTGCCACTTGTGCTCATCTGCGCCACTGCAGTGCCACATCAGTGCCGCCTGTGCCCACCAGTGCCTCCTGAGCCCACCAGTGCCGCCTGAGCCCACCAGTGCCGCCTGAGCCCACCAGTGCCACCTCTGTGCCACCAGAGCCACACCAGTGCAACCAGAGCCACACCAGTCCCACTACAGTGCAACCAGAGCCACACCAGTCCCACTACAGTGCCACATCAGTGCCACCTGTGCCCATCAGTGCTCATCTGCGCCACATCAACCTCACCAGCCACCAGTATGGCAAAAAAATTATTTATGGCCGAGGAGGCCTACCAGCATCTCAGCATGACCGATGAGAGCAGCGGGGAGCTCTCTGAGTCTCTGTCCGATTCGGATTCAGCCTATGAACCCATGACAAGCAGCGATTCTGATACAGATTTGGAAGAGAAACGTGTGCCCGTGAAAAGAAGGCGTTCTGGCGTGGAGCAGCAGCCTACTACCACCTTGAGCTCAGTGCCATCCACCTCAAGAGCTGTGCCGTCCACCTCAAGAGCTGTGCCGTCCACCTCCAGCGCAGTGCTGTCCACCTCCAGCGCAGTGCCGTCCACCTTCAGCGCAGTGCCACCGCAACAAAGGCCAGGTACCAGTAGGGTGTCCTCTCAGCCACAAAAGGATAGAGGCCATGCCACCCTTCCCTATGCCCTTCAAAACCCCCTGTGGCTTCCCCCTCATTCCGGAGCAGCAAATATCCACCCTTTTACCGCCCAGCCAGGTGTCCAGGTGAATACCGATAATTTTGTCATGCTTGATTTTTTTTATTTGATTTTCACCGAGGACTTACTATCGTCCATTGTGGCCCAGTGCAACCTCTATGCACAGCAGTACATAGTAAGCAACCCTGGCTCTAGTTATGCCCGTCCCTTTGAGTGGAAAGAGCTTACCATAGAGGAATTTAAAATTTTCTTAGGCCTAACTTTTACAATGGGACTCACAAAAAAAAACGAAATGTACTCATATTGGTCAACTAACCCCATCCACCACATGCCACTCTTCTCTTCGATAATGCCAAGATCAAGATACCTTATGATTTTGCGCTTCCTCCACTACAACGACAACACCCAGTGCCCTCCCCGAAATGACCCAGCATTTGACAAATTATTCAAACTTCGGCCACTCCTAAATTATTTAGCTGAAAAATTTCCCCAATTATATACCCCCGAACAGAATATTTCCGTGGATGAGTCCCTTGTAAAATTCTCCGGCAGGCTCGGCATCAAACAATTTATCCCCAGCAAAAGGGCCCGATATGGGGTAAAAATGTACAAACTTTGCGACCGAGCCACGGGGTACATTTACTCCTTCCGAGTGTACGAAGGGAAGGACACCCAACTGCATCCCCCCGAATGTCCAGAATATATTGAAGCCAGCGGCAAAGTTGTCTGGGAGCTTGTTTATCCACTCCTTGGAAAGGGGTACCACCTTTATGTGGATAACTTTTATACAAGTTTGCCCCTCTTCCGCAATCTTCACCGGAGAGACACCCCAGCATGTGGTACTGTAAGAACGAATAGAAAAGGCTTCCCGCAAAAACTGGTCAATGAAAGGCTATGCCGAGGGGATACGGTGGCTTTGCGGAACCAGGAGCTATTAGCTGTCAAGTAGAGGGACAGACGAAACGTCCACATGCTGACGACAATCCATAATGACACCTATGTGGAAGTCCCAAGAAGAAACGGCCCAGTCCAGAAACCTGCTTGTATTTATGATTACAATTTGTTTATGGGGGGAGTGGACTTCAACGATCAGATGATTGAACCCTACCTTCCCACAAGAAAATCCCGTCACTGGTATAAAAAAGTGTCCATTTATTTTTTCAGTTTGGCCATGTATAACACTTATGTTATCTACCAAAAATCTACAGAGAACCCCGTATCCTATCTGCACTACCAGGAACAAGTAATCTCCCCCCTTTTGTACCCTGAAAGCCCACCAGAAATTATTCGCTCTGATTCCGTGAGCAGACTCCACGAACGCCACTTTCCTGACAAAATCCCCCCCCAGTGAAACAGGCCAGAGACGTCAGAAGAGATGACGGGTGTGCTCCAGAGGAGGAATTAGAAGAGACACCTCGTTTTATTGTCCCGATTGTCCTTCCCAACCAGGCCTCTGTATAGGTGAATGTTTCCGCCGTTACCATACTTCTCTACATTATTAGGGAAGTATGGTAAATGTAATTCTCATTTCCTGTCATTTTCCTCCACACCCCTTATGTCACTGCGCTGAACTGTACATACCTCTGCCTTCTCCGGAATCGACCCTGGCCTGTTATACGACAAGCTTCTGCCTAACGATAAACATACCTCTGCCTTCTCTGGAACTGACCCTGGCCTGTTATAAGACCAAGCTTCTGCCTAACGATAAACATACCTCTGCCTTCTCCGGAACTGACCCTGGCCTGTTATACGACCAAGCTTATGTCTAATGCTAAATTTTACCTACCTCTGCCTGCTCTGGAACTGACCCTGGACTGTTTGACAACGTTTTTTGCCTGCCTCTTGGACTGATCATTTACCCCGCTATGCTAGTGGCAAAACAGGGGTCTCACATATGTGAGGGGCTCCAG
The DNA here is from genome assembly GCA_037952925.1 of Lithobates clamitans. NCBI lineage: Eukaryota > Metazoa > Chordata > Amphibia > Anura > Ranidae > Lithobates > Lithobates clamitans. The sequence continues at coordinate 3,227,149 of JBBGZY010001120.1, forward strand.
AAATGTTTTTCTGGATGAAGAAAACTAATTTTTTAGTTTTCTCATTCCCAGATTTAGGGTCTGGAGACTCGGAGGCTTCAAAGAGATTTGGGTGGGAGAAGCCTCTACCCCTGTCCCCATTCTTTCCTGGCCTGCTACTTGGACCATGTTCCTGCTTACTACCAGGACCAATATTTTGGCACTGCTGGCAATGTCTCTACTTGCTCTGACCCTGGACTGTACAAGGACATTATCCCTGCCTGTACTATAGACAATATTCCTGCCTGCTGCCTGTACAATTCCATTCACTGTCGCGGACCATGTCCCTGCCTGCTGCCTGGATCAGGGCTCTCCTCCTGTGGACAACTGCACTACTAAAACCACAGGTAATCTTTTGTTTACCCTTTGCTCAGCAGAATGTATTTTAGGGTGTAATTCTTGGTATGTTCATGCTATGTGTTAGAAATATGAAGAGCCTTCAAAAATGTGATAGATTGTAAGGAAATTAGATGTGCAATTTATGCTCCTAGAACGCCTGAATGTGCTACTTCAATGTTGGGCCTCTGTATGTGGCTAGGCTGTGTAAAAGTCTCACACATGTGGTATCGCCATACTCAGGAGGAGTAGCAGAATATATTTTGGGGTGTCATTTTTGCTATGTACATGCTATGTGTTGGAAATATCTTAGAAATTGACAACTTTGTGTAAAAAAAATGTGTTTTCATTTTTTTTCCACATTTTCCAAAAAATTCTGGAAAAAAATGAACCGTTCAAAAGACTCATTATGCCTCATAGATTATACCTTGGGGTGTTTGCTTTCCAAAATGGGGTCATTTTGTGGGCGTTTCCATTGTCCTGGTGCTCCAGGGCCTTCAAAAGTGTAATAGGTGGTTGAGAGATTAGATGTGTAATTTATGCTCCTAGAATGCCTGAATGTGCTACTTCAGTGTTGCGCCTCTGTATGTAGACAGGCTGTGTAAAAGTCTCACTCATGTGGTATCGCCATACTCAGGAGGAGTAGCAGAATATATTTTGGGGTGTCATTTGTGTAATGTACATGCCATGTGAGAGAAATAACCTGTTATAATGACAAATTGGTGTGAAAAAAAATAAAAATAAAATAAATCTTAATTTTGAAAAGAATTGTGGGAAAAAATAACAACTTCAAAAAACTCACCATGCCTCTTACTAAATACCTTGGAATGTCTACTTTCCAAAAAGGGGTCATTTGGGGGGTATTTGTACTTGCCTGGCTTGTTAGGGTCTCAAGAAATGAGATAGGGCTCAGTACATCAGGTGTGATCAGATGTGATCAATTTTCAGTGATTGGCACCATAGCTTGTAGACTCAATAACTTTCACACAGACTAAATAATATCCAATTTAGGTTATTTTTAACAAAGATATGTAGCAGTATCAATTTTTGCTTAGTTGCAAAATGTTATAATAAAAATGAAGAAAAATTCATTTTTTTTTACAAAATTTTCGGTCTTTTTTCATTTATAGCACAAAAAATAAAAAACCCAGAGGTGATCAAATACCACCAAAAGAAAGCTCTATTTGTGTGAAAAAAAGGACAAAAATTTCATATGGGTACAGTGTTGCATGACTGAGTAATTGTCATTCAAAATGTGAGAGCACCGAAAGCTGAAAATTGGTCTGGTTAGGAAGGGGGTTTAAGTGCCCAGTGGTCAAGTGGTTAATTTGTTCAGATCTTTTTTCAAGGTTTCCACATCCTGTGGAGAAGTTATTGCCCTGCTTAGCTTAGTATCATCTGCAAATACAGAGACTGAACTGTTTATCTCATCCTTCAGGTCGTTTATGAACAAATTAACCACTTGCCGCCCGCCCTATTACCAAATGACGGTGGCAAAGTGGTTTGATATTCCTGACCAGACGTCATATGACGTGATAAGGAATATCAAGCCGCTGCGCGCCCCCAGGGGCGCGCATCGCGGCGATCGTTGTTGCGGGGTGTCAGTCTGACACCCTGCAACACCGATCTAGGTAAAGAGTCTCTGATGGAGACTCTTTACCACGTAATCAGCCGTGTACAATCACGGCTGATCACGATGTAAATAGAAAGACAGACGCGAGTAGAGGAGAGCCGATCGGCTGCTCTCCTGACAAGGGGGGTCTGTGCTGATTGTTTATCAGCACAGCCTCCCTCGGATCCCGCCCAGGACCACCAGGGAAGCTGCCCAGGACCACTAGGGAAGCTATCCACACTGTACCACCAGGTATGCCCCTAGACACCCAGGGAAATGCCAATCTGTGCCCAGGCAGCTGCCAATCAGTGCCCACTCCAATGCCTACCAGGGATGCCCATCAGTGCCTCATATCAGTGCTGCGTATCAGTGCCCATCAGTGCCACGTATCAGGGCCCATCAGTGCCCAGCAGTGCCGCCTATCAGTGCCCATCATTGCCCAGCAGTGCTGCCTATCAGTGCCGCCTATCAGTGCCACCCTATCAGTGCCCAGCAGTGCTGCCTTTCAGTGCCCATCAGTGTCGCCTATCAGTGCCCATCAGTGCCAACCAGTGCCACCCAGTGCCACCCATAAGTGCCCATCAGTGCTGCCTATCAATGCCCATCAGTGCTGCATATCAGTGACACCCATCAATGCCACCTACCAGTGCCCATCAGTGCCACATATCAGTGCCCATCGTCAGTGCCCGTCAGTGCCACCTCATCGGTGCCGCTGTATCAGTGCCACCTTAGCAGTCCCCGTCAGTGAAAGAGAAAACATACTTATTTACAAATTTTTTTTAACAGAAACGAAAGCAAAGCTTTTATTTTTTTCAAAATTTTCGGTCTTTTTTTATTTGTTTAGCAAAAAATAAAAAACGCAGAGTTGATCAAATACCACCAAAAGAAAGCTCTATTTGTGGGAATAAAATGATAAAAATTTAGTTTGGGTACAGTGTAGCATGACCGCGCAATTGTCATTCAAACTGCGACAGTGCTGAAAGTTGAAAATTGGTCTGGGCAGGAAGGTGTCTAAGTGCCCTGTATTGAAGTGGTTAAACAGGATTGGTCCCAGCACAGAACCCTGGGGGACCCCACTATCCACCCCTGACCATTCCGAGTACTCCCCATTTATCACCACCCTCTGAACTCACCCTTGTAGCCAGTTTTCAATCCATGTACTCACCCTATGGTCCATGCCAACGGACCTTATTTTGTACAGTAAACGTTTATGGGAAACTGTGTCAAATGCTTTTGCAAAATCCAGATAAACCACGTCTACGGGCCTTCCTTTATCTAGTTGACAACTCACCTCCTCATAGAACGTTAGCAGATTGGTTTGGCAAGAATGATTCTTCATGAATCCATGCTGATTACTGCTAATGATACCGTTCTCATTACTAAAATCTTGTATATAGTCCCTTATCATCCCCTCCAAGAGTTTACATACTATTGGTGTTAGGCTATCTGGTCTGTAATTCCCAGAGATGTATTTTGGGCCCTTTTTAAATATTGGTGCTACATTGGCTTTTCTCCAATCATCTGGTACTATTCCAGTCAGTAGACTGTAAAAATTAGGAACAACGGTCTGGCAATCACTTGACTGAGTTCCCTAAGTACCCTCGGGTGCAAGCCATCTGGTCCCGGTGATTTATTAATGTTAAGTTTCTCAAGTCTAATTTTAATTTTGTCCTCTGTTAACCATGGAGGTGCTTCCTGTGATGTGTCATGAGGATAAACACTGCAGTTTTGGTTACCGAAGCCCCCCGATTCCCTTGTGAAGACTGAGGAGAAGAATAAATTTAATACTTTCCCATCTCCCCATCCTTTGTAACCAGATGTCCTTCCTCATTCTTTATGGGGCCAATATGATCTGTCCTCCCTTTTTTACTGTTTACATACTTAAAGAATTTCTTGGGATTTTTTTTTGCTCTCCTCCGCTATGTGTCTTTCATGTTCTATCTTAGCCGTCCTTATTGCACCCTTACATTTCTTCTTGCAGTCTTTATAAAGTCTGAATGCTGATAATGATCCCTCTACCTTGTATTTTTTGAAGGCCTTCTCCTTTGCTTTTATATGCATTTTTACATTGGAGTTAAGCCATCCAGGACTTTTGTTCGCTCTTTTAAATTTATTACCCAATGGGATGCATTGGCTAATGCCCTTATTTTTTATGCTCTTAAAGCAAACCCATCTCTCCTCCGTGTTCTTTGTTGATAACAATTTATCCCAATTTATGGTTTGGTGTCACCTAGTGTGGTCAGCGGCCAGCATGAACCACAGGTCAGCGGCCAGCAGGACCCACAGGTCAGTGGCCAGCAGGAACCACAGGTCAGAGGCCAGCAGGAACCACAGATCCGTTGCCAGCAGGAACCACAGGTCCGTTGCCAGCAGGACCCACAGGTCAGTGGCCAGCAGGACCCACAGGTCAACGGCCAGTTCCCAGCAGGACCTACAGCCTGTGGGTCCTGCTGGGAGCTGGCTGCGAACCTGTGGGTCCTTCTGGGAGCTGGCTGCAGACCTGTGGGTCCTGCTGGGAGCTGGCTGCAGACCTGTGGGACCTGCTGGGAGCTGGCTGCGGACCTGTGGGACCTGCTGGGAGCTGGCTGCGAAACCTGTGGATCCTGCTGGGAGCTGGCTGCAGACCTGTGGGTCCTGGTGGAAGCTGGCTGCGGACTTGTGGGTCCTGCTGGGAGCTGGCTCCGGACCTGTGGGTTCTGCTGGGAGCTGGCTGCGAACCTGTGGGTCCTGCTTGAGCACTCAAACCTAGCTAGGCCTGTCAGAACAGCTGGAGGTCCCAGGAAGCCTATAGAGTCCATTCAGGGATAGTAGACTGTACAGTGTGAGGAGGCCTTCTGACGGCTGAAGTGGAGTCTAATGACTGCTCCAGTCCTTGGATCCAACCAAGCCATATGAGCTACACGTAGATGCTAGTCCTGAAGGGCTAGACGGTGTGCTCTATCAAGAACATGGCGAACACCTGCGGCCAGTTGCCTATGTGAGTCAGAGTCTGGCACCCGCTATAAAGAATTACCCCACACACAAACTTGAGTTCTTGGCTTTGAAGTGGGCAGTGGAGGATAAGCTGAGGGACTATCTGTACGGAGCAGACTTCATGATTAAGCCAGATAATAATCCTCTCACTTACATTCTCACTACTGCCAAGTTGGACGCCACTGGTCACAGGTGGTTAGCTGCCCTGTCTGAATTCACTTTCAGCCTGAAGTACCACCCAGGGGTCGGGAACACAGATGCAGATGCGTTGTCAAGAAGGCCTCGTGGTCCAGGAGACCTTTCAAAAGTATGGACTCAACTGACACCTGAAGGTATGCAAGCTCCCTCTCAGGGAGTAGAGTTTCAAGATGGAGGTGGATCTAAAGCAGAGGAAATTGGGGTCTCAGCAGCTGGAGGCCCCAAAGGATATTGCAACATTACCCAGATTGGGAGTGAAGGCCTGCCCAAGCTCTCCAAGAGAGATCTGAGAAGAGATCAGATCGAAGACCCCCTTTGTGGTTTGGTGATAAAGGCTGTGGGGAGCCGGTGTCCTGATTTTGCTTCTTACTGATACTCAAAAGGAAACTCACCTGCTTCATAGAGAGTGGGATTGGTTGCAACTGCACAATGGAGTGGTCTACCGAAGGGGCCCCTCTGAAGATTCTGAAAAAGTTGGAAGTTATTTCTACCCGAGAAACTAAGGGAGTGTCACGACTAATACTCACCGAGGCCAAGATGCCGAGAGCGGCTCGCCCTTACGACCACGCGCACCCAAGCCCCTGGAGATGATACAGGGAGCAGGGGGCACGCGGAGGCTTCCGGTAACTGAGGGATCCCAAGAAGGCCTGGTGGAAGTCTTCAGTTGCTGGCCGGAGGTACACAGGCGGGTGCCGTTCAGGACTGGGGAACTAAGGAACAGGAAGTCCGTTAAACAGGCAGAGGTCAGAACCGGGTTATCAGGCAGAGCAAAGTCCGTTATACTAGCAGAGGTCAGAACCGGGTTATCAGGCAGAGCAAGTCCGTTATACTAGCAGAGGTCAGAACTGGGTGATCAGGCAGAGCAGAGTCCGTTACACAGGCAGAGGTCAGAACCGGGTGATCAGGCAGAGCAGAGTCCGTTACACAGGCAGAGGTCAAAAGGGTATCAAGCAAGCAGCAGTATCCGTAGTACAAGCCAGGGGTTCAGCACAGGTTACCAGGAGATACAGCGGTACAGGGAGACAGGAACAGCTGACGACAAACCAGCAACCCGACTGGGCGCTGGAGTCATCAGAAGTAGCCTCCCCAATGCGTGCGTCAGCGTGACGAGCTACCGGGCACCCGCATGGGCGACGGCGCGCACATGGGGACCGCCATGCACCCGCGCGCCGCACCATTGGGCCGCAAACGGGTGTACGTCGAAGCGCAAGTCCACCACGCATGCGCCCCAGAGCCCGGCAAACGGAGGCGACCTGAGTCTCCTGACAGTGCCCCCCTCCTAAGGGCGCACACTGGACGCCCAGACTGGACATCAATTCCGGGTGATCTCGATGGAAGGCTTGAATTAAGCGTGGTGCATGCAGATTCTTTGCGGGTTCCCAAGAATTGTCCTCAGGTGGGTATCCCTTCCACTGGATCAGGTACTGTAGCTGCCTGCCCTTCTTTCTACAGTTTAGGATAGACTCCACCTCGAACTCGTTCACCCCATCCACCTTGATTGGTGGGGGAGGAAGTTCTCCTCTTTTCGGAACAGGCTTCAACAAGGATACATGGAAAACAGGATGGATCCTGTACGTCTTTGGTAGTGCTAGCTCCACAGCCACAGGGTTGATGATTCTCTTGATAAGAAAAGGACCAATGAAGTTGGGTCCAAGTTTTTGAGATGGCATAGGTAATTTTAAGGTTAGTGGTGGATAACCAGACCTCCTCTCCTATATCAAATGTTGGATTCTCTCTCCTGCCCCGATCATACTGTTTTTTGTAGTCCTCTTGTGCTTTCTGTAGCATGTCTTGGATTTTCTGAAACTTGGATTGCAAAGAGGTTATCCTGTCATGAACTGCAGGAACTGCCATTTCAGGGATGTCATTAGACAGAAACGTGGGGTGGAACCCGCAATTGGCCCAGAAGGGTGTTTGGTTGGTAGCTGCGTGAACCAAATTGTTATAAGCAAATTCCGCGTACGGGAGAAGACTTGCCCAATCATCCTGAGATCCTGAGCAGAAACAACGGAGGTATTGCTCCAGGGTCTGGTTTGTCCTCTCCATTTGACCGTTGCTCTGAGGGTGATATGCTGAAGAGAGGCAAACTTTGATATCCAGGGTTTTGCAGAGCTCCCTCCAGAATTTAGACGTAAATTGCACACCCCTATCCGACACAATACTCTTCGGCACACCATGGAGCCTAATGATATCTTTCAAGAAAATATTGGCTGTGTCAGCGGCAGAAGGGGTGCCCCTCATGGGCAGGAAATGAGCCATCTTGGAGAGACAGTCGACAACAACAAAAATGGTGGTAAAACCCTCCGAGGCCGGCAAGTCTACGATGAAATCCATTGACACGTCGGCCCATGGCCGTTCCGGAATGGGCAGGGGCTTGAGCAGACCCCAGGACTTGGCGTTTTGGCCCTTGTATTGCTGGCATTGAGGACAGGAGGCCACATACTCTTTGCAATCCCGTCTCCACCCAGGCCACCAGAAGGAGCGAGAGATCAACTCAGACGTCTTCCTCATCCCGAAGTGCCCCGCCAATTTATGGTCATGGCACATCTTAAGGGTTAACGGCCGTGTCTCCCGAGGTACAAAAATTTTTCCCCGGATCCAAAAAAGATTCTCACATTTCTTCAAGTAATGTACCTCTGGTTCCATACACAAGTTAGACGAGGACCTGATGGATGACATTAAGTCCGCCTGAGTCAGCCCAAGGAAGTTTTGTGGAGAGAGAATTGTGCTCGGTTCCGGTGTTCGGGGAACTGCAGAGAACATCCGAGAGAGTGCGTCTGCCTTTCCATTTTTTGCACCAGGTCTGTAGGATATATGGAAATTGAAGCGAGAAAAGAAGAAGAGGGCCCAACGGGCTTGTCTGGGTTTTAGTCATTTTGCTGTTCGGAGGTATTCCAGATTCTTGTGATCTGTAAAGATCATCACTGGGTGTAGTGCGCCCTCTATCAAATACCTCCATTCCTCTAGAGCGAATTTTATGGCCAGCAGCTCCCTGTCACCCACATCGTAGTTTAGTTCCGGCGGGCTGAGTCTCCGGGATGCAAACGCTACGGGATGTAGAATGGCTTTAGGTCCCTGTCTTTGGGAAAGAATTGCTCCTGTTGCGATTTCCGCTGCATCCACTTCTAGTACAAATGGCTGAGTAGGATCAGGGTGACGAAGAATTGGGGCGGAACTGAACAAGGTCTTCAATCTCAGAAAGGCTTCCTGTGCGGCTTGGGACCACTGGAAGGAACCGTGCTGGCGGGTTAGCTGGGTGATAGGTGCCACAATAACAGAGAATCCGACAATAAATTTTCAGTAAAAGTTGGCAAACCCTATAAACCGCTGGACTCCTCTTTTATCAGATGGGGCCGGCCATTCCTGAATTGCCTGTATCTTTTGTGGATCCATTGCGACCCCATTAGCGGATATGATGAACCCCAAGAATTGTACAACCAATTTTTCGAATTCACATTTTTCGACTTTCAAATAAAGCTTGTGTTGTTTTAGTATGGTAAGAACCTTTTTTACATGCCCCTTGTGCAGCTCACTAGTGGAGGAGAAAATGAGAATATCGTCCAGATAGACAACAAGGAAATTGTCCAGGTATTCTCGGAATATATCATTCACCAGGTGTTGAAATGTGGCTGGAGCATTACAGAGCCCGAATGGCATCACCAAGTATTCGAAATGTCCAAACCTGGACCTGAAAGCCGTTTTCCACTCGTCCCCAGCCCTGATCCTGACATGCTATTAAACATCCAGTACAACACCGCCTACCTATAGCTGCCACTTGACAAATAAACAATACTACAATGGAATTTAAATCTGTACTGAGTAATGAATGGTGATCACCTCCCGTGACAATTTAAATTGTGGCGCTAATCACAATACATCTAATTAACCCCTTACAGTGAAAAATAAATTGTGAATTAAACAAACTAAACTAATAACAACTGAAAACCTAACCACCTTTTTACTGGTGTATATCTACATGTGGTGTAATCCACCCTACACCCAAATAATTGATTATTGTGAAAATATGTGCAAACACTCCCTTAGTGATATCCCCACATATTATTCAACATACCTATTGAATTGTATACACCATAATACATAACGTGACTCAGTGTTAAATTGCTCAAAAATTGCTCATCCAAAATAACTCATATTTCCCTTATGAAAAATATTTTTATACAGTCTAAAAATAAGAGTGCAACAAATAGTGTCCGTGATGGTGATAAAAAACAGCATATAAAGTGCCACAGCAAGTCCTTTTGTAGAAAAAATGTGAGGTCTTTTATTATGCTCTTCCACCACACCTTAGTGTTCAGTGACCACTCTCCCTATGGGCAGCCACTCACCAGCTCCTCATGCCTCCACTTTCGTGCGAGGCTGAAAGGCATAGATGGCTGTTGTAACCGGCCAGGGTTAAAGCATGTGAATCCAGGAGACTCGTTCCATATAGAAATAGAAAAACACTCCCAATAGTGTAATAACGTCAAACACTTTAATGAAACACACTGCAAATAACACTTCAACTGTTCCACTCACATTGTGTAAAAAACTATTAGCACAGTAAACTCCACAGCAATCCGTCCAATATCACACAGCATCTGAGATCAACCTTCTAGGGGGTATGCGGTCACGGCGGACCCTCTAATGCAGAGCGTATGAAGTGTCTCTCACCCTCTCACCGCCTGCTAAACGAATGGGTAACGCTGTCCCCCCTCTCTCGGTTCACCGTTCAGTTCGCTTCTTCCTGTCACTAGTATGTGGTGTTATCCTTCTTACGGCCACGCCCCCAACATGTTTCGGTATGCCTGTACCTTATTCATGGGATAGGCCGTCCTAGACATCCATCACTTCTTTTATTCCCTCCCCTCTCCAATCAAAATGAAGGTGTCTTAGTATGCGTGCGCACCTCTCTCTCGGTTGCCCGTTGATCAGAGACTCCTCAGTGCGCATGCGTGCGTATCACTCCAGCATCTGCGCTCTACGGGTGTCCCCGTGAGCGCAAACCCCCGCTGTTCTTTGTAACAAGCTACACACCACAGTGTAGATCAATCGTTTGGCACTGTGAGATCCTCACCATCCATCTCCGGAATGGTAGGTTGTCTAACAGCGCCATACACCCTGACATGTCAAAAAAAACGTATACTATGCGTTCCACATAATTAAAGTGATACAGATACATAAAACCATATATTATGCTTGACATATATATCATAATCTCATCTCTTACAGATATGACTAAAAACCCATCCTGCGATGTAATCAACATAATAAAATTAGAAATAACAATAAAAGTGATGTTTGCAAACCGTTTACCCTGGTTATGGTGAGAATATTGATACACATCAAAGTACACTATACCCGATGTGTGTGGAAAAACAAGAATGGTCGACTTCAGCCCTCCAACCTTTACCTTCAACAAAGGCTGGAGGATATTTAATCCTAAAATCTCTAAAACTAATCGATTGGTCTATATTTATGATCACCCCTCAATCGGTGACCCTATTATTTAATTGTAGAACTTATGTAAAAAATTGTAAAAATCTAAAATATTAATCCACTCATGATCGTATAAATGAGCATGTGGAATAACAATCCATAAAATATAACTACCTACAGAATCTATCTAAAAATCATTTAAAAAACAGTTGAGATCTAGCTCAATGTTAAGGCCTCTCGGGGTTAAACTCTTAAAGCGGAATATCCATTCCGTCTCTCTCCGTGATAGATCCCTTACCCTGTTGGAGCCCCGCCAGGAGGGATGGACCACATCAATGCCGCAGAATTGCAATAGAGTGGGATCTTGTTTGTGTTTGATCTTAAAGTGCATAGACACGCTGTGATACTTATATCCATTTCTTATGTTGGTGAGGTGTTCATTAATGCGGATCTTCAACTGCCTTTTGGTCCTCCCAACGTAGTATAAGCCACAGGGGCACCACATGAGGTATACCACATGTGTAGTGGTACACGTACTAAACTCATTGATATCAAACCTTTCCCCCTCTCTGTTGGTGACGCTAGTAATACCTCTATTGCTGGCCCTTACTGTTCTGCAACAAACACATTTCTTACAGCAGAAAAAACCTTTTAAATTAAAGAATAGGGATCTCGGTTTAGGTGGATCCAGAATTTTCTTCACTATCCGATCACCTATATTTGGGGCCTTCCTATAAATGAACCTTGGATATGCAGGTAATATTCCTCCCAAGTGTTTATCCTTGCACAAAATATACCAGTATTTTCTATAAATGTTCTCGATATCCTTATACTGGTGATGAAAACCAGAAATAAAACTTAATTGGTGTTGAGAATCCCCTCCTTGTACTGCTTTTTCTTTTTCTTTCAGGCATTGTTCCCTGGGGATATTAGCCACTTCTTGTACTATTTTAGTAAGCTCTTCATCTTTATACCCTTTTTGCAAAAACTTATTCTTCAAAACATCTGATTGGGCCAAATAATCCTCCATCAGAGTACAGTTCCGACGGATCCGCAATAGCTGGCCCTTCGGGATATTCTTTATCCATGATGGATGATGGCCACTAGCTACTGATAGGTAGCTATTGCGGTCCGTCGGTTTAAAGTATACTTTAGTTTTTAACGAATCATTTACTTTCTCAATAGTGACATCTAAGAAATTTATCGATTCGTCACTGATCAGGTATTCCAATCTGATGTTATTCGTATTCCTATTCAGATGTTCAAGGAAGAGTTCCAAAGCATCCCTGGATCCTTCCATATCAACAGGATATCATCAATGAACCTTCGATAGAAGATTAATTGAGGTCTATAAACATTGAACACTTGTCTATCTTCCCATTCAGACATAAACAGGTTGGCGAGGCTGGGGGCATACTTAGCCCCCATTGCCACGCCAACCTGCTGAGAATAGAACTGTCCATCAAACCAGAAGTAATTGTGGGACATGCAGAAGTCTAATGCATGTCCCACAAATTTCTTCTGGATAAAAGGAATGTCGTCCCTTTTACTGAGTGCCCAATTTAGGGCTAGTGACGCATCCTCATGTTGTATGCATGTATAAAGCGACGCTACGTCTGCTGTCACTAAGTACGATGTCAATACAGGGTTAAATTTCACTTGTTCTAGCAGTCGTAGCAAATCTGAGGTGTCCTTCAAATAAGCTTTGGTGGCTTTCACACTAGGTTGAAGGAATCTATCTAGATATTCGCCCAGTCTCGCAGTAACGGATCCGATTCCATTTACTATAGGACGAGGAGGGGGTTTCTCTATATTCTTGTGCACCTTGGGTAATGTGTATATTACTGGTATACGATTGGCGCTGGGTACGAGATATCTTTTTTCCTTTGAGTTTAGGGCTTTTACCCCAAAACCCCAGTCCACTAGTGCAGCCAATTGGGTGCTGTATGAGTCCGTAGGATCACATTTCAACTTTTTGTATGTATCTTGATCTCCTAATAACTCCAACAATTGCTTATGGTAGAATTCCTTCTCCATGACAACCACCCCTCCACCCTTATCCGCTGGGCGAATAATAATGTTTTTCCTTTTTTCCAAGGATTCTATTCCCTCCTTTATAAATTGAGGGTTAACTCCTTTCTTTACTGGAAGATCCTCAATTTCTTTCAACACCAAGTTCTTAAAAACTTCTACATAATGATTATTCTGAATTTGGGGATTAAAGATAGATCGATTTTTTAGGCCGCTATCTATTTTATCAGGTGCCACCGAAGCTCTCACTCCTGCTTCTACCGGGTGGCTTAAGAAATGTTTTTTTATATTCATCGTACGAATGAACTTATGCGTATCAATATACACCTGAAATTTATTCATTCTTTTTTTCGGGGCACATTTGAGGCCCAGATTCAGAATGTTGATTTCTTTATGGTCCAACTCAATTCCACTCAGATTGTAGATCCCCGTATTCATATGTCCCTTGGTCGTTTTTTTGGATTGCTTGGATCTCCCCCCCCTGCATCCCCTCCTTCTCTTAGTAGGGGCTTGGTGTTCATATTTTGTATGTTTGGGGGTCCAAGCTTTCCTCTCTGTTGTTGTACCCGCGGGTATCCTCTCGGAGTGCCCCGTCTCCCTCCCCTCCCCCGTGATCCTAAAAAAGGCTGGTTATATGATTGTTGGTCATAGTAGCCTCCTTCTTCCAGACTCGTGTATCTGTTATACAATGGGATCCCATTTCCATCTGGATGTTGATTCGATGGGGGATATGGTCTCCACTGTTGGTATCTCCCCTATAGGGCCTGGGGGTATGATACCCAAAACAACCCAGAAGAAATATGGGCAAAAAAGTGGAGTGAAGAAAAATGAGCAGGGATCTACAAACCCCTCCCACAATGGGGAAAACTCAGGGAAGAACCGCAATAGTGAATATGTTCACTCCCCCAGACCCCCTAGACAGGGAAGAGGGGATTACGAGTATCATACCCCCAGGCCCTATAGGGGAGATACCCCCCAAGGAAGGGGAGATTATGATTACCCATCACCATACAGAAGTGATGGTCCACGAGGATACCCCCACAACAGGAATACCAACAGTGGAGACCATGTCCCCCATCGAATCAACATCCAGATGGAAATGGGATCCCATTGTATAACAGATACACGAGTCTGGAAGAAGGAGGCTACTATGACCAACAATCATATAACCAGCCTTTTTTAGGATCACGGGGGAGGGGAGGGAGACGGGGCACTCCGAGAGGATACCCGCGGGTACAACAACAGAGAGGAAAGCTTGGACCCCCAAACATACAAAATATGAACACCAAGCCCCTACTAAGAGAAGGAGGGGATGCAGGGGGGGGAGATCCAAGCAATCCAAAAAAACGACCAAGGGACATATGAATACGGGGATCTACAATCTGAGTGGAATTGAGTTGGACCATAAAGAAATCAACATTCTGAATCTGGGCCTCAAATGTGCCCCGAAAAAAAGAATGAATAAATTTCAGGTGTATATTGATACGCATAAGTTCATTCATACGATGAATATAAAAAAACATTTCTTAAGCCACCCGGTAGAAGCAGGAGTGAGAGCTTCGGTGGCACCTGATAAAATAGATAGCGGCCTAAAAAAATTGATCTATCTTTAAACCCTAAATTCAGAATAATCATTATGTAGAAGTTTTTAAGAACTTGGTGTTGAAAGAAATTGAGGATCTTCCAGTAAAGAAAGGAGTTAACCCTCAATTTATAAAGGAGGGAATAGAATCCTTGGAAAAAAGGAAAAACATTATTATTCGCCCAGCGGATAAGGGTGGAGGGGTGGTTGTCATGGAGAAGGAATTCTACCATAAGCAATTGTTGGAGTTATTAGGAGATCAAGATACATACAAAAAGTTGAAATGTGATCCTACGGACTCATACAGCACCCAATTGGCTGCACTAGTGGACTGGGGTTTTGGGGTAAAAGCCCTAAACTCAAAGGAAAAAAGATATCTCGTACCCAGCGCCAATCGTATACCAGTAATATACACATTACCCAAGGTGCACAAGAATATAGAGAAACCCCCTCCTCGTCCTATAGTAAATGGAATCGGATCCGTTACTGCGAGACTGGGCGAATATCTAGATAGATTCCTTCAACCTAGTGTGAAAGCCACCAAAGCTTATTTGAAGGACACCTCAGATTTGCTACGACTGCTAGAACAAGTGAAATTTAACCCTGTATTGACATCGTACTTAGTGACAGCAGACGTAGCGTCGCTTTATACATGCATACAACATGAGGATGCGTCACTAGCCCTAAATTGGGCACTCAGTAAAAGGGACGACATTCCTTTTATCCAGAAGAAATTTGTGGGACATGCATTAGACTTCTGCATGTCCCACAATTACTTCTGGTTTGATGGACAGTTCTATTCTCAGCAGGTTGGCGTGGCAATGGGGGCTAAGTATGCCCCCAGCCTCGCCAACCTGTTTATGTCTGAATGGGAAGATAGACAAATGTTCAATGTTTATAGACCTCAATTAATCTTCTATCGAAGGTTCATTGATGATATCCTGTTGATATGGGAAGGATCCAGGGATGCTTTGGAACTCTTCCTTGAACATCTGAATAGGAATACGAATAACATCAGATTGGAATACCTGATCAGTGACGAATCGATAAATTTCTTAGATGTCACTATTGAGAAAGTAAATGATTCGTTAAAAACTAAAGTATACTTTAAACCGACGGACCGCAATAGCTACCTATCAGTAGCTAGTGGCCATCATCCATCATGGATAAAGAATATCCCGAAGGGCCAGCTATTGCGGATCCGTCGGAACTGTACTCTGATGGAGGATTATTTGGCCCAATCAGATGTTTTGAAGAATAAGTTTTTGCAAAAAGGGTATAAAGATGAAGAGCTTACTAAAATAGTACAAGAAGTGGCTAATATCCCCAGGGAACAATGCCTGAAAGAAAAAGAAAAAGCAGTACAAGGAGGGGATTCTCAACACCAATTAAGTTTTATTTCTGGTTTTCATCACCAGTATAAGGATATCGAGAACATTTATAGAAAATACTGGTATATTTTGTGCAAGGATAAACACTTGGGAGGAATATTACCTGCATATCCAAGGTTCATTTATAGGAAGGCCCCAAATATAGGTGATCGGATAGTGAAGAAAATTCTGGATCCACCTAAACCGAGATCCCTATTCTTTAATTTAAAAGGTTTTTTCTGCTGTAAGAAATGTGTTTGTTGCAGAACAGTAAGGGCCAGCAATAGAGGTATTACTAGCGTCACCAACAGAGAGGGGGAAAGGTTTGATATCAATGAGTTTAGTACGTGTACCACTACACATGTGGTATACCTCATGTGGTGCCCCTGTGGCTTATACTACGTTGGGAGGACCAAAAGGCAGTTGAAGATCCGCATTAATGAACACCTCACCAACATAAGAAATGGATATAAGTATCACAGCGTGTCTATGCACTTTAAGATCAAACACAAACAAGATCCCACTCTATTGCAATTCTGCGGCATTGATGTGGTCCATCCCTCCTGGCGGGGCTCCAACAGGGTAAGGGATCTATCACGGAGAGAGACGGAATGGATATTCCGCTTTAAGAGTTTAACCCCGAGAGGCCTTAACATTGAGCTAGATCTCAACTGTTTTTTAAATGATTTTTAGATTCTGTAGGTAGTTATATTTTATGGATTGTTATTCCACATGCTCATTTATACGGTTATGAGTGGATTAATATTTTAGATTTTTACAATTTTTTACATAAGTTCTACAATTAAATAATAGGGTCACCGATTGAGGGGTGATCATAAATATAGACCAATCGATTAGTTTTAGAGATTTTAGGATTAAATATCCTCCAGCCTTTGTTGAAGGTAAAGGTTGGAGGGCTGAAGTCGACCATTCTTGTTTTTCCACACACATCGGGTATAGTGTACTTTGATGTGTATCAATATTCTCACCATAACCAGGGTAAACGGTTTGCAAACATCACTTTTATTGTTATTTCTAATTTTATTATGTTGATTACATCGCAGGATGGGTTTTTAGTCATATCTGTAAGAGATGAGATTATGATATATATGTCAAGCATAATATATGGTTTTATGTATGTGTATCACTTTAATTATGTGGAACGCATAGTATACGTTTTTTTGACATGTCAGGGTGTATGGCGCTGTTAGACAACCTACCATTCCGGAGATGGATGGTGAGGATCTCACAGTGCCAAACGATTGATCTACACTGTGGTGTGTAGCTTGTTACAAAGAACAGCGGGGGTTTGCGCTCACGGGGACACCCGTAGAGCGCAGATGCTGGAGTGATACGCATGCATGCGCACTGAGGAGTCTCTGATCAACGGGCAACCGAGAGAGAGGTGCGCACGCATACTAAGACACCTTCATTTTGATTGGAGAGGGGAGGGAATAAAAGAAGTGATGGATGTCTAGGACGGCCTATCCCATGAATAAGGTACAGGCGTACCGAAACATGTTGGGGGCGTGGCCGTAAGAAGGATAACACCACGTACTAGTGACAGGAAGAAGCGAACTGAACGGTGAACCGAGAGAGGGGGGACAGCGTTACCCATTCGTTTAGCAGGCGGTGAGAGGGTGAGAGACACTTCATACGCTCTGCATTAGAGGGTCCGCCGTGACCGCATACCCCCTAGAAGGTTGATCTCAGATGCTGTGTGATATTGGACGGATTGCTGTGGAGTTTACTGTGCTAATAGTTTTTTACACAATGTGAGTGGAACAGTTGAAGTGTTATTTGCAGTGTGTTTCATTAAAGTGTTTGACGTTATTACACTATTGGGAGTGTTTTTCTATTTCTATATGGAACGAGTCTCCTGGATTCACATGCTTTAACCCTGGCCGGTTACAACAGCCATCTATGCCTTTCAGCCTCGCACGAAAGTGGAGGCATGAGGAGCTGGTGAGTGGCTGCCCATAGGGAGAGTGGTCACTGAACACTAAGGTGTGGTGGAAGAGCATAATAAAAGACCTCACATTTTTTCTACAAAAGGACTTGCTGTGGCACTTTATATGCTGTTTTTTATCACCATCACGGACACTATTTGTTGCACTCTTATTTTTAGACTGTATAAAAATATTTTTCATAAGGGAAATATGAGTTATTTTGGATGAGCAATTTTTGAGCAATTTAACACTGAGTCACGTTATGTATTATGGTGTATACAATTCAATACGTATGTTGAATAATATGTGGGGATATCACTAAGGGAGTGTTTGCACATATTTTCACAATAATCAATTATTTGGGTGTAGGGTGGATTACACCACATGTAGATATACACCAGTAAAAAGGTGGTTAGGTTTTCAGTTGTTATTAGTTTAGTTTGTTTAATTCACAATTTATTTTTCACTGTAAGGGGTGAATTAGATGTATTGTGATTAGCGCCACAATTTAAATTGTCACGGGAGGTGATCACCATTCATTACTCAGTACAGATTTAAATTCCATTGTAATATTAATAAGCTGCCGGTAATCTGCACATGGTCTAAGGGAACCGTCTTTTTTCCCAACAAAGAATATGCCAGCTCCGGCAGGTGAGGACGAGGGAGGGATGAAACCCTTTTTGAGGTTCTCGTTGATATATTGTTTGAGAGCTTCCAGCTCAGTTTCTGAGAGAGGAAATATACGGCCAAACGGGACTTCCAATCCGGGCAGGAGGTCGATCGGACAGTCGTAAGGCCGATGAGGTGGTAGGCGGTCAGCCATTTGTTTGTTGAAGACTTCTTGGAACTCAAGGTATTCAGAGGGAACACGTTGGAGTTTATCTGACGGAACAGTAATCGTAGCACAGACTTTCGTAGCCGTGGGAAGACAATGTTGAGAACAATACGGAGAGGAGAAAGATACCGCCTTAGTACTCCATTGGATCTGTGGATCATGAGCCTGTAACCAGGGCAGGCCCAGTATAACAGGGAAAATAGGAGAGTGAATGAGGTCTAGCCGTAGGAATTCCTGATGCCCGGAATCTGTGGTTACTAGAATAGGTTGGGTCTCCTGGGTGATAGGACCTGAACGAGGGAGTGACCCATCAGCCAGATGTATTCGTAGAACTTGAGCTTTGGTTTGCAGAGGGATATGCAGGCTGTGGGCCAAGGCAGCGTCTACGAAGCAACTGCATGCACCGGAATCAATGATGGCCGGTAAGCGGGTCTCCCCTTCCGGTAGCTGTAGAGAAACAAACAACATCACATAAGATTTTGGAGCATTGTTGTCTTGGCAATTCATCAAATTTGGCCGAAGGAACTTACTGGGTCTTATTGGGCAGTTGCGCAAAAAGTGTCCGGCTCCCCCGCAATAGAGGCACAAGTTGGATTGCCGTCTGCGTTGCCTCTCTTCTGAGGTCAGTGGAGCACGGACCAGGCTGAGCTGCATAGGTTCAGCCTCAGAGACTGGTGTAGTACCAGCTGCCTTAGGAGATGGTGAATGAACAGGCAGGGGTCTGGACGGCGTCCAAGCAGGGCCTGGGCCTTGGAAACGCTCTGAGCGTCGCTCACGCAAGCGCCTGTCCAATTTCTTGGCTGCTTGAATTAATTCTTCCAAGGAAGCGGGAGTCTCCATCCTGGCTAACTCGTCCTTGAGAAGTTCGGACAAGCCTTGACGGTACTGGTAGTGCAGGGCCGCCTCGTTCCAGTTTGTGTCGGCCGCCCATTTACGGAATTCCACCGTGTAGTCCTCAATTGGTCTCCTTCCTTGGGACAGGTGGTGCAGGATAGCTTTGGCTGTAGCCATACGCTGTGGGTCGTCATAGAGCTGGGACATACTCTCAAAAAAGGCATCTATTGTGTTTAGCACGGGACTTCTCTGTTCCATCAAGCCGTGGGCCAGGCTTGAGGTTCCTCAGACAGCAGTGAGATCACAAATCCCACCTTAACAACTTCCGATGAGAAGGTTCTGGGCTGGAGGGCAAAATAGAGGGAACATGCGTTTTTGAAGGCCCTAAATTTCTTACGGTCCCCTGAGAACCGTTCGGGTGTAGAAACCCTGGTTTCCGGGAGCGCCATGATGACTGTGGGACTGGCGGTAGCCTGGGGAAGCGGACCTCCACTACTGGGTGCGGGAGCTCAGGCTGCAGAAGGGAGTGACCCCGTAATCTGTTGGAGGCGGTTGTCAATCTGGGTATATCCCTCTTATAGTTTTTGAGCGGAGTCAGCCAGAGTGGAAACCTGCTGACACAGGATCTCCAAAGGAGAGCACGCTCTGTCGGCCTCGGACATCTGGCTGGTTTGTACTGTCACGACTAATACACACCGAGGCCAAGATGCCGAGAGCGGCTCGCCCTTACGACCACGCGCACCCAAGCCACTGGAGATGATACAGGGAGCAGGGGGCACGCGGAGGCACGGGCTTCCGGTAACTGAGGGATCCCAAGAAGGCCTGGTGGAAGTCTTCAGTTGCTGGCCGGAGGTACACAGGCGGGTGCCGTTCAGGACTGGGGAACTAAGGAACAGGAAGTCCATTAAACAGGCAGAGGTCAGAACTGGGTTATCAGGCAGAGCAAAGTCTGTTATACTAGCAGAGGTCAGAACCGGGTTATCAGGCAGAGCAAGTCCGTTATACTAGCAGAGGTCAGAACCGGGTGATCAGGCAGAGCAGAGTCCGTTACACAGGCAGAGGTCAGAACCGGGTGATCAGGCAGAGCAAAGTCCGTTACACAGGCAGAGGTAATACTGACACATAATCACACACATAGGTTGGACTTGATGGACTTGTGTCTTTTTTCAACCTCACCTACTATGTAACTATGTAGGTCAAAAGGGGATCAAGCAAGCAGCGGTATCCGTAGTAAAAGCCAGGGGTTCAGCACAGGTTACCATGAGCAGACAAGGAGATACAGCGGTACAGGGAGACCGGTACAGCTGACGACAAACCAGCAACCCGACTGGGCGCTGGAGCCGTCAGAAGTAGCCTCCCCGAGACCGGGCACCCGCACGGGCGACGCACCATTGGGCCACGAACGGGTGTACGTCGAAGCGCAAGTCCACCGCGCATTCGCCCCGGAGCTCTGCGAACGGAGGCGACCTGAGTCTCCTGACAGGGAGGCTGTCTTGACTGATCTACATGACAACCATGGCCATCTAGGGCCTGACAGGACCTTTAAATTGGTGAGACACCAGTTCTACTGGCCCTGTATGCGGGCTGAAAGCTACTGCCATTCCTGCCTCCAATGCATCCAAAGGAAGATCCTACCTCACTGAGCTGCCCCAATGGGCTACCTTCAGAGTCAGGGACCCATGGATTTGGTGTGCATTGAATTCCTATGCTTGGAGCCTGATGTGAGTGAACAGGTAAATATTCTGGTAGTAACTGATCACTTCACTAGATATGCCCAGGTTTTTCCTACAAAGGACCAACAGGCATCCACTGTAGCTAAAATCCTATTGGAAAGTATCACAGGAATAACAATAGAGCCTAACCACGGGGGAACCAGTATGGGAGGGGTTATCAATCCAACCGTACCCCTTATCGGAAAGGGGGGCAGCAATATGATTACCACAATAATGGCCACCATAACACATATGGATACCAGCAGGGAATACCATATGGGAACGGCCAACGCCAACCCTTTAGGGGCCCACCACAAGGGGAATATCAATACCCTAGGAATAATACACAAGGGGGGGGTAGTATACTATTCACCCAAACCGCAAAGTGTAAGATACGAGAAGCCACCGGATAAATGTGGGGTGCCTGTTTATAACAGTTATCAACCCCTGGAGGATAATGAGGACCAATATGCTGATGAGTCTTTTTTAGGGCCAGACAGGGGGGGGCACCATCCGCGATCCCAGAAACTCAGAAAGAGGGGGGGAGAGCTGGACGAAAGGTACAACAGAAAAAGAAGGGGGGAAGATTAGGAGAGGGGATTTACAACTTGAGTGGAGCCACATTATCAAGAGAGGAAATACTAACCCTGGATAAAAGGCATTAAATTTGCGCCAAAGAAGGGACTTAATAAATTTGAAACGTATGTCGGACTGCAGAAGTTTATTAGGAAACTCAACATTAAGAAGTATTCTGCCCTTAATCCGGTGGAAAGAACAACCATGGATAATAAACATACCAATTTGAGAAATAATTCTGCATTCAACCCCCACATAACTAATAACAAATACGTGGATCTTTTCAAGAAATTAGTCACCTCTGAATTGGAACAATTACCCATTAGGAAGATACATGAATGTAGAGATCTCAAAAAAGGAATGGAAATATTGGAAAGTAGAACTGATATAGTAATTAGGCCGGCGGACAAAGGGGGTGGCATTGTCGTCCTATCCCTGGAACAGTATAAAGCCGAAATGGAAAGGATATTAAGTGATGGGGATACTTACCAACTTTTGAATACCAATCCCTCCAAAACGTTTAAGGAAGAATTGGAGCTTATTATACAGTACGGTACGGATAACAATCTTCTTAACAAACAAGAGGCAAAATATCTGGTTCCTTTGGTCTGCAAGATCCCAGTAATATATTACTTACCTAAAATTCACAAAAACACTACGGAGCCCCCCGGGAGACCCATAGTAAGCGGTATCGAATCTTTGACTTCTAGATTAGGAGAGTACATAGATCTCCATTTGCAACCTTTGGTTAGAAAAACTGATGCTTACCTTAAGGATACCAAGCACACCCTGCAGCTATTACAGAGATGCAGTGTAAATGAGAATTTGATTATGGCCACAGGGGATATAGCCTCGCTATACACGAACATTGACCATGAAGGGACTTTGGATGCAGTCAAGTGGGCTCTAGAGAAAGAAAACGATGTAGTGAGAGCTGAACTGCATACGTTTATTTTGAAATGTTTGGACTTTTGTCTACAACATAACTTCTTCTGGTACTATAACAAATTCTACTTACAAATACTAGGAGTGGCTATGGGCGCTAAGTTCGCCCCGAGTGTAGTGAACCTTTATATGGCTAAGTGGGAGGCGGAAAGGGGTCTTGGGGATGGATTTGGAGATATCCTACTATACAAAAGGTTTATAGATGACCTGCTCATCATTTGGAATGGGAGTATGGAATCATTGATGTCATTACTAGAATCTATGAACGTTAATGATCGTAACATCCAGTTAACCTGGGATATTAGTAGGGATCGGATACATTTTCTGGATTTGGAAATATTCAGAACCACTAGGGGCATTGAGACCAAATCTTTTTTCAAGACGACAGATCATAATTCTTACATCCCCACCTCAAGCTGCCACTTTAGACCATGGCTCAATAATATCCCCAGAGGGCAATACATGAGGATGCAGAGAAATTGCACACAGGATGCAGATAATGTTGTGGAACCACCCCTTTCGAAACCCAGGATGTTTTGGGATGTGAAGGGCTTTTATGGTTGTGGGAGATGCTATAGTTGCATTAGGGTTCCAACTAATATTAAAAGGATAAAAGGGTTTCATCATCCCCACACCAATAATGTCTATAAGATCAGGGATTTTATATCCTGCAACATGGTGGGGGTCGTATATGTGATAAAATGTCCATGCGATTTGTACTATGTCGGACGTACTATAAGAGCTTTAGAGGATCGAATGGAAGAGCATGTGAGGAATATATGTAAAGGCTCTGACAAGCATTACCTCTCTATACATTTCAAGGAGGTACATAACCAAAGTACGGTGGGGATGCGATTCTGGGGAATAGAGGCACCCAAACGGCACTGAAGAGGCTCCAATTACATTAGAGAAATTAGTAAGCGGGAATCGTGGTTAATACATCAGTTGGGTTCCCTCTTTCCGGGGGGGTTGAATAAAGAATTCGACCTCAGGTATTTTCTTAGCAATTTTTATTCTAGGGGTGATCCCATTCTTTTACTGTTTTTTCCTCATTTTTTCCGTTTTTTTTTTTTTTTTTCCTCGGTTGTTATCCCTAAAGAATATTTGGGGATGCTTCCTTGATGATTGTTAACCCAGATTATTGTTTGGGGAGTTTTTTACTTATTTGTTTTTTAGGGGTTCTCTGTTGGTAACATATTTTGCCCCCCTATGTGGTATTTTATCTGGGGTTATCATTAATAAGGGGATGTAGAGGTGGTGTTCATTTGGATTTATAATTTACACATTAGGTGATGACATCATGACCGTACCTGTCGTTGGGTTACGAACGATCATCTAATCATTTTAGTTTAAGGTTACATATAATAGATAGTGGTTGGATTTAGATTTAATCATATGTAGTATTTTTAATATTTTAATATACTTATATTATTCATGTCCTTTTTCTGCATATATGGATATAAGAAATTTGATATATCACACCACTAGGGTATACTTATCAGTTTAGGTGATTGATGCACTTTATTTGCCATGTTATAATAATTTTTTAACATTAAACTTTTTAGTACCCGGGTTAAGCCACAGCTCGCACTCGTTTCTATATGTATGTATTTTTTGACCGCTTATATAGAGGTATGTTGTGGTATGAATGATACCAGAGCTCCGTCCTGGGAAGTATATTCGTAGCACAGTTTATTTCTGTTGGTACTAATAGATCGATAGAGCACTGATTGATATATTGTAGGTAGTTCCCATTGATTGTCCACCGTCTGTTTATCAGATAGGGCGCTCGTTGGGAGACAGGCTTTTTACCTCTATATCTAAGCTGTAGTCCAGCACTAGAGTGTCCACGATCCATGGCAAAATGGCTGTGGCTGTCTTATTTAAACCTGTAGAGCATCCATCCAATCATATCCCCCTGATGAAGACACGTGATCCCTGTGTCGAACACGCGTAGGGGAGGGGCCAGGACAGAGAGAGCATCACGGAGCACACACAGTAGAAGTTTGCTGCCGCAGCATACCACATCATCTGTCTGGCGGCTTCTATACCTTGACATAGAAGGCTATTGTAGAATGGTGCACTGACGCACCAGTATTATGTGAGTACCCCATTGTGGGGAGTGTTTTTATTCAATAAATTTCATTTGGCTATATTACACTATATAGTTTCCCTTTCATTCTTATGTATGGAGCTGCACTGAATCCATCTGGAGGAGTATCTCTGACATCAGCACTGAGCCCAGGGGTGGCTCTAAAGCGTGTTTGGACTCAGGGTAGCAGCTGGGTTACATGCTCTGAGGTGAGCAGATTAGCCTAAGGGGGCCACTGAGGTGCATCGGAGCATGTTTTTCAGCACTAAGGATATATCAGCATGACAAATGTTATCACATTTGGATTTCCCCTGCATGCATTAGTTTGGATTGCCATATAGGACTTTTTCACAGTTTTTTGGTATTAACCATTGAGCACTTGTGGTTTTTTATATAGAGCATTTAACACTGATGATGTTTATCTATGCACTTTAACATCTGATGTACAATGTTTATCTGATGTTTATCTATGCACTTTAATATCTGATGTACAATATTGGGGCACTTATGGTGTCTTATGCAGAGTACTTAGCACTGTTTAGTTTTGATGTACAATATTTATGTTTACATTTGTCCTAATTTGCACTGTGCACTTTTTATTGGTTACATGTTTGCACTTTATTTATATAATTTTTTTTTTGGAGCGGCAAGTAGTGCTAAATTGAGATTAGTACTCTTACATTTACTACTGCTAGGTGTGCCAGTTGGGTTGAGTCTGTTCTTGGGGTGGAAGAGGCAGAGTAAAGAACCAACAATATTCAAGCGGCTTCTGCGGGGATAGCACTACACATGTTACAAAAGGTGAACTTATCCTTCGTATTATATCCGCAGCAAGAAAACAGAGAACATTGCTATGATGTAGCTAGAATATCTGGCATATCCACCAGCACCACATTAATTGTATTTTCAGTAATAATCATGAAATTAAAGTGATATTAAAAGGTACTTTTTTTGTGCAAAAATATTGAAGAAAGAGCAGTGGTGCTGCAGCCGGGACAGTGCTGGATCATTGGGAAGCGGGCTGGAGGGTGGTGGGGCAGCCAGAACAAGTAATGGTACTGTAGCCAAGAGCTGGCTGTTATGCCTGCCATTCAGGAACAGTGTATAGCGGTATTAATGTGGGGTTGTCTCCCTCTAGTGTTGGCTTCGACTGTTATTTCTTTTTAGACAAAACTTAGAGCAGAGTAAAGCATCATGGGATGTGTAGTTCTGAATACTGAAGTTTTAATTCCAGCAGGACTGGCCTGAACTACTACTACCAGATTGCTGAGAAGAGGAGAACAGAATGCTGGGAGAGGAAATAAAAAGGAGGGTTGGATCCTAGATCGCTCTCTTGGGATGCCAGCTTGGATCTGCCAGCAGGAGCTCTGTGTCAGTGTAAGCTGCGCCAAGTTGTGGCCTGCACAGCAGGGAGTCATACAGCTGTATCCAGAGGGACCTCTGTGGACAGCATCGCTTCTTACCTACAGCAGACCGGAGACTGTTCTAGGTTCTCCAGCGATGCCTGCACTTCAGATCCAGGTAGTCCGTGGCATGGTGTGACGGGGTCAGACGCCATTCTCAGAGTTAGGATTCAGAGGGAGTTCCTGAAAGAGTCTTCATCAGCACCTGCATCGCTGTCAGCAACTTCTGTAACCAGTGCGGTGAGCGGGCGTTTGCCCTTTAGATTCTGTTAAGACACTGCATATAGACATGCCTTATCCAACCCAGCTTTCTGGTACTTGTGGTGCCACTGGAAGTTAGTTCACATACTCTAAGGAACACTGTATGCAGACATCTATATCCTGTTCACATCTTTACCACCAGCAATCTTATTGGATACAATAATATTCCATCCGTATCGGAAGAGTGTGAAGTAAAATAAAGATACACCACAGATCAGTCAAATTTGCTATACTCTATCATCAAGGATTACTCTATTCTTAACACATCAAGGCTAGCTGAAGATTTGCCAGATTCCAAGGAGTAACACTTTAACCCTTTTATCCTCTCTTTATTTGCTCAAGTGACTAAAGTTGTTTTTGGCACAAAGGATCTGCTCTCACTTTCTCTGGAACTCTATTTAAAGGAGCCAGACAAGCTAAACACAATAGTTCGGATAATGTACAGTATGTTATACTGATGTTAATGGGCTGTGGGTTAAGGAAACAGAGGGGAGTGAACCTAACATAGTAAATCAAGTGTCAGTTCCCTACCCTTCTGATGACCTGTTCACATAGGTTACTGTGATGGAAACAGGGTCTGGCACAATTTGGGTCATTTTGTATACTTTGTATTTCTCTTTACTATCAAACGGTTACCAATTGCAAATTGTGTTTATAAACCATACTATATTGTTCAGATAAAAATGTTATGTTTTACACTTTTATGTGTCCCTTTTACCACAGTAAACAAATTTGAACTGTCTCACTGGTATTGTGTAAGTTTCTGACTATAGGTGACAGCTGGTAAAAATGACTAAACCCAGGGTGTCAGAGGTGAAGGATGATTTGCAGAGTCGGGGCTACCAGTGGGGAATAGACAGGACTGTCTTTAATATTGATTGGACCCTGGGCAATCATTTTCTTGGGCCCCCCCCTTCATGCAATTTCGCTCTCCACCTGCTCTGAGACATACAATAAATAGCAGCTAGACTCAAAACCAGTTTACTGAATCAGACCGGGCAGAGATTGTAATTGGTTGCCAGAGATTACAGTGTATTAATACCGCTTACTGACTGGTTGCTAGAGGTTACAGCACACATTACGGCTCACTGGTTAGCTGCTAGAGGTTACAGCATGTGATTTCTGCTCCCTATTTTTGGTGAAATAAAGAAATGTGATCTTAATTAAACTATATGACTTTGATCCGTCCTTAGTCACAGGACAATGGACACCTTACTGACAGGCTTTCTTTCAGTCCTCTACAAACTCAACTAAATCAAAGACTTGCCTTTGATCTGCACATGCTGTTAGTTTTAGCTGAAAACAGCTACATACTGCTGATTGTCTCTCAGGTTCACTGTAATTTATTGAAAAGAAACAGCAAGCGGCGCTAGTTTGTAATCCTAAACTCAATATCTATATACTAATAATATATTATTTAAAAATACAGTGAAGATCCCCTGCAGATTTTGCCCACTTACAAAGAAATGAAAGGTTTATCATTTTTATCATAGGTGTATTTTAAATGATAGAGACAGAATATCAACCAAATATCCAGAAAAAAACATAAAAATATGCTATAAATTAATTTGCAGTTCACTAAGAACCTTCTTGCCTCATCCAAAACACTGAAGATGGGTCATGGGTCTTCCAGCATGACAATGACCCAAAACATACCGCCAAGTCAACAAAGGAATGGCTCAAGAAGAAGCACATCAAGGTCATGGAGTGGCCTAGTCAGTCTCCAGACCCTAATCCTATATAAAATGTATGGAGGGAGCTGAAACTTTGAGTTGCCAAGTGACAGCCAAGAAAGCTTAAGGATTTAGAGAAGATCTGTAAAAAAGAGTGGACCAAAATCCCTCCTGAGATGTGTGCAAACCTGGTCACTAACGTCTTACCTCTGTGCTCCCCAACAAGGGTTTCTCCACCAAGTACTAAGTCATATTTTGCTTGGGGATCAAATACTTATTTCAATCACTGAACTGCAACTCAATTTATAACAGTTGTATCATGTGTTTTTTCTGGATTTTTGGTTGATATTCTGTCTCTATCATTTAAAATACACCTATGATAAAAATTATAGACCCTTACTTTCTATGTAAGTGTGCAAACTTACAAATTCTGCAGGGGATCAAGTAATTATTTCCCCCACTGTATACACTTCTATATGTGCAATCATAAACCTTAAACGTGTTAAATAAAAAACAGTATTAATCATATAAAGTGCATAAATCATATGGCAATCAAAAGTGACATCGCTGTAAAAAATATATCACTGTAAAAAAATATATATATATCAAACGCTGCAATACAATAATATCACAGCTCAAAAACGTAAATGCTACCAACACATATAGTGCAATTATTTTTTTAAAAATGTGCAAAATACTACAAAAAGTGCAAAGTCCAGTGCTATTTTGAGGAATAAAAGTGCAAAGTGCAATATATTAGTCCACTCAGAAAAAAAGTTCACAATTGATCCATGGAAAATCTCCCAGAGAATCCAATGCAAATGAATATAGAAATACTCTTAAGCTGTGTACACACGGGCGGACTTTTCAGCATCAAACGTCCGACGGTCTTTCCGACAGACTTTCAACGGAGTTACAATGGACTTTCGGACGACCGGACTTGCCCACACTCGAACGGACTAAAGTCCGTTCGAAAGTCTGATGGTATGAACGTGATGACGTACGAAGGGACTAGAATAAGGAAGTTCATAACCAGTAGCCAATAGCTGCTCTTGCGTCCTTTTTTGTCCATCGGACTAGCATACAGATGAACTGATTTTTCGACCAGACTCGAGTCCATCAGAAAGATTTGAAACATGTTCCAAATCTAAAGTCTGTCTGATTTTTGACAGAAAAAATCAGCTGAAGGTCCGATGAAGCCCACACAGGGTCAGATTGTCCGACGGATTTGTTCCGTCGGACCAGTCTGGTCGAAAAAGTCCACCCATGTGTACACGGCAATAGAGTGTGTTTGAATTACTAAAAGTGACACCCGATGTGATCCTTCACCATCCACACTATAATGACTCACCAGAAATATTGGCTGGTCAGATTATAAACCAGTTCTGATCTTTTAAAATAATCTCCAAAGAGTTTAATCTCTAGGGTATTGGCTCCCACTATGATCCCTTGCAATCACAAGCTCTCATGTAGGTCACGGCAACACATAAAAGTGAAACAGAGGGAGGAAAGCTTCAATAGCATAATAACGTTTTTTAAAATAGGCTTTATTGGAAAGAATTTAAATCTACTCACATGTTACAAGTTCCCCCCAACACTAGGGTATAAACACTTTTTCGTATTGCAGATCGTCTCCGGCTGCTAATCACAATAGCATTCAATAGCATAATAACGTTTTTTAAAATAGGCTTTATTGGAAAGAATTTAAATCTACTCACATGTTACAAGTTCCCCCCAACACTAGGGTATAAACACTTTTTCGTATTGCAGATCGTCTCCGGCTGCTAATCACAAACTGCGGGTATGATCCAACTATGCGCGATGACGTCAGCGTCCTTGTCAGGAAAGGTCCCCTCCACTGGTAATATCGATCATTTGGCATGCAGTACTGAGGTCCACCAGCAGGTGTCT
This sequence comes from Lithobates clamitans, assembly GCA_037952925.1. Taxonomy (NCBI): domain Eukaryota; kingdom Metazoa; phylum Chordata; class Amphibia; order Anura; family Ranidae; genus Lithobates; species Lithobates clamitans. The sequence continues at coordinate 3,256,896 of JBBGZY010001120.1, forward strand.
CCTGGCAGTTTGGAGCTGTCAGAAGAGCTTTTTTCCTGCTGGAATTTTGTCATCTTTTGGGCCGCAGTACTGGCGTTCACCAGCGGGGGAATCCTGGCAGTATGGAGCAGGTATTACCTGCAGATAGGCATCACCTGACTTTATTAGCAGCTGTAGTATAAATACCCTGTATATTCCTGCATCCCTGGAACCTTGTCCTGCAACCTGATCCCTTTCTCCTTGTCCCCCCATCTGCTGACCTTCTGTTTATGACACTGGCCTGGCCTGGCTTGACTACGATTCTGGTATCCCCTTTTGTTATATGTACTGGTTGGTTTGTTGTCACTGTTTTAGTTATTTGGTTTTCTCACTCTGGTATTGGTGGTGTATTCAGATTTATATGCATTTATCTTAATAAAATCACTTACTTTCACCTACTTATGTTTGATTTACTCTGTCGCAGTCACACAGTTCTGGTCACATCTGGTTTATGACAGTCCTAGCCTCGTCCTACGCGTTTTATCATTCTATGTCCTCATGGAGTGGCAGGATGTCTGATGCCATTGTGCCATCTTTATAGTGGAAGTCCACCCGGTGAACTCCACACTATATGTTAAAACAGTTAACAAACATACTAATCTGAGTGAGCGCATCTACATAAAAATAGCCTTTCTTACTCCCCAAATGAATTATAACATAAAACACATAACTCTTATTGCACCAGTGTGTATCCACATTGTCCCACTGCTGATTAAAGGGGAAATGTGTGCGCTATTTACTTCCACACACTTCCCCTTTAATGAGCAGTGTGTCACGTACCTGGTGGTAGACCCTGATATGCAGGGGATGGCCTCTCTTACACCTCTGACTCAAGGTCCCTGATAAAGCAGACAGGAGGCGCAGGAGTGCAGAGTCACATGAGTACCTGGCAGAATCGCTAGCAGCGGAGCTGGGCTGGAACTTTTAGTGGAGTTGTAGAAGAACACAGACACAGTGGAAAGACCAGGAACAGCAAGTAGGCTGGAAGCAGGAACAGGCTGGTACTTGAACACCATGGACCGAGAAGCAGGTAAAGCAGCTGGTGGGATGGATGCTCCGAGAGGACTGGAGTGTAGGCAGGTACAGGCAGGCTGGGCCATACACTGGCGAGCAAGTCAGGAACTGATGTGGAGGATAGAGTGTCGTCAAGGTGCAGGCCGGGTCGGTAACTGGCTGGCAGAGAGGTAGCAGAGGGAACAGGCAGGTGCAGAGTCGGAGACAAGCCGAGGTTGGATGCAGGCAGATAGCAGGAGAAGTCAGGAACAAGCCAGGTCAATCAACTGGAACAGGTATCAGCAACAGATAGCAGGGAACACAGGGAACGCTGTAGACCAGACAGTATTGATTCTGGGTGCTGACCCAGTATAAATAGCCCATTTGGCGCCATGACCTGTCACAGCACAGGTGCACCTGCTGCATTCCTCTCACTGGAATTGGGAGCTCAGGACGTCTTCTGCGGCTGTCATCTTGGCTGCTGGCATGCCCTTCCTGACATTGCCCCCTCCCAATGGGCCACTTTGGCAGGATGAGAATTCTTAAAAGCCCGAATAAGCCTTTTAGCATGAATATTACCTTCTGGTTCCCATGAGTTGTCCTCTGGCACATAACCTTTCCATTTTATTAGATACTGGATTTAATTCCTCCTTTTCTAAAATTTCTTTCGTCTTCAGATTCCTCTTCCCTGTCAACAACTACTGGTTCAGATGGACCAACATTTCGTCCAGGAAAGGAGTCAGGGATAGCGGGCTTCAGCAGGGTTATTTGAAACACAGGATGAATCCTGAAAGAGTCTGATAGTTCCATTTCGTAAGCTACATCGTTGATCCACTTCTTCACTGGAAACGGCCCCACAAACTTAGGACCAAATTTCTTTGATGGGCAGGCTTATTTCAGGTTTGTTGTGGATAACAATACTTGATCACCAGGATTCAGGATCAATTCTCCTGTTCTCTTTTTATCAAAGATCTCCTTGTTGTATGCCTGTGTTTTGGCATTGTTTCCTGCAACAATTTGTTGTTAGTACTGAAGATATTCATTGTCTCAAGGACAGCTGGTACAGGGCACTCAGAGATTGCATTAGACAGGAAAGAAGGATGGAAGCCATAAATGACAAAGAATGGTGACTGCTTCGTAGGCGATTGAACAGAGTTATTGTAAGCAAATTTGGCTAATGAAAGAATAGTGCCCACCTGGCTTGCCGGGGTTTCAGCCTCTTTGCTGTCCTTAAATATTCAAAATTCCTATGATCTGTATAGATCAAGATTGGATGTGCGGCTCCTTCCAGCAGGTACCTCCACTCTTCCAAAGCAGCTTTGATTGCTAGGAGTTTGCAGTCCCCGACATTATAGTTCATCATAGTTCCTCTCTGCTGTTGATAGCTTATGGGAAAAAAAAGCGACTGGATGTAACAGAGCCTTGGACCCCTGCCTCTGGGAAAGCACTGCTCCACGCCGTTTCTGATGCATCTACTTCTAAAACGTATGGCAAGGCTGGATCAGAGAGTTTCAGAGCGAATGCAGAGGTGAACAGTTTCAAAGGTAGTCTGAGCTTCAGGGGACCAATGAAATCTAATGCCTTGTTTAGTCAGCTGTGTAATGGGGCAGATGATTGCTGAAAATCCCCTGATGAATTTCCAGTAGAAATTTGTGAATCCCACAAAACTTTGAATACATTTTTTATCTACAGGTGCTGGCCAGTCATGGCAGTGACCTTTTGGGGATCCATTTTGACACCTTCAGTAGATCTGATCAGACCCAGGATTTGAATGTTTTGGTGTTAAAGCTCGCACTTCTCGGGTTTGGCATATAGTCCATGCTGTCGAAGTCAGCTCAATACACTTTTAACATGTCTGCAATGATTTTCTAGGGAGAGAAGGAGAAGATTAATATATCATTAAAGTACACTATGACAAACAGATCCAAGAAATCTCAGAAGACATCATTAATGATGTGCTGGAATGTAGCGGGGGCATTACAAAGTCCAAAAGGCATCACTAGATACTCGAAATGCTGAAATCGAGTGCGGAAATCTGTCTTTCATTCATCCTCCTCTCGTATATGAACCAGATTATAGGCACCTTGGAGATCCAGTTTCGTAAAAATGGTTGCAGCACCGAGCCTCTGGAACACTTCAGGCACCAATGGAAGGGGATAACGGTTCTTATTGGTAACTTTATTAAGTTCATGATAATCCACACAAGGCCGTAAAGAGTGATCCTTCTCCACAAAGAGGATACCCGCACCAGCCGGGTGCGTGGATGGACGGATGAAACCTTTAAGTTATTGTCAATATAGTCCTTTAATGCAGCAAGATCAAGTTCAGCCAGGGGGAAGATTCTCCCAAAAGGGACTTCAATCCTGGGAAGAAGTTTGATTTGCAGTCATAGGGCCGATGGTGAGGAAGAGCCTCTGCCCCTTTTTTGCTGAACACATCCAGGAAGTCATGATAAACTGCTGGTACAGATTGACAAGCTTCAAGGTCCAGGCACAGCAGATATGGTTGATCACAAGGGGCTTCCTGTAAACAGTGTTGAAGGCAGTAGGGGGAATGAAACTTGATTTCCTCTGTGGCCCAATTAATATGCGGGTTATGTGCTTTTAACCATGGCATGTCAAGGATAACTGGAAACAGGGGTGAGGCGATGGCATCCAGGCGTAGCAGTTCTTGATGGTTTTTGGTAATGGTGGCAGATAATGGAACTGTTTCCTGGGTGACTAACCCGGATTTAATGGCGGACCCATCAGCCAAGTGCACTGAAAGTCTATGAGCCATAGGTTGCGGAATGTGATGCACCGCAGCAAAGGACAAGTCCATGAAACAGCTGCAGGCTCTGGAATCAATTATGGCGGAGACCTTGATAGTCCTTTCTGGAAGCTGCAACAGAATGGGAGGAGCAAGATGAGCAGAGTTGTTTGGCAAGGTTGGAGTAGAAGCAGAAGAGACTGAGAGGCACTTACGGAGTTTAGCTGGGCATGACCTCACGTAGTGTCCTGGTTCTCCACAGTACAGGTAGAGGTTCTGCTGGTGTTGGCATTGGCGACCTTCAACGGTAAGTGAGGGGTGAAGTAAGCCAAGCTGCATTGACTCTGGTGCATTAGGAACTGATGCTGCAGGAACTGGTGGAGCAGAGTTAAAGGAACTGGGAACCCGTGGTAGCATCCACACTGGACGAGACTGTCCTGTGATCCTTTCGGACCTACGTTCTCTTAGGCGTCGATCAATCTGGATGGATAAGTTAATGAGGGCATCCAGGGAGGAAGGAACCCCAACCCAGGCTAATTCATCCTTGAGAGGTTCAGAAAGGCCCATACGGAACTGGTAGCACAGGGCAGCATCATTCCAGTTAGTGTGGGAACTCTAGCGCCTGAACTCAGAAACATAATCTTTAGCTGCTCTGTGACCTTGCTGAAGTGTATGTAGTAGATAAAAAATGGTCTGTGCCCTTAAAGTGACATGTTAACCAAATATGCAAACATAAAACAAAATAAGTGAATAAAAAGTGATTGAAAGAATCATTATAGAAAGTAAAAAAGTCCAAAACAGTGAAGCATGTGACTTATGTAAAGTCCTCCAATAAACATTGAAAACTTTAAGGGTTCCTCCAAAAGAGAACAGACCAGCAGCCAAAATTTCAGTGAAAATCTTGTGACTTTATGAAACAAAGTGAACCCATCACCACACAGAGTGCACGTTTACCAGCTGCACAAGTTTAAACACTTGTGGCTAATACCCAGCCAGGGCCTTTTCCTCCAAAAACTTCGGATGTCTGTTCTGGTCATATGACATAGTAAGCCGCTTGGTCGGGAAGGAGGTTGGAGGTACAGCTTGTGGACCCATATACGGTACAAGTGGCAATGAGGCGATGTCAACGCAAAAACAAAGGGCAGGGAAAATCACCATAGATAAAACCAGAGGTTGTTTATTCAAATATAAAAGCAGTATTCCTTGCAAAGCATATATAAAATTCAATAAAAAATGAGGCCGGCCGGCAACAATACAAACGCCGTGCAAACGGGACGTAAACAGCGCGGTGACGTCTGCACGTCGCTCCTCCCGGCGCATTTCATCACTAATCTGTTGTCGTCCTGGGGCATGGGTGGCGTACTGTTACTCCACTTTATATAGTAAGCACATACAACCAAACCTTGTTCTGAATCCCAGGTGGCTGATGTTGTAAACGCCATTTTGTATGTGGGGAAATCTAAAACCCAACCTGGAAGTCCTACAGAGAGTGGAAAACGTTCGGATAGACAGTGAGCGCCACAATCAAAGCACTCACCACTGCACCAGCATACCCACCACAATTGAACTACCAAAATGGGCTCAAAGGATGACTTGCATATTCAATAAGCATGAATGATAATGAAAACTATAATACTCAAAAAGGAGAGAGATTTCCGCGCTCACGGACCTAGGCTTGCAGCCTCCCCTTACGCACCCCCGAAAGGGGTGAGGTAAGTAAAAGGAATTTGTAGATAGGGGCAAGTGGCGCTACCTATGTTGGGTACATAATTAAATGTATACTCTCATCTATATATAAGAGAAAATGCCCTCAGTTCAAAAATAAATGTAAAGTTATGAAATAAATGTGTGGCCAATAGGGTTTATACCCCGTGCTAGTATGTGCAAACAAGTGAATCCCTATTCTATACAGAAGTGTAAAAAACATCCATATCAGTGACAGTTATTCCAAAATATATAAATGATTCAATAAATGTTCCCCCTAATGCTTGTGAGGGACTGAATTGAATAATATTCAAATCTTCCTTCCAGCTAATTGTATTGGCTGATCATGGAACATCAATCAGTATAAACTAATACCATATATAATGATTAAGTGTTACCACATTATCTCCACAGTGCACAAATTATGCAGGTGCAACAATCATAGCTCAATTCATTAGCATTGAAAAGAGGCAATATTAATAAAGACCATATATAGAGAAATATATGAATAAATATGAAAAAAATGTGAAGAAAAAAGAATTTTTTGGATTTAAATTAAATATAAAAAGTGAAAAAATTAATTGTGAAAGTCCCAGGTAAAATCAATTCATTCAAAAGTTCCTCCGTGAAGTGACTTCAGTGACAGCAATAGTTGATATCCAGTGACTTCGGTGCTCCCCCTCAAGAATCCCCACTCACCAGCTCCCTGTACCCCTGCAGGGGTAATGGGCATCTAGTATCCGGCACTCAGTGGCGTCTTGGATTCCAATGAGGATGTCCCTGGGGGCTTCCGCTCCAAATATAAAGTAGCCTTCAATGCTCCGGTTTATCTTTTTACTCTGTTTTAATGTTGTTTGTCCCCTGTGCCAGATTTAGACACTGTTTCGCTTGAATCTCTTGTATTCTTTCCCCAGGCCGGCTCAGGTCAGCACCGGCTACATTAAAGTATAGGCAGATATACCAGAGAGGCAGATATACTTTAATGTCGCCGGTGCTGACCTGAGCCGGCCTGGGGAAAGAATACAAGAGATTCAAGCGAAACAGTGTCTAAATCTGGCACAGGGGACAAACAACATTAAAACAGAGTAAAAAGATAAACCGGAGCATTGAAGGCTACTTTATATTTGGAGCGGAAGCCCCCAGGGACATCCTCATTGGAATCCAAGACGCCACTGAGTGCCGGATACTAGATGCCCATTACCCCTGCAGGGGTACAGGGAGCTGGTGAGTGGGGATCCTTGAGGGGGAGCACCGAAGTCACTGGATATCAACTATTGCTGTCACTGAAGTCACTTCACGCAGGAACTTTTGAATGAATTGCTTTTACCTGGGACTTTCAAAATTAATTTTTTCACTTTTTATATTTAATTTAAATCCGAAAAATTCTTTTTTCTTCACATTTTTTTCATATTTATTCATATATTTCTCTATATTTGGTCTTTATTAATATTGCCTCTTTTCAATGCTAATGAATTGAGCTATGATTGTTGCACCTGCATAATTTGTGCACTGTGGTAACACTTAATCATTATATATGGTATTAGTTTATACTGATTGAGGTTCCATGATCAGCCAATACAATTAGCTGGAAGGAAGATTTGAATATTATTCAATTCAGTCCCTCACAAGCATTAGGGGGAACATTTATTGAATCATTTATATATTTTGGAATAACTGTCACTGATATGGATGTTTTTTACACTTCTGTATAGAATAGGGATTCACTTGTTTGCACATACTAGCACGGGGTATTAACCCTATTGGCCACACATTTATTTCATAACTTTACATTTATTTTTGAACTGAGGGCATTTTCTCTTATATATAGATGAGAGTATACATTTAATTACGTACCCAACATAGGTAGCGCCACTTGCCCCTATCTACAAATTCCTTATAATACTCAAAAAGCTAACTTTATAAACAAATATACACACATAACCTAAAAACATCATAACATGCCATCCATGTTCGTGGCTAAATGGTAGCCACCGTGGATAGGAAACGACTTTCATGTCAATATCAAAGGCCACACGCGAGGCAAGAATGGCCAATTATAATAAAATCGGTCAGTCATCTCCACTGTGAGTAAATTAAGTGTTATTTCAAGGACTGGTTACCCATCAAAACATCACCAAAAAGAAGATTTTTTTCTTTTAAGGCCCCTTTCATAAGTGCGGATCCGTTTTCAGAGATCAGCCTGTTCAGCAGGGATCGATCCGTTGATCCCCGCTGAGCCGGCGGATGACAAGTCCGTCTCTGCACACTGTGCAGAAACGGACCTGTCAGATCTACGCTCTCCTCTATGGGGGGATCGGATGAAAACGGACCGCCTATCCATTTTCATTTGATCCGATCAACCAGACGGATGGAAAATAGGGTTTCCATCCATCTGGATGTAGCGGAGCGGATCAGATTGGGGCGAATCGGATGTCAGCGGACATGTCACCGCTGACATCTGTCGCTCCATAGAGATGTATGGAGCGTCCGTTCTGGTCTGCCTGAAAAAACTGACAGGCGGATCTGAGCGGTCCGCACGTGTGAAAGGGCCCTAAGGGATGCATAGAAATTTAAGTGTATCATATGACACCTCACATTAAAGGTGTGATACCCCAGAGGGGACATTGCAGCCCATATGAATAAATTGGCCGATATCATCGAAATCGATTGAAAAACACCACGAGTACTTCTAATGCCGCGTACACACGAATGGACTTTTTCGACTGGACTGGTCCGAAGGACCGAGTCCGGTGGACAATTCAACCGTGTGTGGGCTTCATCGGACCTGGAGTGGAATTTTTCGGTCGAAAATCTGACGAACTTTAGATTTGGAACATGTTTCAAATCTTTACGTTGGAACTCCGCCGGACCCAGTTCCTATCGAAAAGTTCGCTCGTCTGTATGCTAGTCCGACGAACGAAAACCAACGCTAGGACAGCTATTGGCTACTGGTTATCAACTTCCTAATTTTAGTCTGGTCATACGTCATCACGTACGAATCCGTCAGACTTTGGTGTGATCACGTGTAGGCAAGTCTGTTAGTTGGGAAAGTCCGTTGGAAGCCCGCCGAAAGTCCGTCGGATAGTCCGTCGGACCAGTCCGGTTGAAAAGTCCGCTCGCGTGTACGCGGCATTACAAATAATGCTTAAAAACTTGATGTACTATATGTATATCATATGACACCTCACATTCAAGATGTTATACCCCCTAGGGGGCATCGTAGCCAATGTGGACAGATCGGCCGTTAACATCAAAATCGATTGAAAGTCTCCACAGTGAGTACTCATAAAAAATAATTTAAAAAAAACGTAATACACTATATTCAAAAATGTAGGGACAAGGGTGGAAAGAGGAACAAAATTAGACCTATCTAATAACAACTCACCATAAACGAATATTTTACCCTTATCAGAGCAATATATATGAGAAAAATTGGAACTAAAAAAAATCTGCTACACTGGAAAATCTCGTGTATGGATGTATGTTAACACGTTGATGGGCATGTCACAGTTCAACCCCGATAGTAACATCCATATAGACCATAAGGACCAATGAGGTGAACAAGGAATAAAAGAGATAGCCACCCAATATTCAAATCAAGTTTACATCATATGGTGTCATATGATATACATAGATATAGTACATCAAGTTTTTAAGCATTATTTGTTAGGAGTACTCATTGTGGCGATTTTCAAACAATTTTGATGATATCAGCCGATTTATCCATATGGTGAGGTGTCATATGATGCACGTAGTTTTTGATGCAGCCATTAAGGGAAAAAGTCTTTTTTTTGGTGATGTTTTGATGGGTAACCAGCCCTTGAAAAAACACTTAATTTACTCACAGTGGAGATGACTGACCGATTTTGTTATAATTGGTCGTTCTTTCCTCGCGTGTGGCCTTTGATATTGACACGGTGGCTACCATTTAGCCATGAACGTGGATGGCATGTTACGATATTTCCAGGTTGTGTGTTAATTTGTTTATAAAGTTAGCTGTTTGAGTATTATAGTTTTCATTATCATTCATGTTCATTGAATATGCAAGTTATCTTTTGAGCCCATTTTGGTAGTTCAATTGTGGTGGGTATGCTGGTGCAGTGGTGAGTGCCTTGATTGTTGAGATCGCTGTCTATCTGAATGTTTTTCACTCTCTGTAGGACTTCCAGGTTGGGTTTTAGATTTGCCCACTTTCAAAATGTCGTCTACAGAATCAGCCACCTGAGATTTAGAACAAGGTTTGGTTGTATGTGCATACTATATAAAGTGGTGCATCAGCACGCCGCCCATGCCCCAGGACGACATCAGATTAGTGACGAAACGCATCGGGAGGAGTGATGTGCAGACATCATTGCGCTGCTTACTATGTCATATGACCAGAACAGACATCCAAAGTTTTTGGAGGAAAAGGCCCTGGCTGGGTATTAGCCACAAGTGTCCAAACTTGTGCAGCTGGTAAGTGTGCACTCTGTGTGGTGGTGGATTCACTTTGTTCATTTCATAAAGTCACAAGATTTTCCCTGAACTTTTGGCTGCTGGCCCATTCTCCATTGGAGGAACCCTTAAAGTTTTCAATGTTTATTGGAGGACTTTACATAAGTCACATGCTTCACTGCTTGGGACTTTTTTATTTTCTATAATGATTCTTTCAATCACTTTTTATTCGCTTATTTTATTTTATGTTTGCATATTTGGTTAACATGTCACTTTAACCACTTGCCGACCAGCCGCCGCAGTTGTACCGCGGCAACATGGCTCGGCTGAGCGAATCGCCGTTATCTTACGTTGCTTCCTTTTTTGGCCACTAGGAACCGGAGCCGATGCGTGTCCCCGGCAGTTCGTGATCAATCGTGACACGGCGAGAACCGGGATCTCTGTGTGTAAACACAGAAATCCCGGTTCTCTGAGGGGAGAAGAGACCGATTGTGTGTTCATAGAAAGTATGAACACTGATCTATCTCTTCCCCTAGCAAGTTCCATCCCCCCTTCAGTTAGAACACACACTAGGGAACACAGTTAACCCCTTGATCACCCCCTAGTGTTAACCCCTTCACTGCCAGTGACATTTTTACAGTAATCAATGCATTTTTATAGCACTGATCGCTGTATAAATGTCAATGGTCCCAAAAATGTGTCGAAATTGTTCGATGTGTCCGCCATAAGGTCGCAGTCACGATAAAAATCGCAGATGGCCGCCATTACTAGTAAAAAAAAAGTAATAATAAAAATGCTATAAATCTATCCCCTATTTTGTAGACGCTATAACTTTTGAGCAAACCAATTAATACGCTTATTGCGATTTTTATTACCAAAAATATGTAGAAGAATACATATTGGCCTAAACTGAGAAAAAAATTTGCTTTTTAAAAAAAAAATGGGGATATTTATTTCCAAATTGTCGCTCTTTTTTTGTTTATAGCACAAAAAATAAGAACCGCAGAGATGATCAAATACCACAAAAAGAAAGCTCTATTTGTGGGAAAAAAAGGACATCAATTTTTTGGGGGTACAACGTCACACAACCGCGCAATTGTCAGTTAAAGCGATGCAGTACCGAATTGCAAAAAATGGCCGGATCATTCAGCAGCCAAATCTCCTGGAGCGCAGCCCATTCTTTATCTATTGCTATTTGTGTGTATTTCACTTTGAGTTGCTGCTATAATTATTAGGTTTGTTTCCAGCGCAGTTTTCTTTTTTATATTGAAGTGTATGTAGAGCTGCTTCTATGGTGGAAGTCTGCTGGGTGTCCTCAAACAACTGAGCCATGTCATCAAAGAAGGTGGCTAGGTCTGTTAATGGTGCAGCCTTATGTTCTAGTAGACGGTGAGCCCAGGATTGAGGCTCACCTTGCAGCAGGGAGATGACAAAGCCGACCTTGTTTGCTTCCAGAGAGAAGGTACATGGTTGCAGTGCAAAATAAAGTTCACATGCATTGCGGAAGGCCCTGAATTTGCTGCGTTTTCCAATAAATCTTTCCGGGGTCGGAACTCTGGGTTCAGGAGGTAGCATTACAGCTGCAGGAGCAGTGGAAGTTCCTGGTGTGGTGGAGGGTAGGGATGAGCCGAACACCCCCCGGTTCGGTTCGCACCAGAACCCGCGAACGGACCGCAAGTTCGCACGAACGTTAGAACCCCATTGACGTCTATGGGACTCGAACGTTCGAAATCAAAAGTGCTCATTTTAAAGGCTAATTTGCATGGTATTGTCCTAAAAAGGGTTTGGGGACCCGGGTCCTACCCCAGGGGACATGTATCAATGCAAAAAAAACTTTTAAAAACGGCCGTTTTTTCGGGAGCAGTGATTTTAATGATGCTTAAAGTAAAAAAAAAAAAGTGAAATATTCCTTTAAATATCGTACCTGGGGGGTGTCTATAGTATGCCTGTAAAGTGACGCGTGTTTCCCATGTTTAGAACAGTCCCTGCACCAAATGTCATTTTTAAAGGAAAAAATCTCATTTAAAACTGCTTGCGGGTTTAATGTCATGTCGGGTCATGGCAATATGGATGAAAATCAGTGAGACAAACGGCATGGGTACCCCCCAGTCCATTACCAGGCCCTTTGGGTCTTGTATGGATATTAAGGGGAACCCCGCACCCAAATTAAAATAAGGAAAGGTCCCTATATACTCTGAACAGCAGTATACAGGCGGTGCAAACAAGACAGGGACTGTAGGTTTGTTGTTAAGTAGAATCTGTTTGTAATTTTGAACATTTTTAATGTGTTTAGCTCCAGCCAAAAAATCTTTTCTAAGCTTTTTGGAAAACATAGGGAAGGGTTATCACCCCTGTGACATTTGTTTTGCGTCTTTCCTCCTCTTCAGAAGATTTCACCTCACTTTTTTGTCCCAATGAAAAATGTTTTTTGAAAATTTGGGTTTTTTTGTGGAACAAGGATTGGAAAGCATCAGTGGAAAGGAGAAATTGTTTTCCCATATTAACTCTTACAGGAGAGAATTTCCCTTCCTTAGGGGTAGATTTCATCTCACTTCCTGTTGTCTCCTTCCGTTTGCAAGTAGGAGTCGTTTGTAAGTTAGATGTTTGAAAGTAGGGTCCTGCCCTATATACTATACAGAAATTTGGGCCTTAGGTGTTGCTGTGGCCAAAACACTGTAAGCCCTCACAGGGCCCTGCTGTGAAATATTAGATCAAGAATTGTAATTACATGCCCCTGTTGAACAGGAGCTGAAAAATTAGGCCTTAGGCACTGGTGCTGGTGCCACAACACTGCAACCCCTCACAGACACTCTAGTTGGAACGCAGGAACGAGCCCTGCTGCAAAGTATTGCATCAAAAATTGTAATTACACGCCCCTGTTAGACAGGGGCAGAAAAATTGGGTCTTAGGCACTGGTGCTGGTGCCACAACACTGCAACCCCTCACAGACACTCTAGTTGAAACGCAGGAACAAGCCCTGCTGCAAAGTATTGCATCAAAAATTGTAATTACACGCCCCTGTTAGACAGGGGCTGAAAAATTGGGTCTTAGGCACTGGTGCTGGTGCCACAACACTGCAACCCCTCACAGACACTCTAGTTGAAACGCAGGAACAAGCCCTGCTGCAAAGTATTGCATCAAAAATTGTAATTACACGCCCCTGTTAGACAGGGGCTGAAAAATTGGGTCTTAGGCACTGGTGCTGGTACCACAACACTGCAACCCCTCACAGACACTCTAGTTGGAATGCAGGAACGAGCCCTGCTGCAAAGTATTACATCAAAAATTGTAATTACACGCCCCTGTTAAACAGGGGCTGAAAAATTGTGCCTTAGGCACTGGTGGTGGCGCCCAGAACCAAAAATGTTCTTACAAGCTATCAGCGTGATGATTGAGGAGGAAGAGGATAATTACTCAGGGATAGTCACTCAGCATCAGCATAGGCAGTCTTTGAAGGGATCTGAGATTTCAAATAAAATTATTCGGTTACATCTGCATCAGGTGCTTGGTAGCTGGTGGTGATCCAAGACTGATTCATTTTTATGAAGGTCAGCCGATCGACCGAGTCGGTGGACAGACGCACCCTGTGATCGGTTACCACGCCTCCAGCAGCACTGAATGTGCGTTCCGAAAGAACGCTGGATGCAGGACAGGCCAGTAGCTCAATTGCATACTGTGCAAGCTCTGGCCAGTGATCCATCCTCAAGACCCAGTAACCCAGAGGATTTTCGGTGGGAAAGGTGTCCAAGTCTGATCTTGCCCCTAGGTATTCCTGCACCATGTAAAACAGACGCTGGCGATGGTTGCTGGAACCGATCATACCTTGGGGCTGCGGACCAAAAAATTGTCTGAACGCATCGGTCAGACGGCCACCTTCTCCACCGCTCCTTCTTTGACTGACCGAAGCCTCAGCAACACGTTGTCCAGAAACAGGAGTTTGTAACCTCCCAGTCTCTGGGAACGCGTTGCACAGACCTTTCTGCAAGGCCTCCCGAAGATGTTTCATCCTCTGCTCCCTCTGCGATGGCAAGATAAGGTCCGCAACCTTACCCTTGTAACGTGGATCAAGGAGGGTTGCCAGCCAGTATTGGTCCTTCTCCTTGATACCATGAATACGAGGATCCTTACGCAGGCTTTGCAGGATCAGGGAGGCCATGCAGCGTAGGTTTGCTGAGGCATTCGGTCCGGAGTACTCTGGGTCACTAAGGACAACAACGTCCGCAGCCACCTCCTCCCAGCCACGTACAAGTCCATGTGTTCCTTGGGACTGATCCCTTAAAGACTGCTGATGCTGAGTGCCAGGCTCCACCTCCATACTGACACAATCTTCCTCCTCCTCCTCCTCCTCCTCGTCCTCTTCCTGTGTGATCGGCGGGCACGCAGGAACACTGTCTGGATAAAGGGGGCCTTGAGAGCTAAGGAAGTCCTCCTCTTCCTGCCTCTGTTCTGCCTCAAGTGCCCTGTCCATTATTCCACGCAGCGTGTGCTCCAACAGGTGGACAAGGGGGACAGTGTCACTGATGCATGCACTGTCAGTGCTCACCATCCTCGTGGCCTCCTCGAATGGTCACAGGACAGTTCATGCATCCCTGATCATGGCCCACTGGCGTGGGGAAAAAAAACCAAGGTCCCCTGACCCTGTCCTGGTGCCATAGTCGCACAGGTACTCATTGATGGCCCTCTGCTGCGTGTGCAGCCGCTGCAGCATGGCCAACGTCGAGTTCCACCTGGTGGGCATGTCACAGATTAGGCGGTTCTTGGGCAGGTTAAACTCCTTTTGGAGGTCCGTCAGCCGAGCACTGGCATTATATGACCGGCGGAAATGCACAGAGACTTTCCTGGCCTGCCTCAGGACATCCTGTAAGCCCGGGTACCTGCCCAAGAACCGCTGCACCACCAAGTTAAGGACGTGAGCCAAACAGGGCACATGGGTCAGTTGTCCCTGTCGGAGGGCAGAGAGGAGGTTGGTGCCATTGTCGCAAACCACCATTCCTGCCTTAAGTTGGCGTGGCGTCAACCACCTCTGAACCTGCCCCTGCAGAGCTGACAGAACCTCTGCCCCAGTGTGGCTCCTGTCCCCCAAGCACACCAGCTCAAGCACCGCATGGCATCTTTTGGCCTGCGTACTTGCGTAGCCCCTTGAACGCCTACGGAGCACCGCTGGTTCTGAGGAAGAGGCCATGGAGGAAGAAGAAGAGGAGGGGGTGGAGGAGAGAGGTGTGTCACAATCAGCATTTTGGAGGCGTGGTGGCGGAACAACCTCCAACACTACTGCACCTTGTCCTGCATCCTTCCCAGCTGCCAGCAGAGTCACCCAATGCGCCGTGAAACTTAAGTAACGTCCCTGTCCATGCCTGCTGGACCATGAGTCAGCGGTAATATGCACCTTACCGCTGACCGCCCTGTCCAGCGAGGCATGGACATTGCCTTCCACATGCCGGTAGAGAGCCGGAATCGCCTTCCGTGAGAAAAAGTGGCGTTTGGGTACCTGCCACTGAGGAACCGCACATTCCACAAACTCACGGAAGGGGGCAGAGTCTACCAACTGAAAAGGCAGCAGTTGAAGTGCTAGCAATTTTGCCAAGCTAGCATTCAACCGCTGGGCATGTGGATGGCTGGGAGCAAACTTCTTTCGGCGGTGCAGCAGCTGGGGCAGGGAAATTTGCCTGGTACAATCTGACGTCGGTGTACCAAAAGCAGATTGCCCACAAGTACTTGGCTGTGACACACCTAATTCTACACCTTCATTCCTCTCACTGCAGGTCGCAGAGAGGACTGAAGGTCTAGTGGGGTTGGAAATCTCAGCTGATGAGGAGCAAGGAGAGATCGTCTTTGTTCTTTGGTGTGGGTCTTTTAGATACGCTTGCCAACGAACTGCATGGCAGGTCAACATATGTCTGGTCAAGCATGTGGTACCCAAGCGGGAGATGTTTTGGCCACGCGAGATACGCTTGAGACATATGTTGCAAATAGCAGCGGTGCGATCTGATGCACTCGTCTCAAAAAAGGCCCACACCAAAGAACTTTTTGAATAACGCGCAGAGACTGCAGCGCCCTGCACATGTGGAGCTTTGGGGTGTGATGCAGTCAATGTGCTGCCCTTAGGCTGGCCCCTGGAGGGCATCCTGCCTAGTTGGTGATGTGCCACCTCCTCCTCCTCCTCCTCCTCCTCCTCCTCTCTCCTATCAGGCACCCACGTTGAGTCAGTGACCTCATCATCCCCTCCCTCCTCATCACTGGAGCAAACCTGGCAGTATGCTGCAGCAGGGGGAGCATGACTGCCAGATTGCTGTCCTTCTTGGGCACCCCCTCTGTCCGTGCTCATGTTACTGCCTTCATTGAGCTCAGTATCATCATCAGAGCCTTCCAAACGCTGGGCATCCTCCTGGAGCATGTACCCAACACTGTGGTCAAACAGTTCGAGGGAATCCTCATGAGGACATGGTGGAGCTAGGGAAGGAGTCACTGATGACATTGAGCTGAGGGAAGAGGCCGCTGCTTTGCCAGACAAAGCACCCTGGGCATGGGTGAGAGAGGATGAGGAGGATGAGGACGGCTTGGTCATCCACTCGACCAAGTCTTCCGCATGTTGCGGCTCAACACGGCCAGCTGCCGAAAAAAAGGCCAAGCGTGTCCCATGGCCACGTGCTGATGAGGATGCACCGTCTCCACGACCAGCACTAGACACAGAGCCTGCTTGCCCTCTCTTATTGGCTTGTGACTGTCTGCCTCTCCTTCTTGGCCTTCCAGACATACTAATGGCCTGTAGCTGCACTAAGCTGGGATAGAACACCTGTAATTTTCTTCAGGTAGCTTTATATACTGTAACCAGACAAGCCTGCCTGTCAGTAGGAAGATAACACGAACGGATCTAGCTGAACACTGTGAGCAGGACACACTGTACTAAATGTAAATAGTCTAGCTGCCTGACCGTGGTACTAATAGGATCAAAAAGAACACCTGTAATTTTCTTCAGGTAGCTTTATATACTGTAACCAGACAAGCCTGCCTGTCAGTAGGAAGATAACAGGAACGGATCTAGCTGAACACTGTGAGCAGGACGTACTGCACTAAATGTATATAGCAGGAACGGATCTAGCTGAACACTGTGAGCAGGACGCACTGCACTGAATGTAAATAGCAGGAACGGATCTAGCTGAACACTGTGAGCAGGACGCACTGCACTAAATGTAAATAGCAGGAACGGATCTAGCTGAACACTGTGAGCAGGACGCACTGCACTGAATGTAAATAGCAGGAACGGATCTAGCTGAACACTGTGAGCAGGACGCACTGCACTAAATGTAAATACCAGGAACGGATCTAGCTGAACACTGTGAGCAGGACGCACTGCACTGAATGTAAATAGCAGGAACGGATCTAGCTGAACACTGTGAGCAGGACGCACTGCACTGAATGTAAATAGCAGGAACGGATCTAGCTGAACACTGTGAGCAGGACGCACTGCACTGAATGTAAACAGCAGGAACGGATGTAGCTGAACACTGTGAGCAGGACGCACTGCACTGAATGTAAATAGTCTAGCTGCCTGACCGTGGTACTAATAGGATCAAAAAGAACACCTGTAATTTTCTTAAGGTAGCTTTATATACTGTAACCAGACAAGCCTGCCTGTCAGTAGGAAGATAACAGGAACGGATCTAGCTGAACACTGTGAGCAGGACGTACTGCACTAAATGTATATAGCAGGAACGGATCTAGCTGAACACTGTGAGCAGGACGCACTGCACTGAATGTAAATAGCAGGAACGGATCTAGCTGAACACTGTGAGCAGGACGCACTGCACTGAATGTAAACAGCAGGAACGGATGTAGCTGAACACTGTGAGCAGGACACACTGTACTAAATGTAAATAGTCTAGCTGCCTGACCGTGGTACTAATAGGATCAAAAAGAACACCTGTAATTTTCTTAAGGTAGCTTTATATACTGTAACCAGACAAGCCTGCCTGTCAGTAGGAAGATAACAGGAACGGATCTAGCTGAACACTGTGAGCAGGACACACTGTACTAAATGTAAATAGTCTAGCTGCCTGACCGTGGTACTAATAGGATCAAAAAGAACACCTGTAATTTTCTTAAGGTAGCTTTATATACTGTAACCAGACAAGCCTGCCTGTCAGTAGGAAGATAACAGGAACGGATCTAGCTGAACACTGTGAGCAGGACACACTGTACTAAATGTAAATAGTCTAGCTGCCTGACCGTGGTACTAATAGGATCAAAAAGAACACCTGTAATTTTCTTCAGGTAGCTTTATATACTGTAACCAGACAAGCCTGCCTGTCAGTAGGAAGATAACAGGAACGGATCTAGCTGAACACTGTGAGCAGGACACACTGTACTAAATGTAAATAGTCTAGCTGCCTGACCGTGGTACTAATAGGATCAAAAAGAACACCTGTAATTTTCTTAAGGTAGCTTTATATACTGTAACCAGACAAGCCTGCCTGTCAGTAGGAAGATAACAGGAACGGATCTAGCTGAACACTGTGAGCAGGACACACTGTACTAAATGTAAATAGTCTAGCTGCCTGACCGTGGTACTAATAGGATCAAAAAGAACACCTGTAATTTTCTTAAGGTAGCTTTATATACTGTAACCAGACAAGCCTGCCTGTCAGTAGGAAGATAACAGGAACGGATCTAGCTGAACACTGTGAGCAGGACACACTGTACTAAATGTAAATAGTCTAGCTGCCTGACCGTGGTACTAATAGGATCAAAAAGAACACCTGTAATTTTCTTCAGGTAGCTTTATATACTGTAACCAGACAAGCCTGCCTGTCAGTAGGAAGATAACAGGAACGGATCTAGCTGAACACTGTGAGCAGGACACACTGTACTAAATGTAAATAGTCTAGCTGCCTGACCGTGGTACTAATAGGATCAAAAAGAACACCTGTAATTTTCTTAAGGTAGCTTTATATACTGTAACCAGACAAGCCTGCCTGTCAGTAGGAAGATAACAGGAACGGATCTAGCTGAACACTGTGAGCAGGACACACTGTACTAAATGTAAATAGTCTAGCTGCCTGACCGTGGTACTAATAGGATCAAAAAGAACACCTGTAATTTTCTTCAGGTAGCTTTATATACTGTAACCAGACAAGCCTGCCTGTCAGTAGGAAGATAACAGGAACGGATCTAGCTGAACACTGTGAGCAGGACGTACTGCACTAAATGTATATAGCAGGAACGGATCTAGCTGAACACTGTGAGCAGGACGCACTGCACTGAATGTAAATAGCAGGAACGGATCTAGCTGAACACTGTGAGCAGGACGCACTGCACTGAATGTAAACAGCAGGAACGGATGTAGCTGAACACTGTGAGCAGGACGCACTGCACTGAATGTAAATAGCAGGAACGGATCTAGCTGAACACTGTGAGCAGGACGCACTGCACTGAATGTAAATAGCAGGAACGGATGTAGCTGAACACTGTGAGCAGGACGCACTGCACTAAATGTAAATACCAGGAACGGATCTAGCTGAACACTGTGAGCAGGACGCACTGCACTAAATGTAAATACCAGGAACGGATCTAGCTGAACACTGTGAGCAGGACGCACTGCACTGAATGTAAATAGCAGGAACGGATCTAGCTGAACACTGTGAGCAGGACGCACTGCACTGAATGTAAATAGCAGGAACGGATCTAGCTGAACACTGTGAGCAGGACGCACTGCACTGAATGTAAATAGCAGGAACGGATCTAGCTGAACACTGTGAGCAGGACGCACTGCACTGAATGTAAATAGCAGGAACGGATCTAGCTTAACACTGTGAGCAGGACGCACTGCACTGAATGTAAATAGCAGGAACGGATCTAGCTGAACACTGTGAGCAGGACGCACTGCACTGAATGTAAATAGCAGGAACGGATCTAGCTGAACACTGTGAGCAGGACGCACTGCACTGAATGTAAATAGCAGGAACGGATCTAGCTGAACACTGTGAGCAGGACGCACTGCACTGAATGTAAATAGCAGGAACGGATCTAGCTGAACACTGTGAGCAGGACACACTGCACTAAATGTAAATAGTCTAGATAGAAGATAACAGGAACGGATCTAGCTAAACTGAATACAGTGTATATATATATATGCAACACCTGGGATGCATATATATACACAATACACTGTAAGTGCAGCTAACTGACTGACTGTTCTGCCTAATCTATCTAACTCAAATCAAATGACACTGTCTCTCTCTCTCTCTCTATCTCTCAGCACACCGGAACACACACTACACAGGGCCGCCGTGCAGGCGGCCTTATATAGTGTGGGGTGTGTACTAAATCCCCTGAGCCATAATTGGCCAAAGCCACCCTGGCTTTGGCCAATTACAGCTCTCTCTACTGACGGCGCTGTGATTGGCCAAGCATGCGGGTCATAGTGCATGCTTGGCCAATCATCAGCCAGCAATGCACTGCGATGCCGCAGTGAATTATGGGCCGTGACGCGCCACACGAATTTGGCGCGAACGGCCCATATCGTTCGCAATTCGGCGAACGACCGAACAGCCGATGTTCGAGTCGAACATGGGTTCGACTCGAACACGAAGCTCATCCCTAGTGGAGGGTGCTTTTGTAGATCCCTGAGCAGCAGCAGGAGAAGATAGGGCCTGTATACGTTCTTCCAGTCAGGTGTAGCCTTCTTGCAGGTTCTTAACAGCCTGTGTAAGGCCTGCTAGATGCTGTCAAAGTTCATCCATAG
The DNA here is from genome assembly GCA_037952925.1 of Lithobates clamitans. Classification (NCBI taxonomy): domain Eukaryota; kingdom Metazoa; phylum Chordata; class Amphibia; order Anura; family Ranidae; genus Lithobates; species Lithobates clamitans. Next base: position 3,277,534 of record JBBGZY010001120.1, read on the forward strand.
GAGAGAGTCCTTGCACAGGCTCAGACATGACTGTCTGGTACTGTCACGTACCTGGTGGTAGAGCCTGATATGCAGTGGACAGCCTCGCTTATACCTCTGATTCAAGGCCCCTGATAGAGCAGACAGGAGGTGCAGGAGTGCAGAGTAGCATGAGGGCCTGACAGGATCGCTATCAGCAGAGCTGGGCTGGAACTTCTAGCGGAGTTGTGGAGGAATACAGACACAGCAGAAAGACCAGGAACAGCCGATAGGCTGGAAGCTGGAAAAGGCTGGTACTGGAACACCACGGACCGAGAAGCAGGTAAAGCAGCTGGTGGGATGGATGCTCTGAGAGGAGTATAGGCAGGTACAGGCAGGCTGGGTCATACACTGGCGAACAAGTCAGGAACTGAGGCGGAGGCTAGATTGGAGTCAAGGTGCAGGCCGGGTCGGTAACAGGAGGGCAGCGAGTTAGCAGAGGGAGCAGGCAGGTGCAGAGTTGAAGACAAGCCAGGGTCGGATGCAGGCAGATAGCAGGAGAAGTCAGGAACAAGCCGGGTCAATCAACTTGAACAGGTATCAGCAACAGGTAGCAGGGAACACAGGGAATGCTGTAGACCAGACAGCATTGATTCTGGGTGCTGACCCAGTTTAAATAGCCCATTTGGCACCATGACCTGTCACAGGGTGCGCACGCATGCACGCCCACTGGCGGCATACCTCTAACTGGAATTGGGAGCTCAGGACATCTTCTGCGGCCGCCATCTTGGCTGCTGGCATGCCCTTTCTGACAAGTGGGACGATGTGGATTTTTTTTTCTAGGTTATTTTTAAGGGAGTTATACTGTGTTTTTCAAAATAGAAAATAAAAAATATACTGCACTGTGAAAAGAAAATACAAAAATAGTAGCCAGCACAGCTGTAGACAAAGAAGCAAATATGTATATATGGAAAAGTGCAGCGCTAATTGTGTATATTTATTGAAATTGCTGAATGGTTAAATAACTGTATTTAGACAATACATAAATACTAAAAATGGTTGGTCAAAACAATTATATTCCTTCCACCATATGTGAATACAGGGAATCTCACTGTGTTGGTTTTATGTCTATATCAATAATAATTAATAATAACTGTGAGTATAGAAAGATAATTAAAAAGTCCAAAACATAAGAGTGTAGTCCAAAAAAACAGAAAAGAAGAATTCAAACACCGGTGTGACCATTTAGAATGGAAAGATAGCCGAAGACACCACCACCATTGATAGGAGGAGGCTTACCAGAAATCATTGACTTGAAGAGGCATATGCCCCCCAAGTCAAAAAAGGCTTGTTAATCAATAAACTCGATGGGTAAAGCTGGTCCTGGATCCAAAACGGTTAGTCAACATCAACGAGCCAAGGCATCAATGGGATGCAGAAGATGTATACCGTAATTTCATGTAGAGGACAGAGGTTCGGTAACCACGTGACATGCGTAATATAATGAAAAGAATTTACATAGCGTGATACCGTTTAAAAGTAGTATTTATTAAAAAGACTTTTAAAAATGAACACTCACATTTAGATGGTAGTAAGTAAGCTTTTCGTATATAGGTACTCGCTTTACCCATCGGGTTTATTGATTAACAAGCCTTTTTTGACTTGGGGGGCATATGCCTCTTCAAGTCAACGATTTCTGGTAAGCCTCCTCCTATCAATGGTGGTGGTGTCTTCGGCTATCTTTTCATTCTAAAGGGTCACACCAGTGGTTGAATTCTTCTATTCTATTTTTTTGGACTACACTCTTATGTTTTGGACTTTTTAATTAGCTATCTATACTCACAGTTATTATTAACACTTGTGATTGATGTAGACATAAAACCAACACAGTGAGATTCACTGTATTCACATATGGTAGAAGGAATATAACTGTTTTGAACAACCGTTTTTAGTATTTATGTATTGTGTAAATGCAGTTCTTTAACCATTAAACAATTTCACTTCTATACTGTGTTTTTCAAGCTACGTATGTTTGACCTTACAATAGAGTTTACGTTTCTAGGGAATTACTTATTAAAATAAGCAGGATTTGATACAGAGGGTCTATACACTGCCTGGCCAAGGGCCCGGTTAAATAAAAAAACACAAATTAGTGCAGCACTGTAGTCATGAATACATTCTTAACTTGTTGGTGCCGAGCGCACACAAATATGCGGCCTCTCGGCTGCCGGGCCTTGGCATGAAGTGGCCGCTTATATGTGTGCAATAGTGCCAATAGAGTTGTGCTGAGAGCGTGTGCCATGTGCGCTTCCGTCACAGTCACCAGCAGCTAATGGAAACCTCCCGATCACTGCTTGCGATCTGGAGTTTTCTGATCATGTGACCGTTGTAACAGCCAATCATGGCGGTCACATAACCAAGAGCCCCTTCCCACCTCCTGGCATTCTAAAGCCCTTAAAGGGACGGTGAGAGCCGGCGCCAAGGGGTTAAATTTATGTTTTTAAAGATCTGGGGGTCGTAGTAGAAGACAGACTGAGCAATAGTATGCAATGTCAAGCTGCAGGTACTAAAGCCGGCAGGATTTTAGCATGCATAAAAAAGGGGATATACGCCAGAGATAGAACTATAATCCTGCCACTTTATAAAACTCTGGTTAGGCCACATCTGGAGTATTCCGTCCAGTTCTGGTCACCAGTCCTAAGAAGGGATGTGCTGGAGCTGGAGAGAGTCCAAAGAAGGGCAACAAAATTAATAAGAGGATTGGCGGACCTAAATTACAAGGAACGACTACGAGCACTAAATTTATCCTTGCTGGAGAAGCAACACTTGAGAGGGGACATGATAGCGATTAAAAATTCATCAATGGTGATGCCAGAGTAGGAAAAAAAATATTCAGTCTCAGGGAGTGTAAGAGGACACAGGGCCACACAATGAGATTGGAGGAGAAGCGTTTTAACCTTAAACTGCGCAGGGGTTTTTTCACTGTCAGGGCAATAAGGATGTGGAACTCTCTTCCACAATTGGTAGTGTTGATATATAGGAAGGTCTCTGGCCTTGTCCAGTCTAATGAAAACTTTCCAGGCCAAAGATAGCTGACATCCATCTGTATGTATGTATGGGGGGTTGTGAGTCATAGTGGGTACAAGGTGGACAAAGTTATTGGGTGCCAGACACTTCTTGGATGTAAAAGAGATTTTATTTCTCTTAACAGTCCTTTTTGGATTTTTGGGGGAAAGAGGGTTAGGGCCAGGACACCCTTAAGTAGCTGTAAATTCAATTGGCAGACTCCAAGACTTCATTAGGAGGACAGCCATGCAGGGAAAGGCCCAGCAAGGTGCCACATCTGCACATGCAGGAATGCTGTCTCCTATGGCAACAGTCTTTAACAGTTCCCAACTCAAGCGTAATAGTTCCTTCAGCTTCACTACAACTGCCTCTTGTAGTACAAGAGAATATGAAAACACTGCACTCTAATAGCAAAAATAAAATATATGTGAGCCAGTAGCTGCATACATTGTGACAAACAATAACTGGTAACTGGGAAAAAAAATGCAGCGCTAAGAAATATTGGGAAGTTAGGGTGTAGTGAAACAATTAAGTAAGAGATGCTGTACTGAACAGTAAAGCATATGTGCAAAAACCATAAGTGAAGTGAAATGAACAAACAAAATATAAAGTGTCCACATATGGTAAATGGATGATTCCAAACTCAAATTAATAAGAGGAACTGGTATGGACCAAAAAATTATGTGAGACTGGAAATTAAAGTCAATGGTGCACGGTGTGGATCTGTGACTGAGTCAACAACGGGGTACAGAAATTCCGTAGCTGTAAACCAACATCTCGATATGGGGCATCAGAATGAAAACATCAGGAAGTAAGATAAGATGGGTACTCTTACCAGATGACGTGAACTCCACTGTTGTATGACATGGAGTCAATGGTGCATGGAGCCAAACCTAGGCTGGAAAACGATATCCGGAACGGTGGAACCTATGTCTCACTTCTCGACTTCTCTGGTGGGGTGAAGAAACATCAGGAAGGGCCACCAACTGGATATCAGCCAATAGACCTCAAGGATGTGTTCCAAGGAGAAGCCGGGGACAGATTTGATCCAGACCCCGTGATGGAAGTAGGGCTACTGGAAGGCAGTTTCTTGCATCGGGGTAATATGCAAATAAAAAATAAAAAGCTTCTGCATAGTGCAGGTAAACTAGGGATTTTTATTTCTAAAAATACCATACAGAAAATGGATAAAAGTGATCAAAATTGAAATAAAATCTAAGCAGCGTAAGGAAGGGGAGATCGCCCAACGCGTTTCGACCAAGAGGGTCTTCAACAGGGGCATGAGCTTCCCCCTTCACGCTGCACCTATATATAAATATCTAATCCAATAAGATAACCCCTATAGCCAATCACAGTGGAGCTACAAAGGTCAAGTAATCAGGAACTGGATCCTGTTGATCGCTAGACCAATCAGAATCATGAATAAAACAGCCGGTGAGTGTAGGACCCAATAGCGCAGTCTAATAGTGAGACTGACGCCCTGGAGACCTCCCCACCGCATGGCAAACAGTAGTGGACATCACTTCCTGGTAATGCATCACTTCCTGGTCATGTGATGTGGTGTGAAGGGGCGGTGTCCCGGCTCCCTGACCCAATCAACAACCACCAAAAGGTGCACAGGATGGGAGAGGGTAGTCGCGGAAACCGAATCTCCTCAGCTCAAGTCCCGATCACATGATCAGATCTGGTGCTGTCTGGTGCTGTGAAAATAAACAATAATAATGGCAAACACTAGATGGCAGCACTAAAGTGAAATAGTGCTAGCAAGTGGTGATAAACCAAAACAGAAAATAAGCATTACTGAACAATACTAAGCAGCATTACCTAAATCGGACACAAGATGTCCCAAATAGATCTATACCAGTACATACAGAATATACATAGCAATGAAAGAAAAAATTATAAAAATATTAACATGGCTGTTAGGTAATCTATTACAAATAATCAATATATTGAATTGAATAAATAATAAATGTAATTTCCCAATATAAGATTGGAAAATTAGGAAATAAAAACATGGAACAAATTGGTATTGTAAGGAAAAGGAATAAATGAAAAAAGACACTGATAATAACGCAATAATAAATCAGCAAAAAAAAGGGGAAGGGGGGGCAAATGAAACCCCCATACCTTAAAGGGACATAAAAAATGAACAAGCAGAAATGGAAAAATCGTACATGAAAAATACATGACTACTAGGATGTATTGATAAACGAGTTGAGGTCCCACTCGACATTCATCCCAAATGGAAAGAAGGACCTCAACTCGTAGATCCAGTAGGTTTCGAGGCGTGATACGCCACGTAATCGCGATTCACCCCTCCAGTGTGGGACAAATCTGTCTATGACCTGGAAGAGAGTGCCTGAAGGGTCTCTATTATGATGTTGCAAATAGTGTCTCGGTACCGTATGTTTGCTCTTTCCCCCTTTAATGCCGGTGATATGCTCATTGACACGAATGGAGAAGGTCCTGATAGTACGTCCGACATATTGTTTATGACAAGGACATGTTATCAAATAAACAATATATTGAGATGCACATGTGGCAAACTCCTTCATGTGATATACACGAGACGTTACTGTGGATGTAAAGGTCAGTAGCTTTTGTCTGCCTGCACTATTGTGGTGGCATACGTTGCACTTATGGCAAGGGTAAAAACCCTTGCAGTCTTGGAAGAAGGATATCTTTTTGGGTGGATCGATAACATTAGGGGCAACCTGCCTCTGAATGGATCGTGCACCTCTAAAAATCATTGGTGCTCGTTCGGGAAGAACGGAACCCAATAGTCTATCATTCAAAAGCACCCTCCAATGTTTCTTAAGGATGTTTTTGACCTGTTTAGACTGTATAGAATGCGTGGTGATGAAAGCCCACTTAAAACTAGAGTCTGAGGTATTTTTGGGACGCTCCGTCAATGTGGCCGTTCTCTCCACAGCCAAGACGGCATTAATCTCCTCATCCAAATGGTCTAGTCCATAACCCTTTTCAAGAAATCTTTTCTTGAGCAACTGTGATTGGACTAAAAAATCGGATGTTTTGCTGCAGTTGCGGCGTAGCCTAAGGAATTGGCCACGTGGGATTGCTTTAAGCCATTGTTCTTGATGGCAACTCTCGACCGGAATGTACCCATTCCGGTCAGTGGGTTTGAAATAGGTTTTGAATTCCAAGTGGTCCTCCATGGCCATAATCTCTAAATCAAGGAAATGAACATGAGAGGAGCTGCCCTCATAGCTTAGGGAGATACCCCTATCATTGGAGTTTAGGATGGTCATATAGTCATCCAGGGACTGGCGATCTCCATCCCATAGGAGGAGGATGTCGTCTATGTACCTGGCCCAGAGGACTAACTCCAGCCTCCGGTCAACATAGACGACATCCTCCTCCCATTGTGACATAAAAAGATTGGCTATAGGGGTTATCTTATTGGATTAGATATTTATATATAGGAGCAGCGTGAAGGGGGAAGCTCATGCCCCTGTTGAAGACCCTCTTGGTCGAAACGCATTGGGCGATCTCCCCTTCCTTACGCTGCTTAAATTTTATTTCAATTGTGATCACTTTTATCCATTTTCTGTATGGTATTTTTAGAAATAAAAATCCCTAGTTTACCTGCACTATGCAGAAGCTTTTTATTTTTTATTTGCATATTACCCCGATGCAAGAAACTGCCTTCCAGTAGCCCTACTTCCATCACGGGGTCTGGATCAAATCTGTCCCCGGCTTCTCTTTGGAACACATCCTTGAGGTCTATTGGCTGATATCCAGTTGGCGGCCCTTCCTGATGTTTCTTCACCCCACCAGAGAAGTCGAGAAGTGAGACAGAGGTTCCACCGTTCCGGATATCGTTTTCCAGCCTAGGTTTGGCTCCATGCACCATTGACTCCATGTCATACGACAGTGGAGTCCACGTCATCTGGTAAGAGTACCCATCTTATCTTACTTCCTGATGTTTTCATTCTGATGCCCCATTTCGAGATGTTGGTTTACAGCTACGGAAGTTCTGTACCCCACTGTTGACTCAGTCACAGATCCACACCGTGCACCGTTGACTTTAATTTCCAGTCTCACATCATTTTTTGGTCCATACCAGTTCCTCTTATTAATTTGAGTTTGGAATCATCCATTTACCATATGTGGACACTTTATACTGTGTTTGTTCATTTCACTTCACTTATGGTTTTTGCACATATGCTTTACTGTTCAGTACAGCATCTCTTACTTAATTGTTTCACTACACCCTAACTTCCCAATATTTCTTAGCGCTGCATTTTTTTCCCCAGTTACCAGTTATTTTTTGTCACAATGTATGCAGCTGCTGGCTCACATATATATATTTTTTTTGCTATTAGAGCGCAGTGTTTTCATATTCTCTTGTATCTTATTTGACTTTTTGTACACAGCTGCTCTCCTTCTTTTATTTAGTCCTCTTTTCCAATCACTGCTAATAAGATGGATGTGTTTGAGTACAGAACGTCCAGATCTCTAAACACTGATGGGGTGTTTATTAATACCAACCCTGATTCAGAGATGAGTGGGATGTTCATTAGGCTTAAAAACCTGATGGTGAGTGAAATACATCTTCAATGGGATAAGGCTTTCCTGGAACAGTACATCAAAGAAGGGATGGTTCCTAGAGGCTTGAGGTGGGATATCCATCCCCAACAAGACGAGCCAGATCTTAAATCTTGGTTCAAATATTTTAATGAAACCGGGTTAAAACTTTTACAGTTCTTAGTGGACAGAAAAAGTGTCAAGTTGTCCCTTATAGATTCAGAAATCAAAGATCCGGTCGAGAGTTGCCATCAAGAACAATGGCTTAAAGCAATCCCACGTTGCCAATTCCTTAAGCTACCCCGCAACTGCAGCAAAACATCCTATTTTTTAGTCCAATCACAGTTGCTCAAGAAAAGATTTCTTGAAAAGGGTTATGGACTAAACCATTTGGATGAGGAGATTAATGCCGTCTTGGCTGTGGAGAGAACGGCCACATTGACGGAGCGTCCCAAAAATACCTCAGACTCTAGTTTTAAGTGGGCTTTCATCACCACGCTTTCTATACAGTCTAAACAGGTCAAAAACATCCTTAAGAAACATTGGAGGGTTCTTTTGAATGATAGACTATTGGGTCCCGTTCTTCCCGAACGAGCACCAGTGATTTTTAGAGGTGCATGATCCATTCAGAGGCAGATTGCCCCTAATGTTATCGATCTACCCAAAAAGATATCCTTCTTCCAAGACTGCAAGGGTTTTTACCCTTGCCGTAAGTGCAACGTATGCCACCACAATAGTGCAGGCAGACAAAAGCTACTGACCTTTACATCCACAGTAACGTCTCGTGTATATCACATGAAGGAGTTTGCCACATGTGCATCTCAATATATTGTTTATTTGATAACATGTCCTTGTCATAAACAATATGTCGGACGTACCATCAGGACCTTCTCCATTCGTGTCAATGAGCATATCACTGGCATTAAAGGGGGAAAGAGCAAACATACGGTACCGAGACACTATTTGCAACATCATAATAGAGACCCTTCAGGCACTCTCTTCCAGGTCATAGACAGATTTGTCCCACACTGGAGGGGTGAATCGCGATTACGTGGCGTATCACGCCTCGAAACCTACTGGATCTACGAGTTGAGGTCCTTCTTTCCATTTGGGATGAACATCGAGTGGGACCTCAACTCGTTTATCAATACATCCTAGTAGTCATGTATTTTTCATGTACGATTTTTCCATTTCTGCTTGTTCATTTTTTATGTCCCTTTAAGGTATGGGGGTTTCATTTGCCCCCCCCTTCCCCTTTTTTTTGCTGATTTATTATTGCGTTATTATCAGTGTCTTTTTTCATTTATTCCTTTTCCTTACAATACCAATTTGTTCCATGTTTTTATTTCCTAATTTTCCAATCTAATATTGGGAAATTACATTTATTATTTATTCAATTCAATATATTGATTATTTGTTATAGATTACCTAACAGCCATGTTAATATTTTTATAATTTTTTCTTTCATTGCTATGTATATTTTGTATGTACTGGTATAGATCTATTTGGGACATCTTGTGTCCGATTTAGGTAATGCTGCTTAGTATTGTTCAGTAATGCTTATTTTCTGTTTTGGTGTATCACCACTTGCTAGCACTATTTCACTTTAGTGCTGCCATCTAGTGTTTGCCATTATTATTGTTAATTTTCACTTTGATGTTTTTAGCCATGTGACAGCACCAGATCCGATCATGTGATCGGGACTTGAGCTGAGGAGATTTAGGTTTCCGTGACTACCCTCTCCCAACCTGTGCACCTTTTGGTGGCTGTTGATTGGGTCAGGGAGCCGGGACACCGCCCCTTCACACCACATCACATGACCAGGAAGTGATGCATTACCAGGAAGTGATGTCCACTACTGTTTGCCATGCGGTGGGGAGGTCTCCAGGCGTCAGTCTCACTATTAGACTGCGCTATTGGGTCCTACACTCACCGGCTGTTTTATTCATGATTCTGATTGGTCTAGCGATCAACAGGATCCAGTTCCTGATTACTTGACCTTTGTAGCTCCACTGTGATTGGCTATAGGGGTTATCTTATTGGATTAGATATTTATATATAGGAGCAGCGTGAAGGGGGAAGCTCATGCCCCTGTTGAAGACCCTCTTGGTCGAAACGCGTTGGGCGATCTCCCCTTCCTTACGCTGCTTAGATTTTATTTCAATTGTGATCACTTTATCCATTTTCTGTATGGTATTTAAATCCCTAGTTTACCTGCACTATGCAGAAGCTTTTTATTTTTTATTTGCATATTACCCCGATGCAAGAAACTGCCTTCCAGTAGCCCTACTTCCATCACAGGGTCTGGGTCAAATCTGCCCCAGCTTCTCTTTGGAACACATCCTTGAGGTCTATTGGCTGATATCCAGTTGGCGGCCCTTCCTGATGTTTCTTCACCCCACCAGAGAAGTCGAGAAGTGAGACAGAGGTTCCACCGTTCCGGATATCGTTTTCCAGCCTAGGTTTGGCTCCATGCACCATTGACTCCATGTCATACGACAGTAGAGTCCACGTCATCTGGTAAGAGTACCCATCTTATCTTACTTCCTGATGTTTTCATTCTGATGCCCCATATCAAGATGTTGGTTTACAGCTATGGAAGTTCTGTACCCCGTTGTTGACTCAGTCACAGATCCACACCGTGCACCATTGACTTTAGGTATAGGGGGGGAGGTGCTGCGCTAACCAGAAGAAAGCTGTAAATCTCTGTCTGTGGTCAATTAATAAAATGACATAAAATCGCATAATAAATCGCATAAATCGCATAAATAGGTGTTGACACTGAAAACACTCAAGTCTTAATAATCAGCATCATGTGTATGTGAAAAAAGTGCATAAAAAATCCTTTTCAGTTGGTATATACTAAATGACAAAAAAAATTGCATGTAAAATCGCATAAATAAGTGTTGACACTAAAAACATATAAATCTAGATAATCATGTGTAGGTGCACAAAGGGACATAAACACTACTTCATGTGAATAATTCTAAATAAAAATACATAGAATAAATCAGAAATAACCATCAAAAACATATCCTTATAAATGGTGCAAAACGTACAAAGTGCCAGTGCTTAAAGGTGATCTAGATATCGCAAATAAAACACATCAATCCAACGCAATATGGATAATAAATAATATAAATAAATGTCCCAATAATAGTGATATAAAATATATTGTGCTGGCCTGCGAAACAAATGACCAATGACATGCCAGTAAGTGCAGCAAACTTAAAGTGCCAGTGTAAAAGTCATTGAAGGTGCAAAAGCAAGTTCTGGTGTATTCAACAAAACAACAGTGGGGTGTCTGGGATGCAATTCACTCAGTGTCCTCTTCGTGCATAAAACACTAATGTAAGCAGTGGCCCCTTACCTAGCGGTGCTAGGTCAACCGCATGAATTGTAGCTAAAACGCCAGGTCCTGAGCCTCCATCGCGTCCCTATATCCACGCTTGCCGGTGTTGGGTTATCCTAATGGCAGCTGATTACAAGTGGCTATGGTCCTATCAGGGGTCCTGGACCAGCGCGGATCCTAGCTCAGCCTCCACATCTCAGGTATGTATGTACAGGAATATGCAGGACAAAGGTACTTGATAGTGAAGTATGTCTTAACCAGGTAATGCTTTATTAAAAATCTTTAAGTAGATGTACTCACATAAAAACAATGCAGAGCAAACCTCTCTCCTACGAGCAGCGAACTCGTTCTGTGTCTAGCAATGTGAAACAGCCTATTCCGTCCCTACGCGTGTCATCACCGATCACGTGACTTCTTCAGGGGATGAGCAAAATAGGCTTATTGTGGTCTTAAATAGTCTCTCCCATAGTGATTAATGGGCGGCCATTTTCTCGTAGCCACGCCGGCCATTACTGAGTCCCACATGGGCGCGGCCATTTTGTAGGTTAGAAACGACACATGGGTCTCACATGGGTGCGGCCATTTTGTAGGTTAGAAACGACTACCTGATCTTAACCAAGCTCATAACTAGGTGTCTGATGGGCGCAGCCATTTTATAGGTTAGAGAAGACTTTATACTCATACCAAGGCAAATAGATACCGAATTGGCTGTATGTCTATGTAACGATATATTGCATTGCTCATAAATATGGCTTAATGATATACAGAGGGGCTAATTGGCCAGAGACGGACGCATAGGTGGGCATATATTAAAAAAGAGAGAGATCCTGCTGTATTGGAAGCTAAAAAATGCCAAATGGTCGGAGGCTACCACTAAAAGTGCATACATGGAAATTTTAATTCGTAAAATATATTGAAAGGTAATAAAAAGGCTAAAATTAAATTATTTAATAAAATATGATTAAAATATATGCGAGGTTAATGTGCAAATAGCTGGAATATCCAGTAAAATTCAAATTAAAATAGCCGCAGAGGGATGATGGAATGGGCTATTTCATATCATGTATACTCGTATAAATATCACATGAAATACCTACAATCTCAACTACAGTGCAATCCTAAGGAAAAGGAGGGAAGGCAAACCGGGGGGAGGGGGAGGGAAGAGGTGGTGGGGGGAGAGGGGAAAGGGAGAGGGGGGACGGGGAAGGGAGGGGGGAGACGTAAGGAGGTAATGGAAGAAGGGGGGGGCGGGGGGGTAGCGAATAAATCTAGGATGATAAATCACAACGTACTAATAATAACAATATCCAAGGGCATAAGAAGAGGGAGAGGGAGGGCCAAAACATATTCTTAAAATACTGGTGAGAGAAAAAAGAGAGCTGGTAATGTACACTCCTATTAAAAATCGCTTAAAAAGCAGTTCAAATCAAATTCGATGTTCAAACCTCTGGGTGCAAAAGTATCTAGGGTGAAAATCCATTTAGATTCGAGCTGGCTGAGGGTCCTAACCTTATGTCCCCCCCGCCAGTGTCTGACATATGGTTCAATTCCCCAAAAATTTAATTGTGTGGGGTCTTTGTTGTGACACAGCAGGAAGTGTTTAGAAACACTATGTTTGTCATACCCATTCAAAATATTCTTCACGTGTTCTTTGATCCTAACTCGAAGGGGTCATTTTGTGCGGCCTATATACTGTAGGCCGCAACTGCATTCTAGGGCGTATACCGCTCCTTCCATGTTACAACAGATAAATTCTTTTATTTCATATGTCTCCCCTGTACTAGTCGACGTAAAGAGGGACTTCTTCTCATTGGGGCGCCTAGTTCTCAAACATGCAAAGCACCTTTTGCAAGGGAAGAAACCATTCCGGGTAAAGAGGAGATTACTTTCTTTGGTGGATCAATTATGTTTTTCACAATTTTGTCTCTAAGGGTAGGTGCTTTCTTGTAAATGAACCTGGGATTGGGGGGTAACTTATCCTGTAATTCCTTATCTGCCAGAAATATATGCCAGTGTCTCTTGATAATCTTCTCAATTCTCTTGTGTTGGGCGTTGAAGTCCAAGATTATCGGTGCTACCGCTAATGTCGTTTCATTTCTGGTTTTATCTCTGATTAATTCTTTTCGGTCCATTTCCTTGACTTCCAGTATTTTGTCTCTTATGAATTGTTGGTCGTAGCCTTTCTTGGCGAATCTCTGCGCAATCAGTTCTGCTTGTTCTAGATAAATATTAAGGTGGGTACAGTTCCGTCTTACCCTCATAAGTTGACCTTTAGGGACATTAAACAGCCAATTCCTGTGGTGGCAGCTTTCAATAGGGAGATAACTGTTCCTGTCCACCGTTTTAAAGTGCGTGCGTGACCATAGTATACCGTTTTCTTGTATGATGTATAAATCTAAAAATGTCACTTTTTCATCACTGACCTCCCAAGATAATTTAATATTTCTATCATTGATGTTAAGGCTTTCCAAAAAACTGGTGAGCAGATCTAGTTCACCTTTCCAGAGTATAAAGACATCATCGATATATCTCTTGTAAATAGCTAGTTCGGTGGGCTAGTTCGGTGGGCCTGTCTCTAAAAACATTCTGTTCCTCCCACTGGGCCATGAAGAGGCCTGCCACGCTTGGGGCAAATTTAGCTCCCATTGCTACTCCTGTTTGTTGATAGTAGTAATTCTTGTCATACCAGAAATAGTTGTTCTTGAGGCAGAAGTCTAAGCACTTCACTATGAACTTCCTTTGGACGCATGGTAGCTTGGTGTATGACCTAAGGCCCCATTTTGTGGCTTTGCATGCTTGATGGTGAGGTATCACTGTATATAGGGATGAAACATCCGCGGTAGCCATAATCCATGGACCTGTTTCTTTTGGGACATCTTCTAGTATTTGCAACATCTGCTTGGTGTCTCTGAGGTATGCCTCTGTGTTCTGGACTGCTGGCTGTAGGAAATAATCTATATATTGCCCGATTCTCGATGTCACCAATCGGTCTTGGTGGTGGGTTAATTTTATCTTTATGAATTTTTGGCAATGAATATATGATCTACAGGAATCAGGTATCAGATATCTGGCTTCTTTTTATTCAGTATGTTTCTCTTTACTCCTAAGCACACCACCTTTTCTAGTGCTTTTCTGCACTTGAACATTGGGTTACTTAATAATCTGCTGTAAGTCGTCTCATCTCCCAGCATCTTGGTCATACTGTTGTGGTATTGCTCTTTCGATAGAATCACAATTCCTCCTCCCTTATCTGCTGGTCGTATAACCAAGTCTTTCCTTCTTGTTAGTTTCTTGATACCACTCTTTATGTGGCTTGGTTCTTCTCTTTTCTTGATTTTTAAAACTTTACTATCATCTAAAACTACTTTTTTAAAACCTCAGTATACTTGTTGTTCTTTATTGAAGGATTAAAAACAGATTTCTTTTGTAGTGTACTTCTAGTGGTTATTTCTGATTTATTCTATGTATTTTTATTTAGAATTATTCACATGAAGTAGTGTTTATGTCCCTTTGTGCACCTACACATGATTATCTAGATTTATATGTTTTTAGTGTCAACACTTATTTATGCGATTTTACATGCGATTTTTTTGTCATTTAGTATATACCAACTGAAAAGGATTTTTTATGCACTTTTTTTCACATACACATGATGCTGATTATTAAGACTTGAATGTTTTTAGTGTCAACACCTATTTATGCGATTTATGCGATTTATTATGCAAATTTATGTCATTTTATTAATTGACCACAGACAGAGATTTACAGCTTTCTTCTGGTTAGCGCAGCACCTCCCCCCCTATACCTCAGTTTGATTTTGGGCTTATGTCTGACCCTTGCTTCGGTGCATGCAGCTGTCCAGTCGCATACGTCCGTTTTTACTATTTTTCTGAGTTCTTGTTTTCTTTTCTTTTTCCAATTAGCGCAGGAATATTCTTATTACATTTCACCATTGACTTTAATTTCCAGTCTCACATCATTTTTTGGTCCATACCAGTTCCTCTTATTAATTTGAGTTTGGAATCATCCATTTACCATATGTGGACACTTTATACTGTGTTTGTTCATTTCACTTCACTTATGGTTTTTGCACATATGCTTTACTGTTCAGTACAGCATCTCTTACTTAATTGTTTCACTACACCCTAACTTCCCAATATTTCTTAGCGCTGCATTTTTTTTCCCAGTTGCCTTTTGTAGTTCTTCAACACTTGAGCTCCCGGTCTCTTACTAGACCCTCTGATTCACTGACTCGGAATCCCTTGAGCTCTTCCAATCTTTTTGCGGTGGTATCTCCCTCAAGCATCATCCCCACTTCCTTGCTGGGTCCCTAGCTTGGCACTCCAGATACTTCTCAAGCTTCACCCCTGCTGTCAGTCCCTAGCTTGACACACAAGGCTGCTCTGCAAGTGTTACCTCCGCTGGTTGGGTCCCGGACTTGATCACCACCTGAAGTTTCCCGATTCTCCACCATGCCTGTTCAGTGAGAATGTTGCTCTGGTACTTGCTTCAGTTACTCCCTATGGTCCCTGGTAATAAGGTGGTTGGGTCCCTTTGCGGCGACAGCTTCCCTTCTACCTCCGACCACTGACAGGTTCTCCGACCAGCAGAACCGTCATTTCTAGTTGGACTGCAAGCCAGAATCCCAACCATGCGCTGCTCTCTTATGTCTGGATAGCCCCTCACACTGCCTAGCAGTCAGATGCCCCCAGGATAGGCCCAATATCTGGCCTAGCAGCCCGGGGCACACGACACACGTTCACCCAGACAGCCATCCGGGTGGCACAGAACATAGATCACCTGACTCCACCCGAATATATAGGTTCTCCCAGCAGGCCAAGTGACACCCCACATACCCATAACTAAACCTTGGGTTGCCCTTCTCATATCTAGTACCACCAAGTGCCCGGCCACCTAGCTGTAGAAGAGAAAAGTGCAACAAGGCCAAACTTAGGGAGAAATCAATAGATCTCTATCAATTAACCAGGATAACTACTCCTGGCAAGTAAATTTGTGAGAAGCTCCCTGCCTAAACAGGGTGCTACAGATGTTTTTAAAAGACTCTTGGACGTTCATCTTAAAGAACACAACATACAAGGATATAGGAAATGATTAGATACATTGACACATGTATACCTACACAGGTTGAACTGGATGGACTATTGTCTTTATTCAACCTTACCTACTAAGTACAGGGTAACTATTACAGGATGGGGGTGGAGGGTAGACCTGTAAATGATAAGCAAAACTACAGCAGAGAAAGATCAGGTCTCTTCCAAGCCAGGTAAGACTGGACTTGCTCCTTGAGCTGTATAAATCCTAGGACTGGATTGACAGGAATACAAATCCTTTTGACAGGTATAATAAGTATGCTTTTATCTGTGTATTTAGCTGTTTGCTGTGATTTCAGCTTTAATCCAGCTGTATTTAACCTCTCCCAGCTATGTTCTGCTGATACTGACACTTTACTCACCACTCCACATCATCTGTGGTTGGCAACCACTGCCTTTTTTTTTTTTTTTTTTTTAACAATAACGTTTATTATATTTTACATCATGGATACAGAATCAACAAGAGTAGACAGTAAGTATAATGAATGACCTGTTATGTGACAACGCAACTTAAAGATATTTAGGATCAGAAGGGCTGAAGGTGGGTACAAAACCACCATAGGTATAATAGAGTTCCCCCCGGATCATTACATGGTGAGAAGTTTGAATTTACGTTTTTGCGTTTGAATGGATAGACTCATCTTAATCAAAAACAAAAAGGACTTATCCTAATCCTGATCAAGAGAGGGTAGCCTAGTTCTCTCTCCCAGTCTCTTAGATAAAATAACGGTTTGGAAAGGCATGGGATAGAATAATGGCGCGTACACACGACCGGTTTTGCCGTCGGAATAAACTCCGAAGGTTTCTCCGACGGAACTCCGACGGAATTCCGCTCAAGTGGTCTTGCCTACACACGGTCAAACCAAAGTCCGACCGTTCAGAACGCAGTGACGTACAGCACGTACGACGGGACTAGAAAAAGGAAGTGCAATAGCGATCGCGCCACCATTTGGGCTCCTTCTGCTAATCTCGTGTTTATCTCGTGTTAGTAGAAGTTTGGTGAGAGACAATTTGCGCTTTTCAGCTTTCATGCCTTTCAGTCCGTTACTGCTCTTCAGTTTGTGCTTGTGGGTTTGTATCTACTTTTCAGAGCGTGTAGACAGTTAGTATCTGTTTTCTCAGTGTGTTCTTGTCTGCTCGTTTCTGATTTTCAGCTTGCTCTTCACAGGCCTGGCTGTTCTTCAGTGCATTCTGTTAGTTCTTTCTGACCAGCCGACCGTTTTGAATACATGTTGCGTGTATGTACTTGTCGTAGAGTTCATGCTGTGTGGAGGCTTGGTGTTGGGGTTCATTCTTTGACCCAAGCCCAGTCCATGAACAGGGTGGGGAGGAGTTCATGGACCAAGAATTGGTTACTCCAGCATGACCAATTCTCTCATATGCCTTTGCTTCGTGAGATCCAGGAGAATAATCCTGATGATTTCAGGAACTTTCTCAGGATGACGGACCCCATTTTTCACCGTCTGTTGGCTTTGCTGACCCTTTATATTAGCAAGCAGGATACCTGCATGCGGCAAGCCATCACTCTGGAGCAGAGGCTAGTTGCCACATTGCGGTACTTGGCGACTGGGAGAGGTCTGCAGGACCACGAGTTCTCAACATGCATCTCCCCCCAGGCACTGGGGATCATTATCCCAGAGACCTGTTCTGCTATTATTCAGGTCCTGCAGACTATATTAAGGTAAGTTTTGTCCTTTAACATCACATTCTATTGTATTTAATGTTTGTTAATGTTTTGTATTTCTTTCATCATTCCCTAACTACCAGGATTGTAATATGCTGCGAATGTCCCCTTTGTGCCCATGCATGCTGTTATCTTTTAATGCTCTTTTTTGGCCTACATGCATATTTTCCTTCACTAACCTCCCCAGCATGCTATCCTGGGCCCATATACACCTATAGCCTAGTCACTTAACGGTGTATTTTGTCAGCTCCATTGTAGTGCTTTACCCCAAACACCCCCTAAAATCTGTACAAATGTTATTGTTGTCCTTAAATTCAGGCAGAGTGCCAGAGGCTTTTTTGGGGGGCCCAAACTCATCTTGAACCCTACCCCCCTAAAATTTTTACAATGGGCCACCAGAAGGGGGGATTAATCTGATAAGTGGCCCTTATATTTTTGTCTTTAAATACTTCTTAAAATAAATGTTATACTGATGTTGGCCAAAAATGTTTGTGTCTAATCTACTTGCAATGTTAAGTGCAAAAGTACTAATATTATTTTTTCTGTTTTGACTCCACAATTTCCTTCAATGCCACAGGAATGGCAGACTCTGGCCTACCATTTTTCCGACCATTGGGACTTTCCCAACTGTGGAGGGGCTATAGATGGGAGAATTTTATGATTTTCAGATGATGGACTTTTTAGGCATAACAGTCTTATAAAAAAAGGAATATTTATTACAAATTTAAAATCAAAACAATTACATAGGTTCCTCATATAATTCATTTACAAAAAATAGCCCGTGAGCATGAATAACACACCACCTATACACAATATAGTCAAAAACCCCAAAGGAGCGGACTGATCACTCTTGAAAGTTATAGAGCTTGACGAGGTAGCGTGTGATAAAGTGCTCACTTCTGCTCTACATGTTGTGCATAAAGAAAACACTTCTTCAGGAGCTATGGCGAATTATTCAATCATAGGTAAGAAAAGGATGAGGCAAAAAGTGGTATTTTCAATGATGGTAAAGATTCACAGTGATTCAGAGGAGGAGCCTTATACACTAAATTCCTGGCAGGGTCTCCTCCTACAACAGCACCGCACAAGTAGCAAGGGCAACTGTATTTATGGGCTATTAGGCATGCATACAATGGGAGGATTCCCTACACTGAACAAACCAGCATTTTAATAGTGGTCCTATGCAACATATTCTATCTCAAAGACTACTTTCTAATTGTTGATAGTGGCATAGAATTACCCTTTAGATTACATTTATATGGTTCATGAAGCACTACCTTCCTAAGCTCCTCTGAATCACTGTGAATCTTTACCATCATTGAGCATACCACTTTCTGCCTCATCCTTTTCTTACCTATGATTGAATAATTCGCCATATCTCCTGAAGAAGCGCTTCCTTTTTTTTTGAAAAATATTTATTGATTTTTTCAAAATATATTCATAGAAGACATTGTACAGAACAATTGTAAGGCATGAATATACACAATCATTCTTTATACAGAATGCACGTTCTATCTAAACATAAACATATTTATAAGGAGCACTGGGGAGAGGGAGGGGAGAGGGGAGGGAGAGGGGGGTAAGCAATTCACGTTTGCCAGCTTGTCACTAACATTGGGCAAGAAGTTGCCAAAAGGGTTTATCCTACATTTTTGTACCTTTAGGGAATGGAGGCGACTTATGAGCATATCTAGCTAGATAACCTACAATAGGATCTGGTTAATACATTTTGTTTGGGTGAATATAGTCCCAGAGTGTAATAGCTGAAGTTGATGGATGCCAAGGAGCTCAAGTGATTGTAGGCCGCTTATGGTGGTTTAAATGAAGAAGGATCAGAGGCTGGAGGAATTTTAAGTTTGCCGAGTGAGTTGGTGATGTCTCCCGTCAGGTATCATTCTGTATATCTAAATGGGTGCATTATGTCTTGGATGGTTTGTTGAGGAAATGTGGCTTCCAGAAATCTTCTCCAGCGTTTGAAAAATCGTGGGGTAAAGCGGAGATTTGACTTGATGAGGTCCAATCTTTCTAGATAGAATAATGAAGTCAAGGCTTTTATAACCGCAGGCAGACTGGGCGGCGATGTCTTTATCCAGTGGGACATAATAGTCCTGCGGGCTACAAGAAGGCAGATATGGGCCCAGTGCGGAATGTTTGGAAAGTCCAGTGCGGACGAGGAGGATGCTGAAGGTGTGATGCTAAACAGGCATAGTAGGCAGTCACTATTTAATCTGAGATTGCAGATTTTATTAATGTGGGCTATCACATCGTTCCAGTAGCTGTTAATAGCAGAGCACTCCTAAAGCCTATGGAGCAGCGTGGGACGTGGCAGTAAACACCATGGACATAGAGCTTGAGACGGGTCTTCTTTGTTGAAACAAAATGGGAAGTATGCTCTGTGGATAATCTTAAATTGAGTTTTACGCCATGTTTCAGAGATCGTAAGTTTCCGGGTGAGCCTATATCCCTCAAGGATTTTGTCGGGTAGGTCCTCATCTCCCAGTATATGAGACCCTTTTTGGAAAGGCGTGAGGCGGTACTTCCGTGACTGGTGTTGAATGAGGTGAAAATAGATGTTAGAGATAGAGTATTCTTTGCTTTGCAGTAAGTTATCAATAAAGGATGGTTTAAAAGGATCAGTCTCAGGACCACAGCAGGATCTCAGATAATTTGTGAGTTGGTAATGGAAGAAGCTGTGAGTTGGTGGCAGGGAGAATTCCCGCATCAGGTTTTGGTATGGTTTGAGCTTACTTGTATTATTTTGGTATAACGAGGTTATCTTTATGAGTCCTCTGGATTGCCATTGGGTATAAGCTTTATGTAAAGTGGAAGGTAAGAACATAGGGTTGCCTTGTATTTTGAGATGTTTCGAGATGTTAGAGGGCAGTCCAAGTAGTTTTCTGACCTCCCTCCAGGCGATGACAGTGTCCCTGGATAGTATGCTGGTTTTGAGGTGATGCGGCAGGTTGTTAGGATTGGAGTGGAGGATGCCTGCAAGGTCGTATGGTGAAGCCATAGAGTCCACTAGGGCAAAGTTGGAATATTTGGACCCTCCTGTTAACCAGTCTAGGCCCTGTCTAAGTAAGCAGGCTAAATTATAAAAACGAATGTTGGGGAGCCCCGCCCCGCCCTCGCCCTTCGGGAGACATAGTTTTTGAAACGCGATGGTTTTTTGCTAGACCATAGGAAAGCTGTTACAGCCTTCTGAAGTTTTTGCACGTCTGAATGCCTCAATAATAGAGGTATGGTTTGCATGGGATACAGTAGGCGTGCAAATGATACCATTTTAAAAAGATGGGCTCTCCCAAAAAGCGAGAGGGGAAGGGCACCCCAAGCCTCCAATTCCCGAACAATTTTGGCTATCAAGGGAGGATAGTTGAGTATATATAAGGAAGATGGGTCTCGGCCTATATGTATTCCTAAGTATGTTATATGTTGAGGTGCAATGGACAGCGGTGACAAATGTATCCATTTAGTGGATAGTCGAGGGTGTAGTGTTAGGATTTCACTTTTATCAAAGTTTATACGAAAACCAGAGCAGAGTTGGAAGGTCGTAAATATTTGTTTAAGTCTGTCAAAGTCTGATACGGGGTCAGTAGAGAACAATAAAATATCGTCCGCAAATAGTGCAGAGCGGAGTATTTGGTTTCCAAATGTAATGCCACTAACCCCTTCGGTTGAATTGAGGATTCTAGATAAGGGTTCAATCGCAATGTTGAATAACAACGGGGATATGGGGCATCCCTGTCTCGTTCCTTTCGCTAAGGGGATGGTGTCTGAAATAAAGTTCGGGGTGACAAGGCGTGCCGTTGGTGAGGCGTACATTTGTGAGAGGAACCTTGTGATTTGACCTGAAAAGCCGAATTTCTCCATTACCATAAAAAGCCATGAAAAACCAATATTGTCAAAGGCTTTTTCGGCGTCTAGGAACATGATTGCTACATCTTGATCGGGGTGTGTTTTAGCATATTCTAGCGCCATTAAGACCTTACGTATGTTTAGTGTGGCTGATCGTCCTGAGACAAAACCTGATTGGTCTGGGTGTAAGAGGGACGGAAGTAAGAGAGCTAAACATGATGCTACGATTTTAGACAGGATTTTTACGTCTACATTTATTAATGAAATTGGACGATAGGAGCCTGGAAGTAAGGGATCCTTTCCTTTCTTGGAGATTAATTTAATATGAGCTTGTGTCCCTGTGGGGAGGTATGGACCTCCGTCCCACATGGCTGCATATACATGCTTCAGTGTGTTGGGAATTAAATCGGGCGTTAATTTGAAGAATTCCGCAGTGTACCCGTCGGGACCCGGAGCTTTAGCAGAGGCCATAGATTTGATCGTGTGTTGTATGTCTTCTAAGGTAATAGGCGCATTAAGTGCCTCCAAGTGTGACGTTTGAAGCCTGGGCAGGCGTATCTTGTCTAGCAGAGCTTCCACGGCAGGTTGATCTGCTGGGTCTGCTCGGTACAGATCAGTATAATAATCTGCAAGTAGTTTGCTGACTTCGGTAGGCGAGGTAACTAGCGAGCCGGAAGCATTTCTCAAGGTTGGGATATGTGTAGGACGTCTTGGTCCTGAACATAGTCTGGCAAGCAATTTGCCTGCCTTGTTGCCAAATTTGTGAAAGTGAAGAGTAGAGTACGAAGTTTTAGCAGCTTCGTGTTGTTCTGCCCAGAGATCAAAGAAACACTTGGCCCGCTTCCATTCCTGTATATTAGCTAAGGTGCGGTCTAGTGTCAGCTTGTCGTGAACTAGACGTAGGGATTCACTTGCTTGCATATATTGTTGTCGGGTGTGTTTTTTAAATTGTACGGTGTACGAGAGGATTTTACCCCGAAGGAAGGCTTTGCCTGCTTCCCAGAAGAGGTTTGGGTCAGAGATATGTGCTCCATTTGTGGAGATATATTCTTCCTATGTTTGATGCAATACTTGTCGGAAGTCTTCATTATCCGCCAGATATGAAGGGAAACGCCAGGTAGGGGAAGGAGTTGAGGGTGTGGATTGAGTCATATGGACTGCGATGGGGCTATGATCTGAGATTCTGGCATCGTAAATGTCTGGGGTGTTTATTACAGATACTAGGGCCGGGGAGGCAAAGAAGTAGTCTATACGAGAGAAGGTATTATGTGGGGGCGAGAAGAAAGTATATTCTCTGTCCGTTGGATGTGCCAGGCGCCAGATGTCTACAAATTGCATAGATTCAATGGAGTGCGCTAAGGGAGTCAAGTCTGGTGTATGGGAGGGACCGGGCTTTGTCTTTTGCTTAGGGAGATAAGTGCGGTCTGCCAGTGTGGACATGGCCGAGTTAAAGTCCCCGCCCACTAAATGCAATACCTCAGGGGCAGTGAGGACCCATTGAACCATGTCCTGAAAGAATGAAGTGTCTGGAGAGTTGGGAGCATAGATATTAGTGATAGCTACGGCTTTGTCGCCTATGGTCATATGTAAGGTCAGTTTGCGGCCTAGGGCGTCAGCCCTCACTTCTCTGACAGAGTGTCGTAGGTTTTTATGAATTAAAATAGCTACACCAGCCTTGCGGCCTAATGCAGGGGATCCGTAAACAGAACCTACCCACAGTTTTTGAAGGCGTGTTAAATCGTCTGCGGAGAGATGTGTCTCCTGTAATAGGGCCACATCTGCCCAAAGACGCCGTAGATGTCTAAGGATGGACATACGTTTATTCGGGGATCGGAGCCCCTTAACATTCCATGATATAAATTTCAGGTGAGTCCCATCGACTGAAAAAGACATGATTGGATATGATAGTTGTGATGAATGGGAGGCTGATTAGGGAGCCTCCTGATATGTACAGTGTCAGCCATACAGGAATCACCCAAAAGTTGTAGGTCACATAAGAGAAAAGGTACTAATAGGGCAAACATGAATTGCAAATGTATAAAGCAATAGGTATTGAGCTGTAACAAAGCAGGGTTACGGTTATAGCGTAACAAACTACAAACAGTGTACTTCACTTTTTTCCACATGGGATACAACTACCCATAATGCCTCTCAGCGACCCGCTAGCTCCTCACATATGAGCATGATTTTGGCTAAGAGGAGTGGGATAAGGGAGGAAGAGATGAGGGAAAGGGGGGAGGGGGGGAGGGGGGGAGGGAGGGAGGGGTGGTAGGTAGGAGTTGGTATAGGTACTATCAGGGTATGGGGTTAAGGGAAGTGGCTGGTTGTATCTGTGTCAAAGAATAGGCTCAGCTAAGATAATAAAGTACAAAAAAGGGGGGGCTTAGTCAAAGGGTCTGCCCCATGAGGGGTCTATAGCCATGGAGATCACCTGAGTTATTATGTTGACCTTTTGGGTAAACAGAGTGTGGGCGGTGGGTAGTGGTAAACCAGGCTGGGAGGCATTATAACAGGACCTTTAGCTAACAAGTAATAGCAACCGTGTAAGACATTACACCTAAAACAGGCTAACATATAAAGTAGGGAAAAAAAATCAGGTTAGAGACAATGGGGGGTAATATTACCCATCCTAGGAAGTGTAAATGGTTAGATAAGGTTCCTGGAGTCCTTCATCGATTCGCAGAGCGGTCGTCTTGGTTAGTGAAGCGGCTGCGCTTGTATGGAGGTTTTGTGGGGCTGCGTTGATGTTTAGGTGGTACCTTCGCTGTAGACGGTGATGATGACGGTGAATTCTCCTCAATGTTGCTATGCTCCATTTCTGTGCCTCGGGTGGCGAGAAAATGTTCCGCCTCCTCAGGGGTATGAAACGTGAGGTGTTCTCCTCCATGTGTTTGACAGCCGGATAGGCTAAGGAGAACCGGATTTGGTTATGATGAAGGGTGGAGCAAATCGGTGAAAACGCTTTACGCTGCTTCATTACCTCTATGGAATAATCTGCAAAAAGTAGGAGTTTTGCGCCATCAACCATTAAAGACCGTGAACGACGAAACTTTTGCATTATGGCATTCTTGTCCGCGTAGTTGAGGTACTTTACAATAACGTGGCGGGGTTTGGCGCGTGATTCTGAGAATTGACCTATGCGGTGCGCGCGTTCAATAGTGCAGGGAATGCGAAGGCCCAGTTGTTCTGGGATGATTTTTGCGCATATATTGGTTAGCTGTGGTGTGGAGACTGATTCAGGCAGACCAATGATGCGTAAATTGTTTCTCCTCGAACGATTTTCCAAATCATCGAGTTTGTCCCATATGTCCCTATTAGTAGCTGTGAGACGTGCTACTGGTGCAGATGAGGCTGTGAGTTCATCTTCCAGGGAGGAAATCCTATCCTCTACCTGATTGATTCTCTGTGCCTGTGCTTGTAGGTCAATATGTAGCTGCTCTAACCCTCTATGAACTGCTGCATCCACTGTAGCTGTGAGAGTGGGGCCCAGCAGCGTGACTACAGCCTGTGCAATTCCAGCAGGGGAGGTAGGGTCCGTACCTGTCATGTCAGGAGCTGAGGGGAGCTGTGGTTGCGGCTGGGGCTGCGTGTGTGTCTGCTCCATCATGCCTGGGGCGGCCGCCATCTTGGCTGTGTCCACCGCTGTATCTCCTCCGGTGGGGATCGTGGATGTGACCGCCCGAGCGTACGATCGCTCCACAAAGCGATCCATGGGAGCCCGCTGTATATCCGCACTGCGATGGGGGGTCTCCTTGGAGCAATAGCTGGTTTGAGAGGCAGATTAGTGAGGAGCGCTGCGGGAGCTGGAGCTCGCTATCTCCTCCTCATGTGGCGCCGGAACCGGAAGTTTCGAAGCGTTTCCTTTTAATGCAACATGTAGAGCAGAATTGAGCACTTTATCACACGCTACCTTGTCAAGCTCTATAACTTTCAAGAGTGATCAGTCTGGTCCTTTGGGGTTTTTACTATATTGTGTATAGGTGGTGTGTTATTCATGCTCGCAGGCTATTTTTTGTGAATGAATTATATGAGGAACCTATGTAATTGTTATGATTTTAAATTTGTAATAAATATTCATTTTTTATAAGACTGTGTTATGCCTAAAAAGTCCATCATCTGAAAATCATAAAATTCTCCTATTCAAAATATTGGGACATGGCAAATTTTAACCTAGTATCGCATCCACAGCACCAATCTGTGATGGAGATACGAATTCTTAATTACAGTAGGCTATAGATGGGAAGCACGTCCACATCGTGCCACCACCCCATTCGGGGTCATACTATTTTAACTATAAGGGGTTTCATAGTATCGTGTTAATGGAGGTGGTGTCGGAACAATATGAATTCCTCTATGTGGACGTGGGGAAGAATGGCCGGATGTCGGATGGAGGAGTCTTCGCCCAGACAGAGTTTTACCAACAGCTCCAGTGTGCTGGCCTGGGATTGCCACCTGATGCGGACAACGTTGATGGACTCCCGTTCGTCTTTCTTGCTGATGAAGCATTCGGTCTAGGCGAGCACCTGATGAGGCCATCCCCCAGAGGACCCTCACCCCGGAGAGGAGGGTTTTTAACTATCGGCTGGCCAGAGCAAGAAGGGTCGTGGAGAATGCCTTCGGGATAATGGCCAGCCCGTTCTGCCTGTTTCTGACAGCCATACACATGGTGGAGTATGAACTCAACCACATAATCTTATGCTGCTGCATATTGCACAACTTTTTACATAAAAATTCACACAATTATCTTGCCTCAGTTGGGCCTGAGGCCAGACTTACTTCCAATCCTCTTATGGGCCTGGATACTGGCTGTCCTGGCTTGGCACCCCAAAGCGCCCGTGAAGTTTGGGAGAAATATGTTAATTTTTTTACGGGTAGGGGGGCCATTGCAATGCCAGACAATGTCTAATTTTTAATAATTAAAAAAAAGACCTGATAAAATGTTTTAAAAATTCTTTATTGCTCCAAAAATAGCTGTCTCCTAGGTTCTCCTAGTGCACTTGTAGTGCCAAGTGGATTTTCCTTTAGTAAAAAAGCCCCATTGTCACTGTAAACACAAAATTACTTACAAAACTGGTATTGAGCATTGAAAGAAGAAGCCACACATTGTTGATTATCAAAATTTTTACACAACTCTGGAACTTGCAAAGTTCAACATATAAAAACTGAAGGCAATATCAGATATTATAGTGTAAAAAATGTCTTGATATTGCCTTCATCAGATGGCACCCCTGTAAAAGCCAAATTTTGAAGATGCACACAAATTGGGAGTCGAAATGGGTATTTCCCTCCTGATCCCATGCCTAATGTAAACGTGCTATCTCCCATCATGGAAGATCAACAGACGTGTTTTGGGGGTGCAACCACTTCCTCTCACCTACTAGAGTTACGAGGAAGGGGTTGCACCCACAAAACGCGTACATTGAGATCCCCTGGTGGCAGATAGCACATGTTGACACACCGTGTGCATCTTCAAAATTTGGCTTTTAAAATGTACAAAAAAAGTTTGGTTTAGTCCAACAAATGGGAAAATGGATGGGATTTGAAAGGAATTTATATTTTCCCCAACACATCTATCATGTTCTTCATTTGTTGTTCCATAACATTCAGTTTCTTCCTTTTAATGTCTATTTCACCATTCCATACAATGATGTCGTGGATGAGCCTTTGGGCGCTGTCACTTGTGAAAGGTTCCGCTTGCTCTTCAACAACCAGCACATCACCTAAAAATTGGTTTAAAAACATGTATTATAAATATGCAGGCATACATAGATTACCTGAAGCTGGGGTGTCAGACACTCACCTGTTTGGGTGACAATCTCACCCACTTTCTCTGCCTCTCCTTCCTCCAGATCCTCGGTGGGTCTTGGGCTGATTTCCCCTTCTTAGTGATGTGGGGGGTCCCTAGTGTCCTCTGAGTGGTGTCCTCCGAGTCTTTTCTCCCCTATGAGAATGAAACAAAAGGTATACTTAGCACACAGATATTTGAGTCCAGAAATAGGAATATGAAACATTGCTGGGAAGTGGGGTACAATTGTCTGTTTTGGGCACAGTTCCAAGCTGAAGACATGATTTTTTTACCTTACCAAAGCTGAAATACTTACCTTTTTGTGACAATTTTCACACATGGAGACACCTCAAGTATCCACTGGAGCACCTGTGTGGGACACCTTAAAGAGTTTGTTCTTGTGTCCCACACTAGTGCTCCTGAGTCCAGATGTGTAAACCGTTGCTGAGTGTCCTCTCCTTACATTACACTGAATCAAGCTTGCATTTCATTCTATTTACAAACACATCTAGACAGCAATGTACAAAACTTAATTTTATACAAATAGGCATGACCAAATGTATTTAACCTATATCTGCCCAAAACATCGTATTTAATGGGCGAACAATGTTTCCTACGACCGATTACTGTGCCCACGAACATGAAATTCACCATTTTAAAATGTACAACAGTAAAGAAAAGCACATGGCGTAGCATGCAAGTAATAATAATGATAGGAACACATGACAAGTACTACATTTTAGAAGCACTCTCTTTATTCTTCTATACTGATCCAGCTCCCTCAGTTTCAGGTCAGACCAGAGTTTCCTTATTTGCTCCTTGGAGCGTCGTACCCCAAAATTCTGCCACAGACTCATCACAACTTTCGTCATGATCTTGGCCTTTCGCAAATTAGGTACGGTCCATGCTTCCCATCATAGTCGTTCCTCCGTAAGATGTACACCATCTCCACCATCTCTTCAAAGGCCATGTTGGAGGCCTTAAATCTCCTCCTCCAGGATCGTGTGGTTTCAGGCTCCGGGCTTTTCTTCTCCTCATTACAGGAATAATTTCCACATACCTGCTCTTTATCCACCATGTTGCTCCTACTGCGCGGCGAAGAGAGAAGGGGCGGCGACGCGCATGCACAGTCTATATCAAGCTAACACGCATGTGTCAAACGTACGATCTGTGTGTGGAAGAAGGACGAACGGAAGTGGCGAGCGTCCTAAACGAAGGTAAAATTTTAACTTGGCCCATCACAGTGGCCTATACTGCTTCAAGATTGAGGCCTACATTGGGATATGATAATGAGAGTTTAGGCTGATATTAGTGTTTTTGTCTTGTGTATTGTCTTACAGCAAAGATGAATCACTTTAAGGACCCAGAATTCATGGCCAGTTTTATAGACAGAAATTTGTGGGAGGTGAAACAGCTTATACTATAATAAACAAGCTAGGAGGTCATCACTGAAGAAACTTCTGGAATTTGTGAAGACTCGGGTCCCAGATGCAAACATGAAGTTTTTGGACAATAAAATTGGGATCTTGAGGAACATGTATAAGAAGGAGCATAATAAAATCCAGACATCACTCAGATCAGGAGCAGCAGCAGCGCAAGTGTATGTACCCAGGCTGTGGTACTTCAATAAACTATGGTTTCTGGACAACCAGACTGAAGCCAGGGAATCACTTTCTACCCTTCCCTGCAGCCTTCCCTCCACCCTTCCCTCAACCCCAGCAGAGGCTGACGAGGAACAACCTGGGCCTTCCATCCTGGAAGAAGTGGATGCACCCGGCTGGAGCCAGGTATATTATTTGTAGACATATTTATTGTCCTAATATTAATGATGTTAACTAGATGTTATAAGTGATAACTAATTGATGTTTTTAGACAAAGTGATTTACATATGAATAGACAGTAGTGGCCAAAATGTTTGGGACAAGAAAGAAAAATGCTGGGGTCAGAATGATAGTCTTTTCTATTTATTAACATTCAATTTACAAGTCATGAGCTAAAAATTGTGTGTGATTGATGAAGCAAAAACTATAATTATGTCTCTTTTTTATACACAGGATGAGCTCAGCCAGGAGGAGGGTCTGGAAAGTGGCAGGCAGGAGGAGACCCTGCCCAGTGACAGCCAGGAGGAGGCCATGGCCAATGACAGCCAGGAGGTGGCCCTGCCCAGTGACAGCCAACAGGTGGGCAGGCCCAGTGTCAGCCAAGAGGTGGCTGGCCCCAGTAGGAGCCTCACCCAATCCCAGGTGCTTCCCCTCCGCCTTTAAACAAAAAGGCCCAGGAAGGGGACGAGGACGAAGAAGGCAGCACTGGGCCTCATTAGGGAAGCGGGTGATGTGCTCAGAGGCCCCCCCCTGACGCTGAAGAGGCCTATGGCTGCTATATAGCCACAAGATTGTTGAAATTGGAGGAGGGCCAACGCTTACTCTGTGAGTGAATTATTTTTGAGGGCCTTCAGAAGGGGTTGAGGGGTCAGCTGACAGAGAACAGCCACATATATGATCTCACCCATCCTCCTCCTCCTGCCACAAGTCCACCACCAGAGCCACAGCCTCCAAGGAAGGCTGCAGGGAAGCGTGGAGGGAAGGTTGCAGCGAAGAGAAGAAAGTGATGGCCTGGGTTCCGTCTGGTCTGACAGAAGACGCAGGCTGGTGTAGTACCACAGCCTGGTATCATCAGATAGATATCATCTGCTGCTGGTCCTGATCTTGGGGAGTCCTGGACCAGATTGGGCTCAAAATTATATGGACTCCTCAAGATAAAATTTTTTGTTTACACAGATTTGATGTGTGCCCTGGGACCAAAAGGCTTCACAAATTCCAAAAGTTTCTCCAGCCTTGCCTTCCTCTTTGTTTTGTTAACCAGAATAAATTACATAGTTACATAGTAGGTTAGGTTGAAAAAAGACACAAGTCCATCAAGTCCAACCTATGTGTGTGATTATGTGTCAGTATTACATTACATATCCCTGTATATTGCGGTCATTCAGGTGATTATCTAATAGTTTCTTGAAGCTATCAATGCTCCCCGCTGAGACCACCGCCTGTGGAAGGGAATTCCACATCCTTGCCGCTCTTACAGTAAAGAACCCTCTACGTAGTTTAAGGTTAAACCTCTTTTCTTCTAATTGTAATGAGTGGCCACGAGTCTTATTAAACTCTCTTCTGCGAAAAAGTTTTATCCCTATTGTGGGGTCACCAGTACAGTATTTGTAAATTGAAATCATATCCCCTCTCAAGCGTCTCTTCTCCAGAGAGAATAAGTTCAGTACTCGCAACCTTTCCTCATAACTAATATCCTCCAGACCCTTTATTAGCTTTGTTGCCCTTCTTTGTACTCGCTCCATTTCCAGTACATCCTTCCTGAGGACTGGTGCCCAGAACTGGACAGCATACTCCAGGTGCGGGCGGACCAGAGTCTTGTAGAGCGGGAGAATTATCGTTTTATCTCTGCAGTTGATCCCCCTTTTAATGCATGCCAATATTCTGTTTGCTTTATTAGCAGCAGCTTGGTATTGCATGCCATTGCTGAGCCTATCATCCACTAGGACCCCCAAGTCCTTTTCCATCCTAGATTCCCCCAGAGGTTCTCCCCCCAGTGTATAGATTGCATTCATATTTTTGCCACCCAAATGCATTATTTTACATTTTTCTACATTGAACCTCATTTGCCATGTAGTCGCCCACCCCATTAATTTGTTCAGGTCTTTTTGCAAGATTTCCACATCCTGCGGAGAAGTTATTGCCCTGCTTAGCTTAGTATCGTCTGCAAATACAGAGATTGAACTGTTTATCCCATCCTCCTGGTCGTTTATGAACAAATTAAATAGGATTGGTCCCAGCACAGAACCCTGGGGGACCCCACTACCCACCCCTGACCATTCCGAGTACTCCCCATTTATCACCACCCTCTGAACTCGCCCTTGTAGCCAGTTTTCAATCCATGTACTCACCCTATGGTCCATGCCAACGCACCTTATTTTGTACAGTAAACGTTTATGGGGAACTGTGTCAAATGCTTTTGCAAAATCCAGATACACCACGTCTACGGGCCTTCCTTTATCTAGATGGCAACTCACCTCCTCATAGAAGGTTAATAGATTGGTTTGGCAAGAACGATTCTTCATGAATCCATGCTGATTACTGCTGATATCATTCTTATTACTAAAATCTTGTATATAGTCCCTTATCATCCCCTCCAAGAGTTTACATACTATTGATGTTAGGCTAACTGGTCTGTAATTCCCAGGGATGTTTTTTGGGCCCTTTTTAAATATTGGTGCTACATTGGCTTTTCTCCAATCAGCTGGTACCATTCCAGTCAATAGACTGTCTGTAAAAATTAGGAACAACGGTCTGGCAATCACCTGACTGAGTTTCCTAAGTACCCTCGGATGCAAGCCATCTGGTCCCGGTGATTTATTAATGTTAAGTTTCTCAAGTCTAATTTTAATTCCGTCCTCTGTTAACCATGTAGGTGCTTCCTGTGTTGTGTCATGAGGATAAACACTGCAGTTTTGGTTACTGAAGCCCCCTGATTCACTCGTGAAGACTGAGGAGAAGAATAAATTCAATACCTCTGCCATCTCCCCATCCTTTGTAACCAGATGTCCTTCCTCATTCTTTATGGGGCCAATATGGTCTGTCCTCCCTTTTTTACTGTTTACATACTTAAAGAATTTCTTGGGATTTTTTTTGCTCTCCTCCGCTATGTGTCTTTCATGTTCTATCTTAGCCGTCCTAATTGCACCCTTACATTTCTTATTGCATTCTTTATAAATTCTGAATGCTGTGGATGATCCCTCAACCTTGTATTTTTTGAAGGCCTTCTCCTTTGCTTTTATATGCATTTTTACATTGGAGTTAAGCCATCCAGGATGTTTGTTCGCTCTTTTAAATGTATTACCCAATGGGATACATTGGCTAATGCCCTTATTTAATATGCTCTTAAAGCAAACCCATCTCTCCTCTGTATTCTTTGTTCCTAATATTTTATCCCAATTTATGCCTTTTAGCAAGGTTTGTAGTTTAGGGAAGTTGGCTCTTTTGAAATTCAGTGTCTTTGTGTTCCCTTCATGTCTCCTATTTGTGTGATTTATACTGAAACTAATTGACCTGTGATCGCTGTTACCTAAATTGCCCCGTATTTCCACATCTGTTATCAGGTCTGTATTGTTGGTAATTAGTAGATCTAGTAATGTTTTATTTCTAGTTGGTGCGTCTACCATCTGACCCATAAAATTGTCCTGCAAGACACTAAGGAACTGGCGAGCCTTAAATGAATGTGCGGTTCCCTCCGCCCAGTCTATGTCTGGATAATTAAAATCCCCCATTATGATAACACTTCCCATCCTTGCTGCTAATCCAATTTGTGATAGGAGATCCGTCTCCACTTCCTCCCTCAGGTTAGGGGGCCTATAGCATACTCCCAGTATTATTTTCCCCTTAGCTTCATCCCTTTGGAGCTCTACCCATAAAGATTCCACCTCCTCCCTAGCCCCCTCAGTGATGTCATCTCTCACATTCACTTGTACATTATTCTTGATATATAGGCATACCCCTCCCCCTTTTTTACCCTCTCTATCCTTGCGGTATAGGGTATACCCTTGAATGTTTGCCAGCCAATCATGAGAGCTGTTGGACCAGGTCTCTGAAATTCCCACAAAATCCAAATCCTCCTTGTACAACAGTATCTCTAGTTCACCCATCTTGTCCGCCAGGCTCCTGGCATTGGTGAACATGCCACATAGTTTAGACCGGTCGCATATTGTCCTCGTATTGGGTGTTTCAAGATTGCAACTTGGACTTGCTACTTGCTAATTGATATTTTATTTTGAGAAAATACTTGCCTATATGTGTTTTTATTCAAATTAGACAGATTGTTTGTGAGTAGGCAGGTACATTTCAAAAAGACAATGTCAAAATAACAAGGGACACCAACCAGCCTCCTTGAGGTTACAAAATACAAGATAATAATGTTATTGTGGTAATGTGACACACCAAAAAAAAAATATATATGGAGATCACTAGAAAATTATTTTGCAATAATAAAAAAAAGGAGATCTTGATGAAAAAAATGACTATAAAAATAATTCTCAACATTATTTTGGAGATCTGGCTTTAAAATAATAAAAGATTATTCATGAGATCACGACAAATAATAAAGAAAAAAGTTTGTTTTTTTGCTTCTGAGTATGTGCCATTTTTGGTACGCAACAGCATACAGATGAGCGAGTTTCCCGATAGTAATTAGTTCCGTCTGAAAAATTTAGAACATGTTCACTATCTAATTCCGTCAGAATTTTCGACAGAAAAAGTCCGATGGGGCATACACGCGGTCGGAAAATATGATGAAAAGCTCCCATCGGACTTTTTCTGACGGACATTTTGCTTTTGTGTACACGGCATAAGTATAAAGATGAAAAACAAAACTTGTCACCGTAGCACTAAGAACTCTCATAGATGCTGACCAAAAATTCTTCAAGTCAAAAGTAGCCACTCTATAATCCGGTCTGGGTGGTGTAGACAATGCTGCCCTTTTAAGATTGTGAATCTTCAAACTGTACAAACAAATAAAACAAAGGGCACAAACGCCTAGTGCATTATCCACAACACTTTATTAAAATATGTAAAATAATAGTATAAACTCACAATATAAATGTAAATGGCAGCATTGTAAATTTCAAGAATCCAAGGGTCAACCCTACGATACATGTCCACTGGTTTAAATGGATGTCTTAAAGCCAGCTGATGTGTTTCAGGGGGTCATGCCCCCTTCCGCAGAACAATTCTCTATGGAGGATGCCAATGGACAGTTTGTATAAATATTTGTAGAAACAGCCATTATGTGAGCTATCCTCAGAGAGGTTCGAGTCCAGAGGAACTGACTCCCTTCTAATTGGAGAATGGCCCACAGAAGACAAGCCCAGAAATCCCCAGCAAAACTGCCCTGGCAGGAATTCTGAGCTGCCTAGCACTGGGGCAAGGGGTCCAACAGGGGAAGAGATAGTAACCCGTCGAACTGCAAAGTCCCTGACCCACAGCAATTAAGGGGTTAGGAATGGGAGAGATTGAGCCGTGGCTCGATACATAGAGCGAATCCACGGTAAAGGGTACAGAGGTTGGTGGTATGAGGAAATGTTCAGTTCCACAGAGACCTAAAGTGTGCTTCGGGTCTGGGAAAACCGTGACGGTATTCTGCAAAGAATCACTGCTATATGATAGAGTTCAGGATGCGGTAGACCCAGGGGTGGATCCAGGGGTGGGGCAATTGCCCCCCCAGAAATTAGTTGCGGGTGAGCGGCGGGCCAGTCAGCGGGTGAGTGAACGAGTGGCTCGGTGGGCGGGTGAGTGGGCGGGCGGCTTGGAGGGTGAGCCAGTTGGCAGGTGAGCGTGCGGCTAGCCAATCAGCGGGCCGGCAGGGGAGCAGAGAGATGACATCATCTCTCACAGCTCGGCACCCGCCCTGCATCAATGCAGTTCTGCCCTCACTGTGCAGTCAGCAGCGGGCAGCAGTGAGATTACATCATCTCTCTACTGCCTGACTTCACTCTGGGATACAGGAAGTGACAATCCCCACCTTAGCAGGAAAGTGACAATCTGCATCTGGTGACAGGTGACGTGGCAAGTGACAATCTGCAATGTGTGGCAGGTGATGTGGCGAGTGACAATTCACGACGTGTGGCAGGTGACGTGGCAAGTGAAAATCTGCATCTGGTGACAGGTGACGTGGCAAGTGACAATCCGCAACTTGTGGCAGGTGGCAAGTGACAATCCACAACTTGTGGCAGGTGATGTGGCAAGTGAAAATCCGCAACTTCTGGCAGGTGACGTGGCAAGTGACAATCCGCATCTGGTGGCAAGTGACACACTCAGGGCTCTCACTGATTGTCCGTGAATGTTGAGTGTGAATAAAATTGCTAATCCATTTATATGAAGTCCATAAATTGTGAAATTGTTGGATAACCGACTTCCACCACTGTGAATCCCGTCACCTCGGAAAGATTAAAGGCTTACCGGATAGCCTATAGAAAAAGGCATGAACCGATCTCCTCTTAGGATGCTGTACCTTCTGTGGATGGGTTCCGCTTATGGAGTGCTAGATGGATATCCTCAGATCGTCAGCCATGGAGGAAAGCCATTCCCAACAGTAATGGGTGTCCAGGAAAAAAGAAAAAAATGCTCCGATAGTGTGATAAAGCTTATGGTTCCTTTATTAAAACCGCCATATAGCCATTCAATAATACAAAGATCCTTGCAAGGAAGAGTTTAAAAACAGCTCCGGTGGATAACGAAAGTTCGCGCATGCGCAGTACGTGCGTACGTATCTACCCTACGGCCGTTTCGTCAGAAATGACATCATCAGGGGCACTGCCGTTCCATAAGCGGAACCCATCCACAGAAGGTACAGCATCCTAAGAGGAGATCTAAAAGTGATCAAAAAAATTTTTTTTTTGGAAAAAAGTGTCAAACTAAAATAAATAAAGTAAAATGAACAATAAAAAAATAATTTTTTTTTAAAGCGCCCCTGTCCGTGTGCTCGCATGCAGAAGCGAACGCATACGTAAGTCCCGCCCACATATGAAAACGGTGTTCAAACCACACATGTGAGGTATCGCTGCGATCGGTAGAGCGAGAGCAATAATTTTGGCCCTAGACCTCCTCTGTAACTCAAAATTTGTAACCAGTAAAAAATTTTAAAGCGTCGCCTATGGGGATTTTTAAGTGGCGAAGTTTGGCGCCATTCCACAAGCGTGTGCAATTTTGAAAGGTGACATGTTAGGTATCTATTAACTTGGCGTAACTTCATCTTTCATATTATGCAAAAACATTGGGCTAACCTTACTGTTTTGTTTTTTTTTAAAGCAAAAAACAGTTTTTTTTCCCCAAAAAAACGCGTTCGAAAAATTGCTGCGCAAATATCGTGCGAGATAAAAAGTTGCAATGACCGCTATTGTATTCTCTAGGGTCTTTGCTAAAAAAAACATATATAATGTTTTGGGGTTCTATGTAATTTTCTAGCAAATAAATGATGATTTTTACATGTAGGAGAGAAATGTCAGAATTGGCCTGGGTGCTCCAGAACGCCTGAAGGTGCTCCCCTGCATGTTGGGCCTCTGTATGTGGCCACGCTGTGTAAAAGTCTCACACATGTGGTATCGCCATACTCGGGAGTAATAGCAGAATGTGTTTTGGGGTGTAATTTGTGGTATGCATATGCTGTGTGTGAGAAATAACCTGCTAATATGACAATTTTGTGAAAAAAAAAAAGAAAAAAAAAAAACTTGATTTTGCAAAGAATTGTGGGAAAAAATGACAACTTCAAAAAACTCATCATGCATCTTTCTAAATACCTTGGAATGTCTTCTTTCCAAAAAGGGGTCATTTGGGGGGTATTTGTACTTTTCTGGCATGTTAGGGTCTCAAGAAATGAGATAGGCCGTCAGTACTTCAGGTGTGATCAATTTTCAGATATTGGTACCATAGCTTGTGGACGCTATAACTTTCACAAAGACCAAATAATATACACTAATTTGGGTTATTTTTACCAGAGATATGTAGCGGTATAAATTTTGGCCAAAATATATGAAGAAAAATTACTAATTTTCAAAATTTTATAACAGAAACGAAGAAAAATTTATTTTTTTACAGATTTTTCGGTCTTTTTTCTTTTATAGCGCAAAAAATAAAGAACCCAGCGGTGATTAAATACCACCAAAAGAAAGCTCTATTTGTGTGAAAAAAAGGACAAAAAATTCATATAGATACAGTGTTGCATGACTGAGTAATTGTCATTCAAAATGTGAGAGCACCAAAAGCTGAAAATTGGTCTGGTTATTAAGGGGGTTTAAGTGCCCAGTGGTCAAGTGGTTAAATAATAATGTAATAAAAGAAATGATGCGCTTCAATCATCCTGACACGATAACAACCATAGTGCCAGGATGTTTGAAGCGCCAACACCAACCATTTCCCCAATAAATTGCCTGCAACAAAAATTATTTTCTGGCAGTGTCCCTCCCGAGACTAGACTCTGGATCCGCCCCTGGGTAGGCCTGCATCACATTCAGTCTTTCGTTTGACTAAGATGTCATGGTGAAGGTGAACATGTTTCCCTGGTCATAGATAGCAAAGCAGTGCTGTTCTGGCCGACCTGAAAAACAATCGTGGAGCCTCAATTGGTTTTGTCTAAAAGACATACCTGTATAAAAAGTGTGCTAAGATGTATATTTTATAGAGGACGATCTGCCTCAGCCATGAGTGCCGGATGGACAACCACTGATGCAAACTATCTTGAGTCACATCCAGGAGAGGAAGATAATTAAGGTCATATCATTTATCCAATTGTGTGGGGATTTGGATACCTAAGTATTTGAGTGCACCCTGAGCCCAAGTAAAGGGGAATCTGTCCTGTAGGAAGTCCCACTCCCCAGGGGATAAAGACATATCCAGGCACTGAGAATTAGTGGCATTGATTTTGAAATGGCTGTACAAGCAAACTGTTTCAATTTGTCTAATAATTGAAGGCAATCCTGGTGTTTAAAACGTACAAGAACAAATCATCTGCAAATAGGCTCAGTTTATGATGTCTGAAAGGTAGTGCAATGCCTTGAATTGAGGCATTCGAACGTAGAAAGTTGGCTAAATGTTCCGATGCTATAATGTAAAGGAAAGGTGCACTGCCTTTTATTTCATTTTTTTTTTTTTTTTTGCTACTTCAGCGATTTCATTGAGAGGATTTAAATCACCATTTATAGCTCATTTTTTTATCCCGTCTCATTATCATCACATCATAGTAGCATAACCTTTACTTTTTTGTATTTTATCTGTTTTATGAAAACTTTGTTTATTTTTTACAAAAATTGCAAATCACTCAACTAGCACTAACCCATGGTATGCTACTTAAAGTCCCATGCCCCAGCCCCCCCCTCACCATCCCCCCCCCCAACCTGCAGTCCTGCTTCCGATAAAACATGCATTCATTACAAGAACTTCTCGGCGCATCTCCCTGTTTTTTTAAAGAATATCCACTTCACCCACTTGTCTCTATCCAGGTCAGCTTCTATCTCTGGACTAGTATCTTCAACCTCACCCGCCTCTAGGATATAGGTTTCATTAACCCTTATTAACCAATCTCGAATGCTTGGGCCCTCAGCCTCTTGCCATTTTTTTGGTATTAAACTTTTTGCTGAATTTAGAAGTACCGGGGTTAGGGAAACATTGTACTTGCTAGTATGGCCTTCAGTCCCATGGAATAAACACACCCAAGGGTCCTCCTTGATCTCAGTACCCATTATCTCCTGTGTGATCTTTAGCACCTCCTGCCAGAATTTTTTAATAATTGGGCACTCCCACCAGAGGTGGGCCATTGTTCCTCTGACAGAGCACCCCCTCCAACAGTTTCCGGAAATTTTCGGTTGAAGCTTATTTATTCTATCTGGTGTCATGTACCATCTGGCGAGGCATTTAAAATTTGATTCTATCATTCTCGTGTCCACTGCTGATTTATGTGTTGCGTTGAGAATGGCCTCCCATGTCACTTCGCTAGATGCAGATCCCAATTCGGATTCCCATTTATTGAAATATAACGGTTTCGCTGCTTCACCCTCATCCCGCAATATTTTGTATAATTCTTTTGTTTTCCTTATTACTCTATTCTTCAGGAACAATTTCTCCAATGGCCTGAGGTTCTTCTTATCTCTAATAGGACCAGGGAGACTTTTAGTAAAGAGCGCAAGCTGGTTATAGCGCCATGTGTCTATTTTCATTAGGTCCTTGAGTAGATCTAACTCCTGAAAAGTGACAATTTTACAATTTTTCATAATATCTATCAGTTGTGTATCATTATTTTTTATCCAATTCCCTCCCACTTCCCTCAACCTTGGTGGAAAAAACTCATTATCTTTTAAGTAAATAAATGGTGAATTAAACTCCCAAGCATTTTGTTTGTGTAGCTGATCCCAAATCTTTAAAGTGTAACGTGTTATAATGTGTGCGTTAGGATTCCAAATTAATTGGTGTAATTTTGCATTACTCATATCTTTTTCTAGGTTTACCCATCTTTTATCTATCGGTTCCTTTCCCCAATCTAACACCCGTGAAAATACTATCGCTCTGTGATATTTTTTTAAAGTCTGGAAGTGCCAGACCACCCTGTGCTTTTTCCCTGCTCAGGACCTTGTAGGCAATCCGTGTAAAACAAGGATGCGCTGCGTTTAAGTATATATCATATAAACTATCCAGCATGACTATAATACCAAAAAACATATAAGAGAGAAATATATATATGTTTACACACAATTCCTCATAAGTGCAATGTGCATATAAATAAATATTCCAACATGTAATCAAGAAGTCAACATATACTGTGCCTATAATGCATGTATAAATTGATAAAAAACGTGCAATAATTCATATGAAGTGCAACATGCATATACTCTGTTGTAATCAGAAAGTAAATTACATTAAAGTGCCAAGTGAACCTTAAATAAATTAATTAAATCTGTAGAGGTCTAGCCCAAAAAAAAATGCATATAACAGTGTTCAAAATATCCAGAAGGTAATGTGTAAACATTAAATGTCCAAATCATCCAGTGTGCTCAGTCCAAGTGTCACAAAACATGCCACGGTGTGCCTCGGTGACCCCCCCAAAGTGATTGCGCTCACCTTAGAGCGTGTGACACAGTTTTTAGCTGTGTCAAAACACGCTGTGGAGCCACCCCCGGGCTCTGTATCACAAGCTAGATGTGGTCTCCAACCTGGATCAATGTGGCTCCATAAGCACCGTACCATAAATGTAAAGAGAGACTATATAGTGTAATTCCGTCAAAGTGTCTTTATTATAACAAAACTCACTCCCCAAAAAAGGGGTACTCACATTTCCTTGGTGCGTGAGTGCACCATACATTACAAGCTTCTTAAAAAACCGCCGACCGGCGTGCTGTAGGGTATACGATTCTCCCAGCTGTTCTCTGTGCTGCTCACTCCGTCCTGGCCCCTCCCCTACGCGTGTTCGACACAGGGGTCACATGTCTTCATCAGGGGGATATATCCGTGGCTTCTTATTTTTCCATATAAATCTAGTAAAAATATTATTCAATACCCTGAAAAGGGTCTGCGCTAGCGGGATTGGGAGTAGCTGCATTTTATACAGGATCTTCGGGGCCAGGGTCATTTTAACAGTATTTACTCGTCCGATCCAAGAGATCAGAAGGTGCATACTTTTTTTAGTTTCCTGCTTGATCTCTTCGAGGAGTGGGATGTAGTTCTTGTCCATCAATATTAATGTTTAGAACTACTGACTTACTAAGGTTGACCTTATAATTTGATAGCTCTCTGTATCTCCTCAGAGTAGCCAGAAGGTTTGGGAGCGAGATCCTCGGTTTAACAATGTAGAACAATACATCGTCGGCAAAAGCCGAAAGCTTGTGTTCGTCTCTCCCCACCACGCAACCCCATATGTTCGGGTTCTTTTGAATCGAGGCTAGTAAGGGTTCCAGGGTCAATACGAACAGAAGGGGGGACAGAGGGCTGCCCTGCCTGGTCCCGTTTTCCATTTTGAACTCCGCCGACAGTGTACCGTTCACCCTAACAAATGCCGAGGGAGATTTATACAATGCTTTAATCCAGTTTAACATGGTACCACCCAACCTCGACTGCCCTCAACGTCCTCAATATGAAACCCCAGTCTACTCTGTCGAAGGCTTTCTCTGCGTCAATCTAAAGAAGTTGACCGGGGGTCCCCTTCGCTTTCATTGCATCCATAACCAGGAGCGACCTAACGCAGTTGTCCCTCCCCTCTCTCCCTGGTATAAAACCTGTCTGATCTGGATGGATCCAGTATGACATTTTGTCCTTTAATCTATTATCTAATACCTTGGCGTATAATTTAATATCTGCGCTCAGCAAAGCTATCGGCCTGTAGCTCGAACACAGCGAGCTATCTTTCCCTTCCTTTGGTATTAATGTTACTGAGGCAGTCAGTGCCCCCTCGCATAGCTCTTCCTGACCCCCTAAACCATTCCAAATCTGACAAAGCTTGGGGATCAGGGACTCCTTAAATTTTTTGTAAAAATAGGATGTAAAGCCATCTGGCCCTGGACTCTTTCCAGAGGGAGATGCTTTCAAGGCCCTCTCGATCTCTTCTACAGTAATCGGTCTATCCATTTCTTTTGCATTACTGTCCGAGAGGCTTGGTAAACCTGCCGCCCTTATAAACTCATCCATCTTCTCCTCTCTTTCCAGGATACCTATCCCGCCTTGCCTAACCTTATAAAGGGATGCATAGTGTCTCTGAAATTCTTCAGCTATGTCTCTGGAAGTATATTTTAGTACCCCCTTTTTATTTTGGATCCTATCTATAAAGTTGGTCCCTCCTTTCCTTTTCAATGTTGTTGCCAGATGCTTCCCCACCTTATTACTCCATCTAAATCTCTCTTTTAGATTTTTGTTTAAGATACGCTTAGATTCTATCTCCATTAAATCTTTTAGTTCTTCTCTTTTTATTATTAGTTGATGTAGGAGCAAGTTATGACTACCACTAGCGGCCTTATGTAGTTGTTTAAGGTGGTGAATTTCTTCTATGAGTTCTGTTTTCCTTTTTGAGCATTCTTTTTTCTCATTAGCCCCTATTGAGATCAGAATGCCCCTTATGTAAGCTTTTAGCGCCTCCCACAGGACTGAACCAGAAATCTCACCAGTGTCATTTATCGAGAAAAACCCATCGATTTCTTTCTGTATTTTACTACTGATGTTAGGGTTCTCGATGAGCTTTTCATCCAAATGCCATGAAAATAGGGACCTCCGCAGTCCCGGGATCCCCACCTTCATCAAGACTGGGGCATGATCAGACAACGTTGCGACTCCGATCTTCGTATCCTTAAGATATTCTAATAATCTATGATCTACCATAAAATAATCGAGCCTTGAATAAGAGCCATGGACTGAGGAAAAAAAAGTATAGTCCCTGCCCTTCGCGTGCTGAACTCTCCATGCATCGATCATTTGGCAACTATGCAATTTGTGTCCTATTTTTTTTAAGAGTTTCCTACTTACTCCCTGTAATCTAGATGTACTGTCCAATTTTGGATCTAAGCAAAAATTGAGATCTCCTGCCAATATCACCTCACCTGCCCTAAAATCCATCAACTTGTTCAGGACCTGAGACAGGTATTTGATTGGGTTTTTATTAGGGCAATATGCATTTGCCAGAGTAAAAACCCTTTCTCCAACCCTCACCTTCAAAAAGAGGTAGCGGCCCTCCACATCTGCGCTCCTCTCCAAGAGCGCAAACTTGGTCCTTTTTGAGAACCCAATTGCCACCCCTTTGGCCCTCTTAATAGGGGAGTCACTATAGAACCAGTTGGGGAAGCAATTGGAAAACAATCTAACGTGTGTGTCCTGTGAGAGGTGGGTCTCCTGAAGAAACACAACGTCTACATTGAGATGCTCTAATTCTCTTAACACCTTGTGTCTCTTGAGAGGGGAGTTCAACTCTTTTACATTATATGTCAGGCAAGTGAACTCTGTCATTTATTTTTTTGGGTAGAACTGCATTGTAATGGCTCCAGTTGCTCTTTGAACCCCTATGCGGAGCCTCTGCAGGACCAGATCCCACCCCCCTCCCCCCCAAACCACCCCCTCCCCCCCAACATCCACCCCATACCCCACCCGCCTTCCCCCCTCTCCCTGCCAGCCAATACCTGGCTACAAGTCCGCAGCAGGGAAATACCATTGATCTCTGCCTATGACCAGCCAAATCATTGGGGTGCGACTGACAACGGGTCGCCACAGTCGCCCTGCCCCCCCCCCATTCGGGGGAGGGGGGGACAGGGCAAGTGGGCGGCCGGAGGACCGCCTGTTACCCCTACTCAGGGCACCGCCCCTCCCCCCAGACCATCCCCACCCCTCCCCCACCCCTCCCCCTCTATTTCAAAATCACTGATCCAGTTACATTGTTCAATGTCCTTGGAGACCTGACAACTATCAGGAACATCTTCCTACTAATTAGGAATAACTGGGACAGGAATGTCAAGCTCGCTACAGAAATCTTGCAAGTTCTCTATGTGTTTTAATCTGACTGTTCTGCCCGCTTTCACTACATTCAATGAAGTGGGGAAACCCCAGCTGTATTTCATGTTTGCCTTCCTCAGCTCTGCCAACAGAGGTCTTAGCTGGCGTCTCCTAGCTAGGGTCCCCGCCGAAATATCAGCAAAGATCTGAATCACTGCCCCATCAAATTTTGCAAGCTGGACTTTTCTAAGATTGCTCCAAATTCTTGCTTTATCTTCGTAATGGTGGATCCTGATAATAACGTCTCTAGGTGTATCTTCACTGACGCTTGGGGGTTTCCTTAACCTATGGACCCGATCAATCTTCAGTTCTTCATTTGGGCCTCTGTCTAAGATTGGGTTGAAGATAGCTTTCATTTTGGTAGGCAGGTCTTGGCCATGTTGTTCTGGTAAGGCACGCAGACTCAAGTTTTGTCTGCGACTTTGGTTTTCTTGCTCTTCTAATTCATAGAGGGTGTCTCGTTGGGCCAATTGCAGGTTCCTTACTTGTTGTTTTAATTCGACTATTTCTCGATTCTGTTTCTCTGAGGCCTCCTCCACTATTTCCACTCGCTTCAGCAAATGGCCCATATCAGTTCTAACGTTGAGGATTTCTGTTTTGATTACATTTTCCAATTTGGCAAACATTTCCAGTAATTCGGTTTTTGTTGGTAGTGATTCCATGATACTATCTTCCGCTGGGCAGGTGTCTTTCTTTCCTCCCCGGGTGTTCCGCCGTGAGCGCCTTGATTCTTCCCTGATTCTTTCTTCTTGTCCTTCCCACTTTGCTGTTTGCTTTCCTGGGCTGGATTCTTTGGGCTTCTCGAGTTTGCCTCCTTCAGGTACTTCTGGATGGAACTTGAATTTAGACTATCTCTCGGCTGCTTCACTTCCGCTCCTCTTTGAGGGCGCCCTCTCATTTTCACCTCCACTCGCGAACCTCTTCTCTCTCTCCCAGCCTACTAAATATGTTCACTTCTCTGTTGCTTGTCCCCACTACACTCCGTGCCTCCCCACGATCCTTAAAGCGAATTTATCACGGAGCCCTGCAGTACCCAGCGATCTGTAAGACACTCTGAAACCTTTGGCGTACAGTTATTTAAACGCTAATAAATTCAAGGCTGTCTGCACATACACACCCCTTAATCAATGATGCTCTGGTGGTGATCCAGTCATTCAGCCTACTACGGTATATTGTTGAAGTATATATTATTTTTTTTTTTTCAGTGACAAAACTTGACATTAATTATAGCGCCGCCTCCATAAACCTTTTGGGCATTGATCTACGCAACAACTGACCAGCACTTCATACATGTTCATACTGGCCTCAGCAAAAAGTGCATATCTTCTAATAGACCTGCTAACAATTAACAGTTCTCAACACATTACCTCTGA
Organism: Lithobates clamitans; assembly: GCA_037952925.1. NCBI lineage: Eukaryota > Metazoa > Chordata > Amphibia > Anura > Ranidae > Lithobates > Lithobates clamitans. The sequence goes on from JBBGZY010001120.1 coordinate 3,322,333, forward strand.
AACCAGAAATAAATTCCCAGGGGTTCTCTCCAGGGTCTCACTGATTGACACAGCTTCACAGGTTGGAGTCCCACTGAGGCATTTCAGCCAGCCGCCAACTCGGGCAAAGCCCAGGTATGGCCGGAAGATTGTGAGGTTGTCCCCCAGCAGGCCTCAGCCACTCGTGCTTTCGGGATGCAGTGAGGATGATGTACTGGCTGGCCTGTCGGCAACCTGGACAGAACACAGGGGTGTCAAAGAGGCTTGCGGGGCGGGGGGGGCGACCCGGGAAAAGCCGTGGGGGGCGACTCACATCCAGAACAAGTCCGGTATGGTAGGTGGGGATCAGGCCGGCCCTGGGTCCACTGCTAGGAGCCGAGACAGCTGACCTTATGGCTCCGGCAGGGTCGACGGCTCCTCGTCTCGTGTGCAGCTGATGTTTGCATGTCGCGCTACTCCGCCGCCCGCTTCCATGGTGCTGCCATCAGGCCCCTCCCCCAGTTCATGTGCGTCACATCACGCACCAGCTCCCACCCACTGCCTTTTATTTCAATCTCCTGCCCACAATCCAGTCCCTCATGATGTTCTCCTTGCTGCTTATCCATGATCCAGTCCCACTGACACTATGTCTTGGGCTCTCCATCACCATGGCCAACTCTGCTGCACTTTGAAATGATTGTCTCACTGCTTCGATTTCCCAGTTCTATTTCACTCACTCTTGAAACCACAAGCCTGATGTACTTCTCTGAAGAACATCTCTCTCCTTTTACCTTTTCAAACACCAAATAATAATTCTGCCACCCTTTATTCATACACTCTCTTATCCTGTATTCCCCATGATAAGTGCCCAATGTGCCCCCTACTCAGCCACCCCCCCCCCCACACACACACACTTTTACAACCATCCCCTATATCCCTTACACAGCTTTAGGCCTGGGCTCCCCCTGGGCCTGACCATCAACTTTCCCCGGGGCTGACCCACTGGTCGTCCCACCAAATTCACCCACTGGCCATCTGAGTCCTTTAGTGCACACACTTTTATTTTAACACTCTTACAACTTAATATTGGAAAATGAACAGTGTTGATCCAAGTCATCAGTGCTTTCAAGATTTAACCATAAGGAATTATATTTTGGCCCAAAAATATCCTCCTTCAGTCTCATCTCCCCCATTCCACATCCTTCTCCTCCAGTCCCATCTCTCCCATCCTATGTCCTCCTCCTCCAGTCACATCTCAGCCCATCTCACGTCCTCCTGCTCCAGTCCCACGTCCTCCTGCTCCAGTCCCATCTCCCTAACCCACGTCCTCCTCCTCCTCCAGTTTCATCTTCACCATCCCATGTCCTCCTTCTCCAGTGATATATGCCCCATTCCACATCCTCCTCCTCCGGTCACATCTTTCCCAGCACAAGCTCACACAGCACAAGGAGATATCCACCAAAGAGGTCACTACAATCTGTCAGCCTTCCCCACATATATGCATATATATGGGCAGCACAGGGTTAACAATAGGGTCCTGATTATAATACAGTTGTGTCCTAGTCCACACTCACAGGGCAGTACAGTGTTAAACTATTGGGCTCTGTCTAGCCTAACAGATGGGCTATATAGCATACTGGCAGTACAGGGTTAAACAATTGGATCCTGATTAGCCAATCAGGGGGCTTCTCTTCCCCGCAGGCAGAACAGGGGTTAACACTGGGGTCCTTATTAGCCAGTGTGTCTCCTCTTCCTGCAGGCAGCATATAGTTAAACACTGGGACCTTAATTAGCCAATGAGCTATGTCTGCTCTCCCCTCCAAATGCAGCAAGAGGTTAACACTAGATTGCTAATTAGAGCCTCAGCAAACTCTCACAAGGGCAGAACAGGATTAAACCCTGGGTTCCTCATTAGCCAACAGTAGTGGGCTCCTCTCTCGGCAGACAGCACAGAGGGTAACAATAGGATTCTCCTTACGACGTCAGCCTCCAAAATTAGGCTGCTGTCTGCACACACAGCAGAGACAATGGAGGGAGGGGAAGAGCTTTGAGCGCCGAGAGAGAAGAGGGAGAAGCCATAGCCAGCCGCACATCTACCTCCCAGGTCCCAGCCATGGTCTGCAGTGCAGGTCAGGTCTGGAGGAGGAAATTCTGGGACCTCTGCATGCACTTCACTGGTTGCTAGATGCCAGGCGGTCCTTGCAACCAGTAATTTGACAGAGGTGGACTGTGGGCAGCATCAGTGGGCACCTGGAACTGGGAATTTGCTGATGGTTGGCAACACTGCTGGGCCCCTCAGGCTGCCCCCCCACACCATCAGATCCTTTCTCCTATACCTTCACCTTCAGCTCCCATTCCATGCACCACTTTCAGCTTCCATTCTCCCCCTTTATCATCAGATTCCATCCACTCATTTCTTGCTTCCTGTCCTCTGAAGGTACTGTATAAAAAATGTAAAAAGCTAATTTCCGATTCACTTTCAATACACTTAAGTGAATCAATCTCAGTATAAGATAGCCTTCTTTTTTTTTTTTTTTTGAGAAACTGTATACAAGAGATTACATGGTCTGCATTCTAGCCTTCCAGTTCTGGGTTCCCATTTTATCTGCACGTTTATTTTTTTCCCCCCCTGTGTTTGTGTGGGTTTTCTCTGGTTGCTATTGTTTCCTCCCGCAATTCAGAAAACATAGGTTAATTGGCTTTCTCCCAAGTTCCCACTGTTGTTTGTATAAAAGCGTTATAGATATTAAACTTTTAGTTCATCCTGGGGACTGGGAGTGATGTGAATGAATATAGACATCATAGTCAGGGATAATATGTTTGCACCATGTAAATTCTGGAACTGTAAGCATACTGGATGAAATATGTAATGCATTTGAATCCATTTGTATTCTGTGAAAAACAAAACTATGTATGGACAGAATTCAGTTGCTTGACAAGACAGGTTAGAAAATGCATCTAATTATGTTAACTCCTGTAATAAATTTTACCACGTTATAAGCTGATTATTTGAAAAAAATTGTTTAAAAGTTATTAAATATCTCTTACCTCGATATGTGGGGATACCATAACTCATAATGTCAAGGTCAACAATAAATCCAACACCATCAGGACAAAGTGTGAGGAATTCCGCTGAAAAATGTAAACAATTTCAATTAATAACTAATCTTGGGCAGTAAGCCTTTTGAGGCCTTTGTTTTCTTTCAGCATGGTGATTAGCAGCTGTGGGGCATGCACAGTGCTAAACCTTTCATCCAATTTCTAAAAAGCTAAGTTTGTAAATTTTGAAAGCCAGTATAAAGGAATAGTATTGGTAAAAAAAACTTGTGGGTTTACTTAATATTTTTTTTTTGTATAGGTTTCCTTTAGGGTCCTTTCACAATGGGGCAGTTTGCAGGCGCTATTGCGCTAATAATAGCACCTGCAAACCGAACCGAAAATGTCGCTGCTTTAATTCCAGTGTGAAAGCCCCGAGGGCTTTCACACTGGAGCGTGCGCTTGGAGGAAGGGGAAAAAAAGTCCTGCTAGCAGCATCTTCGGAGCGGTGAAGGAGCGGAGTATATACCGCTCCTTCACCGCTCCTGCCCATTGAAATCAATGGGACGGCGCGGCTATACCGCCGGTAAAGCGCCTCTGCAGATGGCTGCAGATTTGCGGTGGCTTTAACCCTTTCTCGGCCGCTAGCAGGGGGGTAAAACCGCCCCCACTAGCGGCCGCATACCGACGGTAAAGCGCCGCTTACGATAGCGGCGCTTTACTGCCAACGCCGCCCCCGCCCCAGTGTGAAAGGGCCCTTAAGGGGTGTGGAAGGGGGTGTGTACTATGCCTACATACTTTTGTTAATAGGTGTCCCTTGTTCTCATCTCAAAAAGTTGGGAGGTATGCAAAACACTGTGTCATCAGGCTGGGAATGAGTTCTTTACCATGCTATGTAAAACAAGCTGCACAGAATTTACTCTGTTAGGGTAAACAAAGCACTCAGCTCACCTACTGCTGTCTTTGTTCCTGTTGAGGAGATTTCCAACCATTTATTGTCCCTGCGACAGATAAGAAGTGAGGATAAATCAGAGACACTGGCTTGAGCCCAGGTTCAGACTTGTGCGATGCAGGACCCGGTGCGATTCCAGAGCCGGTTCCGGCATCCCATCCTTCCCACAGGCAGTTCACACTGCCTTCTGCGAACTGCTGTCGGTGTCATTACAAAGTTAATGACACCCCAGATCAGTTCACAGATTGCAGTGCGAACTGTGGATTTGTACAGGAATCCAGTGCAGGGAAAAACAAGTCCCTGCACCTTTTTCTGTGCGAATCCAATGCGAGTTCAGCCATACCATTCTTCCCCACTTTTGAACTTCACAATGAGGGACACTGGAGGAGTAAAAAGACCTACGGCACGCTATGTCACTGTAAGTTGTGGGCGTGGTCAAGCGTCTAGCAGTTGGAGGGGCTTAAGCAATGTGGTTAAATAAAACGTATGCTTCCTTGTACCTATAAAATATGCTTTGATTGTTTTGTCTGAGCCTAACTTAAAGAACTTCATTAAAATAGTCAGAGAATGCATAGCAGAGGCATGGACATAATACAGAAGATGGTCAGAGACTGCAGACATGATACAAGAGATGGTCAGAGACTGCAGACATGATGTAAGAGATGGTCAGAAACTGCAGATATCATACAAGAGGTGGTCAGAAACTGCGGACATGATACAAGAGACATAATACAGGAGATGGTCAGAGACTGCAGACATGCTCTAAGACTGCAGACATGCTCCAAGAGACTGTCAGAGACTGCTGACATAATACAACAGACATGATACAGGAGACGGGTCAGAGACTGCAGATATGCTCCAGGAGACAGGTCAGAGACTGCAGATATGCTCCAAGAGACGGTCAGAGACTGCAGACATGCTCCAAGAGACTGTCAGAGACTGCAGACATGCTCCAAGAGACTGTCAGAGACTGCAGACATGCTCCAAGAGACTGTCAGAGACTGCAGACATGCTCCAAGAGACTGTCAGAGACTGCAGTTATGCTCCAAGAGATGGTCAGTGACTGCAGACATGATACAAGAGGTGGTCAGAGACTGCAGACATGATACAGGAGATGGTCAGAGACTGCAGACATGATACAGAAAATGTAGCCTGCCACCAGATGCAGTGTGCCACTATTCACCCATAGCCTGCCACCAGATGCAGTGTTCCACTTTCCACCCAAATATAAATAAATAAATAAATAAATAAAAGAGGTGCGCTATTACTTCATGTATTAAACCACTGTGTTGCTATGTGGGTAAAACACCAAAAAAATATATGTAAAATTTTATACTCAGATATGAACTTATATTATAGTGCTACATGGACCTTCTATACCACAGTCATGAGTTAGCAAACTCTAGAAAGATTCCATCAATAGTCCCATATACTGTTGTTGCCCCTAGCAAAATGAATCTAAAGTTTTGTGAATAGACATAGCATAATGACTCATGATCCTTGGCTCCCGATTCTCAAAGGCAAAATAGAAAGACAACAATAGTGTGATACTGCTGGGAAAGAAAAGCGGGCTCAATGTACATTACATTGAGCCCGCTTTTCTTTCCCAGCAGTATCACACTATTGTTGTCTTTCTTTTTTGCCTTTGAGAAAGACAACAATGCTGGGAAAGAAAAGCTGGCTTTTGGGGGGTGTATGCGCGAAGCAGACAGCAATGGACATGTCCCGCTGAGGCTCTGTTATTCCCGGGACTTCACGGCTACCAGAGATGCCCGAATGGCAGGGTAACTAAACAAAAAGCATACTAATATCCTCCTTAGTACCCTGTGAACCAAATAGAATGGTTTTGGGAGCTGCCCGAGGCAAAACAAAAGTGAAAAGCCACAAGGAAAAAACGCTCAGAGGCTCCTGTAATATGGCTCAGTCAAATTCTCCTCACACAGCTAAGGCACGTGCTGACAAGAAACAGCTGCATTTACCTCAGGAACTGTATGACACAGATAGTGAATACAGTGCCAGCTCTCAGCCACAACAAGCAGATACATTACACCCAAATATATTAAAACAAATAGAGAAAATGCTACAGAAAGCTTTAAAGCAGACCTCTGACCAAATTACAGAGAAACTGACAAAAGAAATACATGATTTTTGTCAACGCACAGCTGAATTTCAAAAACATAATGGATGACATTGAAACGAATGTACTATCACATGACAATGAATTGGGGGGTTATTTACGAAAGGCAAATCCACTTTGCACTACAAGTGCACTGCAAATGCACTTGAAAGTGCAGTCGCTGTAAATCCGAGGGGGACATGCAAGGAAAAAAAAAAACAGCATTTTAGCTTGCACATGATTGGATGATAAAATCAGCAGAGCTTCCCCTCATTTCAGATCTACCCCTCAGATTTACAGCGACTGCACTTCCAAGTGAACTTGCAGTGCACTCGTAGTGCGAAGTGTATTTGCCTTTAGTAAATAACCCCCACGGAGTCTCTTAAAGATGAAAATTTAACGCTGCAAGCGCGTTTAGAAGATTTTGAGAATAGGGCACGTCGTTCAAACCTCTGCATACGAGGTATGCCTGAGTCAATCATTGACCTTCAATCGACTATGACTGCTCTTTTTCAGGAATTAACACCATCAATCCCAGTTGAAAGATTGGAAATAGACAGAATCCATAGAGCTTTGGCGCCCGCAAAGCTGAAGGTCCCCCTCGTGACATAATTGTAAAGTTCCATTTTTTTTCGCACATAAGAGCAACTTATGACAGCTGCCAGGAACAAAGAATCACTTACTTTTCAAGGTCATTCATACCAGATTTTTGCTGACCTATCACCAATAACAGTTGCTAAACAGCACGCGATGAAACCTTTGCTCCAAAATCTCCAACACCACCATATCCCTTATCAATGGGGATTCACATTTTCTATTAGTTTTACATTTCAAGGCACCAAATATTCAAGCAGATCCCTCGAACAATTACAGAACACTTTGCAAAATCTTCATCTATACAATGGGCCCTCTACTAGCCCTCGTCGACGTACAACATCTAATTCTCCACAAAGTGCATCTAAGCATGGAACTGACAGAAGCAGACAAAGTGCATCAAAAAGGGGTTGATTTAATTCCCCAGACCTAGACCCACCAGACACAATAGACTGAATGCATTTTGCATTTCTCTCTGAAGCTCATTCAACTTAACGGTTCACCTACCTTATCTTTAATTTTAAATATTTCAAGTTCTTAATATGTTATAAGTTAAAGTATATAACTTTACATTCAAATATTCATATATAATTAAGGATTTGTTAAAAGCAATGCTATTTAATCTGACTCTTATGTTTGCTTATTTTTTAAGGAATATAGCCAAAATCGAATGTCTAAATTGAATTTTTTTATTTTTTCATAAAATTTGGCCGCGGGGGACCCGAAAAAATTGGTCACTGCTACCCCCATTTTTCTGTCCTAGGACTCTCCTCTACTTGAGTTACAGTGTGAGGGGCCTCCTCGGATAGACTTTGTGCCTCTGAGCTAGCAGATTTGCGTGCTCAGTACGCCATTGTTTTATTTTTATACATATATTAGTAATTATAACTTATTTTAAATATGAGACTCTTATTATTTCTTTCTTCTCTCATAATCTACTTCTCCTTTTTTCTTTTATCCAATCTTTCCCTGGGGTTTCTTTGATTTCGCACCTGATAACAGAAATATATTGATATATCTTATGTAAAAATTATATATGACTCCTTTAAATGTCCTAACCTTAAATGTCCAAGGTCTAAACATTCCTCATAAGCAAACTAAAGTATTCAGATCTTTATCCTCCTCAAAAGCCCATATAGTGTGCCTCCAAGAGACATTTGCATTTTACTGAAACTTCAACCCCTAAATATTTTGGGACATGCTACCCCCAAGTTTTTACTGCTTCAGCTAAATCAAAACGCAGAGGAGTACTAATAGCATTTCACCGAACTACACCTTTTTCCCTCATAACAGAGATCAAAGATCCAGAAGGTCGCTATCTCATACTTTTGGGACACCTATGTGATATCCCACTCACAATTGTTTCCTATTATGCACCTAACAAAAGACCAACATCATTCCTCTCTCACTTGCTACAAGTAATAGATTCGCATAAAATGGGCACACTTTTGATATGTGGTGATTCAAATCAAGTTCTATACCTCTATCTAGATAAATCCCCTACTCCAAAAATATCCAGCTCTCAATCTCGTATGTTTCAAAGACTTCTTCATCAACATTCACTGCTAGATTCCTGGCGTGAAATAAATTTTTCAAAACGTCAATTCTCTTTTTACTCTCACCCACATGAATCTTTTTCCCGTATTGACCATATCCTAATATCTATAAGTATGTCACTAGAATTGCTTAACTCTTATATTAAACGTTATACTTGGACAGATCATTGTGCGATAATTTAAATCTTTACTTCTTTAATCCCAAAAGCTCAAGACCCCACATGGCACATAAACGATTCAGTTCTCACACACCCATCACATTGATCTGACTTAGAATCAGCAATAAAAGAATATCTGGGCAACAATGATATTCCTGATATATTCCCACTGACATTGTGGGAAGCCCATAAACCTGTTCTTAGAGGGGTCTGTTTACGACAAGCATCATACCCTAAGAAAGAAAAACGACAATTACAACAAAAACTAAAAAAATTAATGACTGCCACACACATTTCCAATCAAACCCTACTTAAGTGTCAAAAGCACAACTTGATAAGGCAAGTTTAAATCTTGACCTATTCCTATCAGAATCGGTGGACAAAACAATTCGTAAATCTGATTGGCACAGGTGGGCACTGATGAGGTGGCACAGGTGGGCACTGATTGTGAAGATGTGCAAATGGACACTGATCACCGATGGCAGACAGGTGGGCACCGATAGGCACAGGTGGGCACCGATTTGCACAGGTGGGTACTGTACTGATGGGGCACTGTACTGATGGGCACTGTACTGATGGGCACTGTACTGATGGGGCACTGTACTTATGGGGCACTGTACTGATGGGGCACTGGAAAACTTTTTTGTAACTCACAGATTGCTGACAGGTTCTCTCTCTCCTCACACACTGTCTCTGTGTGAGGAGAGAGAGCCGGCAATGAGAGATGATCTCATATATTTAAATTTGAGATCATCGCTCATTGGCCGTCGCGATCGCGCTGTAAATGGCCGCTGTGATTGGCCATTTACAGCGATCTGTGATAGGCTGTGTCCAAGGGACATGGCCAACACAGAATTTCTCTGATGCGCGCACGGGGAGCGAGGAAAGGGGATGCCGTCATATGACGGCATCCTGGGAATTGACATCCGCACTGTAGCCGTCATTCAGCTATGACCAGATGTCAAGTGGTTAAGGAGCGCTGGTGCAAACCTCCTATACATTTGTCTCCGAGCTTTGCAGTCCCACCCTTGCCTCCCTCACCTCCCATGCCTCCTGGTACCGAGTCGGTCTGTGAAGATGAACCCATGCACTTGGGCTTCACGCGTCTCTCTGCGGATGAGAGTCCTTAGGAGGAGGGAGAGTTTGTGCCTTTATTGTGGCCAGGCTGGTCACTTTTTTAGGTCTTGTCCTACCATCCAGGGAAAGCACAAACCTTGAGGTCCTGTCACGGACAGACCTTAGGTGGCGTTATTTCATCTCCAGTTTCCCAGAAAGATAAGCACCTAGTTTCGGTTAACCTGTCTTGGGCTGAGTCATCCGTCGAGATACAGGCTCTAAACGATTCTGGGGCTGTAGGCCTGTTCATTGATGCTGCCTTTGTATTGAAGCACTTGATTCCACTGCAGCTGCGTGACACTCCATTTGCCATTGAGGCTCTTGACGGGAGACCTCTACAGCCTGCCCATGTAACTCATGAGACAGTTCCGTTGTCCATGGCCGTAGAGGCCCTTCACCATGAGATAATCCAATTCCAAGTTATTTCCTCACCTAGTTTCCGCTGGTTATTGGTTATCCTTGTTTACAGAGGCACAACCCTTCTTTTGATTGGCTCCGTGCTGAGGTTCTCTCCTGGTCACCACAGTGCAGTGAGAGATGCTTCCAGAAGGTAGCCAAAGTTCTGTGCACCTCTTCACTCTCCTCCCTGCCGGAGGAGTACCGCAATTTTAGCGATGTCTTTGACAAAGGTCAAGCCGGTACTTTGCCTCCACACCAATCGTATGATTGCACAATTGACCTTCAACCTGGTGCCCTAGCCCCTCGTGGCCAGGTTTACACTTTGTCGGTCTTGGAGGTAAGGCCATGGAGTAGTATGTTGCAGACGCTCTTTCTCAAGGTTTCATCCACAAATCCTCGTCTCCTGCTGGTGCTGGTTTACTTTTTGTGAAGAAGAGTGGTGAACTGAGACCTTGTATCGATTATAGGGGTCTCAGTCGTTTCACGATTAAGAATGCCTATCCCATTCTGTTGATTACGGAGTTATTTGACCGCCTCCAGGGAGCAACGGTTTTCACAAAGCTTGATTTGAGAGGGGTATACAATCTCGTCAGGATTAAGGAGGGCAACGAGTGGAAAACTTTGTTTAATACCAGATCAGGTCATTATGAGTATCTCGTAATGCCTTTTGGCCTTTGTAACGCTCTGGCAGTTTTCCAGGAGTTCATTAACAATGTCCTCCGAGATTTGTTGCAGTTATGTGTGGTGGTTTATCTCGACGATATCCTCATATTTTCCAAGTCCCTGGAGAGCCACCACACAGATGTCTGTTGTGTGCTTCAGAGACTACGAGAGAACAATATCTATTGTAAATTGGAAAAGTGCGAATTCCATTGTGAACAGGTGAAATTCATGAGCTATGTCATTTCCACTGCTGGTTTTTCGATGGGCCCAGAGAAACTTTCAGGGGTCCTACAGTGGTCCCCGACCCGTGGGTTTACATCCTCTGCAGCGCTTTCTTGGCTTTGCCAACTATTATCGGAAGTTTATTCGTAACTTCTCGTCTCTGGTCAAGCCCCTGACTGATATGACCAGGAAAGACGGCAACCCACAGAGTTGGTCTCCAGAGTCCAGTAAGGCTTTTGAGAGTCTCAAGGTTGCCTTTGTTTCTGCTCCTGTGTTGGCACACCCTGATCCTACGTTGCCTTTTATCCTAGAAGTTGATGCTTCCGATACTGGAGTTGGCGCCCTTCTGTCTCAACGTCCTAGTGCCCCGTACACACGGTCGGATTTTCAGACGGAAAATGTGTGATAGGACCTTGTTGTGGGAAATTCCAACCGTGTGTAGGCTCCATCACACATTTTCCATCGGATTTTCTGACACACAAAGTTTGAGAGCAGGCTATAAAATTTTCCGACAACAAAATCCGTCGGATTTTCCGATCGTGTGTACACAAATCCGACACACAAAGTGCCACGCATGCTCAGAATAAATAAAGAGATGAAAGTTATTGGCTACTGCCCCGTTTATAGTCCCGACGTACGTGTTTTACGTCACCGCGTTCAGAATGATCGGATTTTCCGACAACTTTGTGTGACTGTGTGTATGCAAGGCAAGTTTGAGCCAACATCCGTCGGAAAAAATCCTAGGATTTTGTTGTCGGAATGTCCGATCAATGTCCGACCGTGTGTACGGGGGATAGCTCTGAGTGTGCTATGCATCTGTGTGGCTACTTTTCCAAGAAATTGTCACCAGCAGAGTGCAATTATGAGATTGGTGACAGAGAGCTGTTGGCGATCATTTTAGCCCTGAAAAAATGGAGACATCTCCTTGAAGGCACCACTGTGCTGGTTCTCATTTTTACTGACCATAAGAATCTCAAATTCTTGTCTGAGGCTAAGCGCCTCTCTCCCAGAAGGACGTGATGGGCTCTTTTCTTGTCAAGTTTCAATTACATTGTCTCATTCTTACCCGGTACTAAGAATGTAAGGGCCAGGGCTTTTTTTCTCAAACAATAGGTGCTGGAACTTAACCACGGCCCCACAAAACCCCTCCCCCTACACACCCTCCAAATCACATCAAATAGTGGGTGTGTTCAGTCAAATTTCACGAAAACAGTAGGAGGGTCTTAAAGGGGCATTAAATACCAGGATTGCATTACATACAGAGTGCAGAGCTGTCACTTGTAACCAGACTTCTGTGTTTACAAGTGATTGTGGTGAGCAGGCACCAAAGGGTCTGAGCCAGAGGTGGTGGAACTGAGTTCCACCAAGTTCCCCCTGAAAAAAAGCCCTGGTAAGGGCTGATGCCTTGTCACAACAATTTTCCAAGTTGGAGTCGGTTCCGGTTCCTATGATTCCTCCTGATTGTATTCTGGCTACGGTTCACACCAGTCTTACTTCTCCTTTGGGTGACAAAATTCTTGCTGCTCAGGTCATCCTGAGAAACCTTGTGACTGCTGCTTTGTTCCCGAGAGTCTGCATACTGCCGTGCTCCAGACTTCCCATTCTCCCAAGGCTGCTGGCCACCCTGGGAAGAATCAACTCTTTTGGGCCATTTCCCAACAATTCTGGTGGCCTAGTCTACATGCTGATGTAACCGCCTTCGTAGCTGCCTGTTCCGTATGTGCTCTGAGTAAGACTCCACGACACCTTCCAGTGGGCCTCCTACAACCCATACCCAATGGAGAGAGGCCCTGGACCCACCTGTCTATGAATTTCATTGTGGAGTTACCCAACTCCCAGGGCAACACAGTTATCCTTATGGTGGTTGACCAGTTCTTGAAAATGTCGCATTGTATTCCACTCAAGAAGTTGCCTACTTCTAGGGGACTGGCTTCTATTTTTGCTCGGGAAATCTTCCGCTTACATGGGCTACCCAAGGGGATTGTCTCAGACAGGGGTAGTCAGTTTGTGTCCCGGTTCTGGCGAGCCTTTTGTGCACAGTTGGGTATTCAGCTTGCTTTCTCCTCTGCGTATCACCTGCAGTCTAATGGGGCTGCAGAATGAGTAAATCAGTCCTTGGAGAAATTCCTACGCTGCTATATTTCTGATTATCATAACAACTGGTCAGACCTCTTACCGTGGGTGGAGCTTGCTTACAATAGTGCCTTGAATTCAGCTTCCCGTTTGTCGCCGTTTATGGCGAATTATGGTTTCCAACCTTCCGTGTTGCCTGCCTCGTTTTTTCCGCAGAGTATTCCTGCGTTCGAGGAGCATCTCCGTGGTCTTCGTTCCACTTGGGCACAAGTCCAGGAGGCTTTGCGACATGCTAACGATAGGTACAGACTCCATGCTGACCACAGACGCCTGCCTGCGCCTTCCTACCAGGTTGGGGACAGAGTCTGGCTGTCGTCTCGCAACCTCCGACTTCGTATTCCTTCTTTGTAGTTCGCACCTTGGTTTATTAGGCCTTTCCGTATCCTTCGCAGGATTAACCCAGTGGCTTACGCGTTGGACCTTCCTCCTAGTATGTGCATCTCTAATGTTTCATGTCTCCTTATTGAAACCTTTGGTCTGCAACCGCTTTACCACCTCGGTGCCACGTCCTCACCCTATACAGGTTGAGAACTATGAGGAGTATGAAGTACAATCCATTGTTGACTCCTGTAGGTTCCGTGGGCGCATACAGTACCTGGTGAATTGGAGGGGGTACGGTCCGGAGGAATGCTCTTGGGTCTCATCCTCAGACGTACATGCCCCTGTCCTCCTCAGTGATTTCCATAGACGTTTTCCCCTCAAGCCCAGTGGTCCTCCGAGGGGGAGGGGTCGTTGAGGAGGGGGTACTGTCAGGGCTGGGCTCAGCCTTCCTTCTCTGAGCTGACCGCTCAGCTGTCGTCTAATTTCCAGCTCCCATCTCTCCACAGTGACTCAGCTGTTGATGATCTGCTCGTCAGTCCTGCCTACTTAAAGCCATCCAGCTTACTTCATCTCTGCCTTCGCCTTTGGTCACATCTCAGATACTTCTCCTGCGCTCCTGTTGAAGACTTGCTCGGCTGACGTCCCTTCTGGCTCCTGATCCTGCTTGCTGTACTACTACGTTGATCTCTGGCTCTCTGACATTGGAATTGGCTGACTACCAGATCTGGTTACCGAACTCTGGCTATGTATTGACTACACTTACTCTGTTTACCTTTTTATTATTATTAAACAAGTGTGATTAACTGTACTTCTGTCTCGGTCTGATTCATGGTTTCTGACAATAAAATGGTACAACTTTGTTAACCAACACTTTCCAGGATTCCAAGGTTGGAGCTGAGGAGTTTTTCCATGAAAGGATAATCCGTTTAACATAGAACAGCAAGAGGGTAAGAAGCGTCCTAATTGCCCTGGTGGTAGCCAAGGGCTCCACCAGATGCAGCAGGCACACCTCAACAGTCATGGGAATCGAGATAGAAGTGACTGACCTGATACAACGTACAACAGCTTGCCAGTATGGTTTGACCTGTGGACAGTCCCAAAATATATGCATGAAATTTGCTAAGGGTGCGGAGCAAAACCAGCATAAGGATTGTTGGTTCCCAAACATTTTAGCAAGTCTGGCTGGGATCAGGTAAATCCTGTGCAGGAATTTATAGTGAATTAATCTGTCTCTAGTAGAGACTAGGTACTGAAATGCAATTCCCCAGACATCATCCAGTCATCTCTATCCAACCCTGGGGTTACAGCTTCCCAGGCCTGTCTGCAAGGTTCCAACAATTTGGTCGTTTCCTGGAAGAGGTCTTTATATAAACTGGAGACCGGTTTAGGTAATGATTCGCTGCATGTCAGTAATTCTAGGTCACTGGGCTCAAGGTCAAGAGGCACTCCCCCAAACTGGGCAAGAAAAGCATGTCTTAGTTGAATGTATCTAAAAAAGTGTGTATTTGGTAGGTCATACCGTGATTTCAGTGCATCGTCATCAGTGTACCATTTGCTACAATGTGGTGTAGAATCTTAATTCCGAACTTAGCCCATACTATTGGGTCCGGATAATCAAAGAAGTGTGGTAAATTGGGGTTTCTCCACAGGGGGAGATTTGGGGAAAACTTGCCATGACTAGAGGGCCCCAGTCCCTGAATCATGGACCATGCACTGAGCGCATGGAGGACGTTAGAGGATAAGAGGCCTTCAGTCCCCTATAGGGATGAGCCGAACACTCTCCGGTTCGGTTCGCAGCAGAACTTGCGAGAAGGCAAAAAATGTGTTCGAACACACGGGACACGAACATGAGAAATGAAAAGTGCTAATTTTAAAGGCTTATATGCAAGTTATTGTCATAAAAAGTGTTTGGGGACCTGGGTCCTGCCCCAGGGGACATGTATCAATGCAAAAAGAATTTTTAAAAATGGCCGTTTTTTCGGTAGCAGTGATTTTATTAATGCTTAAAGTGAAACAATAAAAGTGTAATATTCCTTTAAATTTCCCACCTGGGGGGTGTCTACAGTATTTTGAGAAATTCCCAAAAAAATGTGTACCAAAGAACAGGGTGACACTGTAGGTACATATGTAGTGGTGTGCCAACGTCCCGATAGTGGATCAATATGATTATAGTAACTAGAAAGATGGACTTTCAAGGCACACGGATATACTGACTATAAAAGATAAAAATAGTTTTATTTGATTATAACCTACATAGATACAAACAGTTAATATAAATAACACAGTCCATAGAGGAAAATTATTTTTGTATGTGCTTAATATTTCCTATCCTGCATACAACCAAGACACCGCTTATTGTAACATATATGTAATAGAACAAATAGGGAACAATTTCCCAAGTCAGTGTTATGATTATAGATGTAAACTGGTGGGTTATGGGTCAGGTTGTAGGTCCGGGTAGGTGCTTTCTTAGTAGCTCGACATGTTGCGTCTGGGTAACGCTTCTTCAGTAGCTAGGAAATTTTTCTGCTGTATATACATAAAATGCATCAATAAGTATAACATATATATATATATATATATATATATATAAAACATATTTCAAAATAGGATATAGAATGTTTACACAGAGTATAGGATGTGCTCCGACCGAGTATAACGGCCAAATGGGGACCCCATGAAGGAGTTGGTCATCCGGGGGCAAAACGGTAAAGCCAAGTAACTGGGGAACCTATACTGTCCCAATATGTAATTTTAAAAAATAGTAAATTTTGTGAGGCTTAATATATAATGGATTCTTAATTTCTCCAAGTAGTCACTGGGGAAAAAGGAAGGGTGACCAAATTGTCCCAAACAAGGGGTTTCCAAGGGTAGATACACCGAAAATACAGTGAGATCTTTTTGTATGATGATTATTAGTTTAAAAAATCTATAGTGAATATAGGGGGAAAAAAATGATCCTGCATATTTATAAGTATAACAGAAGGGTTCAAAGGCACAGTAATAAGGACCAAAAAACACACAATGCTTACCACACAATAGTCAGGTACAATGAATAGTGTACATGTATAGTATCTCAGCTGGTAAGCTGGACAGTTACTTATTTAAAAAAAGCAACAATGAGAATAAGATGTTGTGTAGGCATCATGAAACAGCCAAATATCCCAAGTAAAGAGCAGACCTATGTTGGTTTAGTGGTGGAAAATCTCGTGGATAGCACTAGATTGATGACTTGAAAGAGCCATTGTCTATAAGGTAGCAAACAGATAAAAAGAAAGAGGGATAATATAAAACCTTTCAGTGTCCAGGATCCTACAATGAGGATCAAAGTCAATGGGATAGTAGACATCAATAATAGTGACTTACTCAAGGTTTGCTTTGGGAAGGCTGTGGAACAAGATGCATCTCCTGATAGTCCGACAGCATCTGCTGACAGTAAGGCAAAGCAGTGCGTGTTTTAAGTAGATCCCCCCACCGGAAATGAGCCAAGCCTGGGTGGGCGTGGCACATCTCGGTCCGAAAGCTGGCAGCGCCCGACCAATGCAGCAGCAGCAGATGACACTGGCCGGTCACTG
This sequence comes from Lithobates clamitans, assembly GCA_037952925.1. Lineage (NCBI taxonomy): Eukaryota > Metazoa > Chordata > Amphibia > Anura > Ranidae > Lithobates > Lithobates clamitans. The sequence continues at coordinate 3,339,132 of JBBGZY010001120.1, forward strand.
CACATGTGTCAGGCATCGCCGATGACACGGCGGCGCCCGGCCAATGCAGAAAAAATGTTGGCCCCGAATTAAAGGCCTCTTGGGAAAAAATTCCAACCCAATGTAGCAATGAACTCATCAAACTTCTCGCTACTCACTATCAAACAGAATTGATCAATCTTGACCAAGAAATCCTTTCCCATTAATCCAACGGTGAAATGCTTAAAAATCATGTACAATTCAACCAAAAATGGCAAGAGGTCAAAGACTATATTACCAAAATTAATAAGGAAATTATTTTTAAAAAACAAAATTAATTAATTAAAGATAGAACAACTTTCACTAAAGGCTTCGCCTATCGATGGCAGAACCCCTTTCAAGGTCGTGGGCCTAGGAAAACTAATTACAGTAGAAAACAAATAGGAAATGAGATGGGCACTACTGATGAAGACACTGAAATTGATTCTGACTCTTCTTTGTCTGCTTTTCCCCCACAGCTACCAATGGGAAGAGGAACAAACTTGATGTACAACGACACTGGTGCAGGTAAGAGACAACATGGTGGGGGGCACTTTACACCCTATCCCAAAAAAAGATCTGATAATCACGATACTAAATTAATGGATATCTCACTCCGTCATGGTGCCAACCTTGATAGAGGTGGTGGGAATAGTTCACAATCTAAGTACATGGGACCTAACGCCCAAAAAGCACTGCAAATATTAAACTCTCAGAGTCGCACCAACAACTCATCCACCACACCCCAATCATTGGGAGCAGTGGGAGGAATATTTAGCAACACACAACCTATTCATACACCCATGAATATTGCACTTCAACCCAACTTTTCTAATTCACAAAATACACCCAATTCACTTTCTTTAGCACAGTTACAAACTTGCAGAAAACAAAGCACCCTTGATTCTCATATTAATCAAGCAACCACACCACTTCTAAATTTTCCAACACTGGGGACGCAGATGCCCCAAACGTAGAATTAGACATTATCAATCTCACCCCCTATCACTTCACAAAGCAAGAACTTAGTATACTGAAACTTGGCCTAAGTTTTTGCCCTTCACAACAAATGGATAAATATGAAACCATCAACGATGTCTATGTTCACTCGCAACTTAATATATAATTTTTTATTTGACAAAGAACGTTTGAGAGCAAAAGAAGAATGAGTTTTTTCAGAAAGCATCAAACATTTCAAAATGGAGGACTTTCGGACCCTCCGAGACCTAATGCTACTCTTAGATGAGAATGATAACACAAACATCACTGATATCGTCACTGATGAGACACTTCCACCCCCACCTCCAGTCACCAAATTTAAACCAAGATCTAAACAATTTCCTGATCTATCCTCAAACCCTCAAGCTTGGGTTTTGCTACAAAATGTCGTAAGTGACATTAAACGTATGCACATTCTTCCCAAGAAAAGTAACTTAACCGTGTCACAGTGTCAAACTATTTCAAAAATACAAAACCACCCTGATGTAGTTGTGAAGGCAGCCGACAAGGGTGGCAATATAGTCCTTATGAATAGGAATTCTTACAAAACAATGTGCCTCAACCTTTTATCCAACCAACATTGGTACAAACAAATTCCTTTATCATGTACGTCCTCTTTTAGGAACGAATTTCTGGACATCATCAATGATGCCTACTCCAAGGGTCTTATTGACAAAGATGTTTACGATTACCTCAATGTTCAATCTCCCAGGGTGGTGACATTCTATGCACTTCCTAAAGTGCGCAAGAACCCTATATCGCCCCCTGGCAGGCAGATAATTTTGGGTATCGGTTGCCTCACTGAAAACACGAGTAGGCTCGTAGACTCTGTTTTAATGCCACACGTTATGGCCTTACCATCATTTACTAAAGATACGTTAGATCTACTTAAATAAATTGAGGGGGTGTCGGTCCCTCCCGACTCCCTGCTCGTGACATTGGATGTGGAAGCTTTGTACTCCAGCATCCCTCACGAATGGGGAGTCGAGACGGTCCGCACCTTCCTCTATGAAGAAGACCATCATCAATGGAATTACAACCAATTTATCTTAAAGTTAATAAACTTCATTCTAACTCACAATTGCTTTGAATTTATGGGCTCCCATTACCTCCAGATGCAGGGCGTGGCCATGGGCACTTGTTGTGCCCCTGGCTACGCCAATTTGTACCTGGGGGGGTGGGAACGCCACCTTTTTTCCTATGAGCCCCTGACTGAATTCACTGACCATATCCTATGCTGGAAACGATTCATTGATGATGTCTTCATCATATGGACAGATACCCGTAAGTCTCTTGATAAGTTTATTCAAACTTTAAATACCAACCAATTTAATTTAAAATTTACCTACAGTTGCGACATTAGAACAACCAATTTCCTAGACCTTGTCATCTATAAAGACAAGGACAACACATTAGCAACAAATCTATTTCGTAAAAAGACAGCTGGAAATACATTACTGCACGCCGCTAGTGCACACCCTCCAGCACTTATTCGAAGTATACCATACGCACAATACATTAGACTTCGCCGTAACTGCACACATACATCAGACTTTCAACATCAAGCAAACCTTTTGCAATCACATCTATTGGCATGTGGATATAGCCGATCCCTGTTACGTCAGGCCTATAATAAAACTATACGTAAATCACGTAATGACCTGCTATACAAAACTAAGACCCCTTCGAAAGAACCCATTGTCAAACTAATCACCAATTTCTCTTCTCATCATGAGGATATCAGGAAAATTATGGGCACGCATTGGCATCTTCTAAAAGAAGATCCAATTTTAAAAAAATACATTAGTACACATCCGGAAATTGTATTTAGAGGCGCCAACTCCCTCAAAGATTAACTTGTATCTAGTCACTACACTGCTCAGAATTAATCTGTACCCAAATTACCCCGGGGCACATCACGTTGTGGAAACTGTACATTCTGCCCATGGGTACTACCTGGATGTGAAGTCTCATTACCCAATGGCAAAACTTATTATCCAAAGTTTTCCGCTACATGCAACACACAAGGCGTGATATACCTCATGACGTGCAAATATGGGGCTTTTTATGTGGGGAAGACGGCCAGACAGTTGAGACAGAGGATTAATGACCATCTATACTATTCGGGGAACGGTAAAATGCTCACTCCCATCAGCCGTCACCTCGATTTCAACCACTGTTTTGATACCTCCTCTGTCTCATTTACTGTTCTGGCCATCGTCCCCAAAAACCCCAGAGGGGGTGAGTGGGATAAGTTTATTTTGCAGAAGGAGAGTTTATGGATAGAACGCTTGAATGCTACTCGAGCGCCAGGACTTAATGAGACTCAGTCTTATAAGCCCTTCCTATAAAATCTTCCTCTATTTAAATACTTCCTTCTCTGCAAGATGGGATTGTTTTATATATCCTAGATATTAAAAATCTGGTTCCACTCCACTTAGAAGAAAAAACATCAATAACTGTACACATATTTCTTTAACTTCCCACTATTATTTGCCTGATAGAATGAAGACATAACAACTTACTTGTCCTATTCAATTTAGACTCTTTTTGAAAAGCAATTATGCACTATTAACCAATCTGCAGTCATATCCCTACGCTAATTTAAAATAAGAAGTTAACCATGAATAAGATCATTCACCTACAAACATGCTTTCCTGGTTTACAAATTTGCTATTTACCTTATCAAACTATATATGTCGATACCAATGTCAATTTAGTATTATAAACTTTTATAAGCATGCTTACTTTTTATTTACTATATTGTTTATCTTAAATTGTAAAATATGTAACACAATGTTTGCTCCGTCCTTATTAATGGTCCCATGACATTCCCCTGGTCTTGGTCGCCCGGATGGCTCAATGGTTCTTGGCCAGTAAACTTGGCCGCACAGCGCCGCACATCTGGTTCTTTTCTCTGACCGGATGTGCGGCGATTGACGGGGACACGGGGCAACCTCCGGCTCCCTTAAACCCCCGCCTCTGCTATTTCAGCATTGGCCGGGCACCACCGTGTCATCGGCGATGCCTGACACATGCACAGTGAATGCCAGTGTCATCTGCCGCTGCTGCATTGGTCGGGCGCCGCCGCGTCATCGGCATCGCTTGGCACATGCGCAGTAGCCAGCGGTCGGACCGAGATTCGCCACGCCCACCCGGGCTCGGCTCATTTCCGGTGGGGGATCTATTTAAGACACGCACTGCTTTGCCTTACTCTCAGCAGACGCTGTCGGGCTATCAGGAGTTGCATCTTGTTCCACAGCCTTCCCAAAGCAAACCTTGGGTAAGTCACTATTATTGATGTCTACTATCCCATTGACTTTGATCCTCATTGTAGGATCCTGGACACTGAAAGGTTTTATATTATCCCTCTTTCTTTTTATCTGTTTGCTACCTTATAGACAATGGCTCTTTCAAGTCATCAATCTAGTGATATCCACGAGATTTTCCACCACTAAACCAACATAGGTCTGCTCTTTACTTGGGATATTTGGCTGTTTCATGATGCCTACACAATGTCTCGTTCTCATTGCTGCTTTTTTTATATAAGTAACTGTCCAGCTTACCAGCTGAGATACTATACCTGTACACTATTCATCGAACTTGACTATTGTGTGGTAAGCATTGTGTGTTTTTTGGTCCTTATTACTGTGCCTTTGAACCCTTCTGTTATACTTATAAATATGCAGGATCCTTTTTTTCCCCCTATATTCACTATAGATTTTTTAAATGAATAATCATCATACAAAAAGATCTCACTGTATTTTCGGTGTATCTACCCTTGGAAACCCCTTGTTTGGGACAATTTGGTCACCCTTCCTTTTTCCCCAGTGACTACTTGGAGAAATTAAGAATCCATTATATATTAAGCCTCACAAAATTTACTATTTTTTAAAATTACATATTGGGACAGTATAGGTTCCCCAGTTACTTGGCTTTACCGTTTTGCCCCCGGATGACCAACTCCTTTATGGGGTCCCCATTTGGCCGTTATACTCGGTCGGAGCACACCCTATACTCTGTGTAAACGTTCTATATCCTATTTTGAAACATGTCTTATATATATACATATGAGTGCAATTAGAATAGGTATACACTGCGCTATAAAAGGTTAAATTAATGACAAAAAATGGAGCGGCTACATACGGAGTGACAACAACCATGAAAATACTGTGAAAAGAAATGTAGCGCATAAACTGTGAAAACCCACAAAAAAGGGGGGGGGGGTTGTTAATAAATAATATCAACATCAAAAAAGTAAATAACTCGTGAGTCTCTCAATATAGATAAATAGAGTCCAATAAGTAAACAACATATGATTGGAAAGTGTCCCACTGGTTAAAGGTGAGTGAGTATATAAAGCGGCAGATGTTCAAACACAGATAAATCTTTAAATCTCCCAGGAAGAACACATCCAACGGCTGTGTGAATCTTGATAAAAGTAGTGTGTAGAAAACTCTTACCAGATGGATTGGACTCCCTTGTCAGCGACAGGGAATTACTAAGGCAGGGTGCCCCTCAGGGCCTTGGAATGGACATCCCGACTCTGGAAACCTTCTGAGTCAGACTTTGCATGGATCTCCCGGGGCCACCAGGTAGGTCCTCACAAAGGATAGCCAAGGCATGGATCAGAGGGGACGGGACATCTCACATAAAGCTGAAGTGGGAGCTGGATTTTCTCTCAGATGGTATGTGGAGAAAAAATAATAAAAAGGCTCCACATAGTGTAGATGAAAAAAGGTGGGTTTTTTATTGCTAAAAAGCCTGGTTACAATAAAAAATGTGATCACAAAATATAAAAACATGGGCAACAAGGAGGATGCTGAAAGCGGCTGACGCATTTCGACCAATGGGTCTTCTACTTCCCCAGTTAAGGGCGGGGGGTTCCTCCCTGCCACAAAAAGGAGGAGATCATACTGTCTATGGACTTGAAGATCGACCGTGAGATGCACACTGGAGTGTTCCTAAGGGTATATAGTAGTAGGGGTAGAATTGTCATTTCAGATTTATTCTCCCTATGAGTGACAAGGGAAGATTTTTCCAGAAATGAAATTTCCTAGATATAGTTACCAGTAATGGAGACACATTGAGACTAATGAAGTCCGTCACTGAGTTTGTAATTTGAAGTCCTAGGTACTTAATTTGCGTTACCCATTGCAGGGGATTACCGGGATCTGCCTGGCTAGGCTCAGTATGGGCACGCAGTGGAAGTATTTTGGACTTAGTCCAATTGACCTTGAGACCAGAAACCTCTGCGTAATTGTAAAGGGCTGTAGTTTTGGTAAGAGTGCCCACCCTGATTCCCTGGATTTGAGATGAGGAGCGCAGTGCAATAGCCAAGGGCTCCATGACCAACGCAAATAAGCCTGGTGATAAGGGACACCCCTGTCTGGTGCCTCTGGATACTGGAAAAGTGCCAGACACCCCGCCATTAAGGCGGGGTGCCACTATCGGATGTTCGTAAAGCATTGGTATCCATTTGAGGAACACAGGACCAAACCCCATGCGTTGGAGTACCTGAGTCATCCCTAGTCTATGGAATCCCCAGTCTATGGAATCAAATGCCTTTTCCAGATCGAAAAACACTAGAGCCCCCCCAGAGGATATCTCCCATTCTATTTGCGTATGGGTGTACACCCTACGGATATTACTATCAGTAGCTTTCTTGGGCATGAACCCTGTCTGGTCAGGTGATATTAGGTGATCTAGGATTTTCATGAGCCTATTGTCCACCATTTTAGTGAGTATTTTAAGGTCCATGTTTAACAGTGCTATGGGCCTGCAAGAGGAGCAGTAGAGAGGGTCTTTATCTGGTTTGGAGAGTAAGACCACATGGGCTTCATAAAACAAGGGGGGCAAGCTCCCTGCTTCAAAACATTCCCCATATAGTCGCAAAAGCTTGGGAGACAACATGTCCAAATAGACTATGTACCACTCTGCAGGGATCCCGTTGGGGCCCGGCGATTTACCACTGGGGAAGGAGGCAATGGCCGATGCCAATTCTTTAGCAGTGAAGGGTGCCTCCAAATCCGCCGCCACTTCCCCAGGCAACTCTTGTATCCGAAGGGAGTTCAGCAGGTCTGTCACCACCTGACTATCATACCTTGGGATAGCTGCATATAATTCAGAATAATAGGACACAAAAGCCTGCATAATACTTTCTCCATCTCTCACAAGGGTACCCCCAGATGAATAGATGCAAGGGTTAACTGTATGCATTCGGGCATCCACCACTAAGTAGGCCAACAGTTTTTCATTCTTGTCACCCTTTTCAAATGGTTCCTCTGCTCTGCGCTTAAATGTACAGTGCGTAAGGTTTTGAAAATGGACCAGAACGGCCCTTCTGGCCATCTGCAGCTCCTCTAGGGTGGAGGAAGAGGGAGCATCAGCGTGGGTCTGTGCACATTGCAGTTCATGAGCCTGAAGCGCCTCGGATTCTGAGTTTTTCTCAGCTCTAGCGGCTTTGATGGCCAATATATATGCCCCATGAGTAGATGCTTTGAACGCATCCCAGACCATGGGCCCATCTGCCGAGCCCCCGTTGATGTCCCAGTATTCATTCATATGCGGGGAGACCAATGCCTCAATGGAGGGTTCATTCACCCACCCCGAGTGCAGCCTCCAGATTCTACAATTGCCGCTCACGGTGTGACTCAGCATTACCTGTAGGGGGTATGATGAGAGAGCCCCCCAGCCAGGTAACCGGCCTCCGCAATCTGTGGCAACAGAGCTGAATTGGCAAAGGCTAGATCAATACGGGAGGAGGAGACGCTGACGTGGGAAAGATAGGAATAACCTCTCTCACCAGAATGTTTCCACCGCCACAGCTCCTCCAAGGCTGCCGTGTCCGCCCAGTGACAAGCTCCAGATTCAGTGCAGGTTAGAGATGTCTAGCCCATAATCTAGAATGTTGTTAAAATCCCCAGCCACAAGTACTTTCAGTGGGCCAAAGGTGGCAATCTTCTCCAGAACCTGGTACAATACCTAATTTTTGAAGGGAGGCGGAACATATACGTTTGCTATTACCAGTAACTGAGATTCTATGGCAAGGACTACTATTGCATATCTTCCATAGGGATCAGTTATTACATGTTCTATAGCACATTCCAGTTTCTTGTGGATTAAAATGGCCACACCCCTGGCATATGGTAGTGAGTGGAGTGTACGGCTCTCTGTATCCAGTTCCTGTTCAGGGACAGAATTTTGCTACCCGTAAGGTGGGTCTCTTGTAAGAGGATAATATGGGGATTCAGGGATTTAAGGTATTGGAGGACTAATGAATGTTTGTTTGTGTTTGGAGTTTAATCCACAGACATTCCATGAGATGAGTTTAAGATCACCCATTAGGAAGGGTAGTGCATGGCATAGTAACAGGAGACAACCAATAGATTGAGGAGGAACGGGGGGGAGGGACCTGGGCACAGAGAGCCACAGAGCATCACATCACAGCCATTAAACAGCATATATCTTATTAGGCAAACCCTTGTGCTTGAGCCTGTAAGGCAGACCACAGAGGGAAGAGAAAAAAAAGACCCCAGAACAGAAAAAAAAATTGAAAAACAAAATGTAAAAAAAAGAAAAATAGAAAAAAAGCCATAGAGGGTAACATTTGAAAGGCCCAACGCCCTGTTTGCTCAGAACCAAAAGAAAAGACAAACCGCCGGAGAAACTTTAATCCCAACAACATAGTAAACAGTAGTGGGTTGTTCAGAGAGTCCATCCACTCTAAAAGAGGGGTTTGTGAAGATGTGTAGATTGGTTAAAACATTCAAAACAGTACCTGATGCTCCCGCAGTGAACGGATGGCTGGTCCAAAATTCTGTCTCATAGTTCCGTCATCCAGAGAAGTACGCATCTTGGGATCGCAGGGTTCTAATGGAGGACAGCAGCAAAAGAACTAGCTGAAATTCTTGCAGTGGCCAAATGAATCATCATGGATTATTCAGAATTGTTCAAATTGCCCAGGATGGAATTGCGGCAGGGGAGCAGGACCCCAGCCGAAACCGCATTAACAGGAACCACCACTCCCAGCGCCTCCACAGCAGGAGGGTAAGAATTCATGGGCCCTTATCCCTCTGACATCAAGCCTGCAGAGGACAACGACTTGACCACAAGGTTAGACCAAGGAGTCTAGCCTTTCGACTGCCTCCTCAGGAGAATCAAAACATTTTGCCGAGCCGTGGTGTAAAACCTTCAAGCGGCTAGGATACAACATGCTGTACACTAGGCCCTTTTCCCTCAGGTGCTTGTGAACATCCGTGAAGGAGCACCCTTTTCTTTGTAGATCCGGAGAGAAATCAGGATATAGGTGTATGACAGCATTCTCATACTTCAGCTCAGGGTGTTTACGGGCCTCTGAAAGGATCAGGTCCCTGTCCCTAAAGTTTAGCAGGCGGACTAGGAAGGCATGTGGCCACGCACCAGCAGGCCACCGACCAGTGGGCACTCTGTTAGCACGTTCCACAACATACACTGGGGACAATTGTTGCAGGCCCAGGAGCCGTTTAAAAAATGTCTCTGCAAACTCCACAGGGTTAGTGCCCTCCTCACCCTCTGGAAGCCTGACCACCTGGACATTATTGCGTCAGAGACGATTCTCTGCGTCTTCTGAACGGGCCATCTGGATTTTGACCTGCTGCTGCAGTTCCACAGCGGTTTGCGCAGTGGAGGCAGTAGTATCCTCCACCACTGAGATGCGGTGTTCGGCTTCAGTGAGGCGGCCCCTGAACTTGTCCATATCTTGCCTTATGAGTCCGCATTCGATCATCAGCGTATCGATCTTCCCCTCCACTGACAATTTGCTTTCTGCAATGGACGCCAGCATCATGGCGGTGGACTGCTCTCCCTGCAGCTCTGCCTCTGCTCTGGGTACCACAGGGATCCTTCCAGATCTGGTGCCACGATCGCCGCCATCGAGGGGTCCATCTGGATTGCTACTGACTCTAGAGGCCGAGCAGTGACCGGAAAAATGGCCGCCGCGCGTGTGTTTGGTGGCGGAGCCCGAGTGTTTAAAATGGCCGTTTTCTTTGCCGATTTTCGTTTTCCAGTCATGGGGAGGACCGGAGCATCCCCCACACAGCAGGCAGGTGCTTGCTAAGCAGGATGGCCCATGGATTACCAGAATTCCAGTGGATTACAAGGATGGATGGCGGGAGCTCCGGCTGTACACGTCCTTCTTCTCTCACATCCCAGCCTTGCCCCCTGTGCATGCATTCTTTATCAGAAACCATTGGCGTGGGGAAAAAAAGCAGAGCCGGCCTGAGCTTTTCATTGTGCCATACTCACACAGGTACTCGTTGACAGCTCTCTGCTGCATGTGGAGCCACTGCAGCATTGCCAAAGTTGAGTTCCACCTAGTAGGTATGTCATAAATCAGGCGCTTTAGGGCCAGGTGCAATTCCCGCTGAATTTCAGCCAACTGAGCACTGGCTGTGTAGGACTGCCTGAAATGGCTACAGTCTCTTCTGGCCTGCGTTGGGTCAGAAGAGTCTTGGGTACCTGTTTAACCGCTTGCCGACTGCCCGCCGTCAATCGAATGGCACTCCTGCGTGAATCCCTGTAACTGTACAGCGGCGCTTTGAGGAGTATAGGGGCACGCACCCACCGCATCCCTAAGGAGCCGACGCACGTGCCCGGCAGCCGCGATGGTCGCCGGGCACCGCAATAGCTCCTGACAGAGAATGGGGATTTGTGTGTGTAAACACACAAATTCATGTTCTGTCAGGGAAGAGGAGACAGATCGTGTGTTCCTAGTACTCCTCCCCAAGTCAGTCACATCCCCCCACAGTTAGAACACACACCGAGGGAACACATTTAACCCCTTGATCGCCTCCTAGTGTTAACCCCTTCTCTGCAAGTGACATTTATACAGTAATAAGTGCATTTTTATAGCACAGATCGCTGTATGAATGTCAATGTTCACGAAAATGTGTCAAAAGTGTTCGATCTGTCCGCCGCAATGTCGCAGATCGCCGCAATTACTAGTAAAAAAAATAAAGAAATAATAAAAATGCCATAAATCTATCCCCTATTTTGTAGACACTATAACTTTTGCGCAAAACAATCAATATATGCCTATTGCAACTTTTTTACCAAAAATATGTAGAAGAATATATGTCGGCCTAAACTGATAAAGAAATTTTTCTTTATAAATTGGGATATTTATTATAGCAAAAGGTAAAAAATATTGTGTTTTTTATCAAAATTGTCACTCTTCTTTTGTTTATAGCACAAAAAGTAAAAACCGCATGGAGGAGGAGGAGGGGCTGGAGCTGACACATCTTGCATCACCACCAGCTGTAAGGAGATGTGGCAGAAAAACAAGCTGCAGCACCAAGCCCTGTTCTGCATCCTTCCGAGTTGCAGGCAGAGTTACCCATTGTGCTGTGAAAGAAATATATCGACCCTGACCATGCTTGCTGGACCACATGCCAGCAGTAACGTGGACCTTGCAGCTGACTGCATAGCTCCCAACTGTCCCTGATTTCAAGGGAATGTCCCTGATTTGGAGCAATGTCCTTCTGTTCCTTATTCCTCCTCATTTGTCCCTCATTTTGGTCTGATCTATATAGATGTATAAAAAATGCACTTTTTATCTATGAAAAAGCGTTTTATAGTGCTAAACCTTTCATCTGCATTTGTAAATTCCAAAAGCCAATATAAAGGAAAAGTGGTAAAAAAACACTTTTGGATTGAACCAACCTTATATTTTTTGTACAATTCTCCTTTAAGGGGGCGTGGCAAGGGGTGTGTCCTATGGCTGCATACTTTTGCTGATAGGTGTCCCTCATTCCCATCTCTAAAAGTTGGGAGGTATGTGACTGCCTTGCCCAACGATGCCACAATATTAGAAGAAAGTTCATATGCAGCTCTTAAATGGATGTATGAAACCTAAAAGGACAAGTGGAAAAGAAGGAAGAAGGAGGGTCCTCAGCACCGACTTCAGCATGTGAACCCACACACCAAACCAATGTGCTGATATCAAATGCCCTTACCAGAAAGTTTATTAAGTCAGGCCTCACAGGGAGCCCAATCGTTCGCCAGTAATCCAACAGAACGATCCGACTGCACGGCCAAGCATCAAGATATCCTTCTAATGCAGAGCAGATAACACTGCCACAGGATAGACATCAGGATTCCTCATCCTCTTTCTAGGACTCCAGAGTTTTCACAGATCATAAAAGACTCAATAGATCAAAGAGTCACCACTATAAAAATAAAACTCTCATGGTGAAGTACAGTATGTAGGGATTAGGGATGAGCCGAACACCCCCCGCTTTGGTTCACTGCAGAACATGCGAACTGCATGAGCTGACAGAATCTCTGCTCCAGTGTGGCTCCTGTCCCCTAAGCAGACCAACTCAAGCACCGCATGGCATCTTTTTGCCTGAGTGCTTGCATAGCCCCTTGAACGCCTACAGAGCACCGCTGGTTCAGAGGACAAAACTACAGAGGAAGAGGCCATAGAGGAAGAAGAAGAGGAGGGGGTGGAGGAGAGACCTGTGGCAGAATCACCACTAGCATTTTGGAGGCGTGGTGGCGGAACAAGCTCCAATAATACTGAACCCTGTCCTGCATTCTTCCCAGCTGCCAGCAGAGTTACCCAGTGCGAGGTGAAAGAAAGGTAACATCCCTGTCCATGCCTGCTGGACCACGAATCAGCGGTAATATGCACCTTACTGCTGACCGCCCTGTCCAACGAGGCCAAGACATTACCTTCCACATGCTGGTAGAGAGCCGGAATGGCCTTCCGTTAAAAGAAATGGCGTTTGAGAACCTGCCACTGAGGTACCGCACATTACACAAATTCATGAAAGGGGGCAGAGTCTACCAGCTGAAAAGGCAGTAGCTGCAGTGCTAGTAATTTGGCCAAGCTGGCATTCAGACGCTGAGCATGTGGATGGCTGGGACCGAATTTCTTTTCATGGTTTAGCAACTGGGGTAGGAAAATTTGCCTGCTAAAATCGGATGTCGGTGTACCACTAGCAGATTGGCCGCAAGTACTTGGGACACCTATTTCTATACCTTCATTCCTCTCAGTGCAGGTTTCTGAGAGGACTGGAGGTATAGAAGGGTTGGAGATCCCAGCTGATGAGGGATAAAGAGAGGTCTGCCTTGTTCTTTGATGTGCGTCTTTTAAGTGCTGTTGCCAATGGACTACATAGGAGGTCGTCATATGTCTATTCAAACAGCAACGGTGCGATCTGCTGCACACTTGTCAAAAAAAGCAAAGAACTTTTCAAAATATGCGGGGAGTCAGCAGCGCTGCGCACCTGCTTAGCTCTGCGGTGTGATGCAATAGGGTAGCTACCCTTAAGCTGCCCCCTGGAGGGCATCCTGCCTCATTGGAGATGTGCCTCCTCCTCCTCTCTTCTATCAGGCACCCAAGTAGAGTCAGTGACCTCATCATCCCCTCCCTCCTCATCACTGGAGCAAACTTGGCAGTATGCTGCAGCTGGGGGAACATGACTGCCAGTTTCTGGATGAGGACGGCTTTGTTATCCATTGCACCAACACTGCTGCATGTTGTGGCTTAATAACATGGCCAGCTACATAAAAAATGGACAAGCGTGCCCCACGGCCACTTGCTAAGGATGCACCATGTCCATGAGCAGCACTGTTGACTGTAGACGCAGAGCCTGCTTGCCCTCTTTTATTGGCCTGTGAGCATCTGCCTCTCCTTGGTGGTCTTCCAGACATGCTGTAAATTTTGTTTAGCAAAACCACACTACACTGTATTGTGTACTGTGTACACCACCAGAAAAGTAGTAGCAACTGCATTATGGGTGCACGGTACTGTGTACACCACCAGAAATCTAATAGCAACTATGGGTCCACTGTGCTGTGTACTGTGCACACCACCAGAAAACTAGTAACAACTGCACTATGGGTGCACAGTACTGTGTAAACCACCAAAAGTGTAATAATAACTATGGGTGCACTGTATTGTGAACTCTGTACACCGCCAGAAAAGTAGTAGCAACTGCACTATGAGTGCACGGTCCTGTGTACACCAACAGAAGTGTAATAGCAACTATGGGTGCACTGTATTGTGTACACCACCAGAAAAGTAGTAGCAACTGCACTACGGGTGCACTGTACTGTGTACACCACCAGAAGCGTAATAGCAACTATGGGTGCACTGTATTGTGTACTGTGTACACCGCCAGAAAAGTAGTAGCAACTGCACTATTGGTGCATGGTACTGTGTACACCAACAGAAGTTTAATAACAACTATGGGTGCACTGTATTGTGTACTGTGTACACCACAAGAAAAGTAGTAGCAACTGTACTATGGGTGCACTGTACTGTGTACACTACCAGAAGTGTAATAGCAACTATGGGTGCACTGTATTGTGCACTGTGTACATCACCAGAAAAGTAGTATCAATTGCACTATGGGTGCACGTTACTGTGTACACCAATAGATGTGTAATAATTATGGATGGACCGTATTGTGTACTGTGTACACCACCAGAAAAGTAGTAGCAATTGCACTATGGGTGCACGATACTGTGTACACCAACAGAAGTGTAATAACAACTATGGATGGAGCGTATTGTGTACTCAGTACACACACCAGAAAAGTAGTAGCAATTGCACTATGGGTGCACGGTACTGTGTACAATAACAGAAGCGTAATAACAACTATGGATGGACCGTATTGTGTACTGTGTACACCACCAGAAAAGTAGTAGCAACTGCACTATGGGTGCACGGTACTGTGTACACCAACAGAAGTGTAATAACTATGGATGGACCGTATTATGTACTGTGTACACCACCAGAAAAGTAGTAGCAACTGCACTATGGGTGCACGGTACTGTGTACACCACCAGAAGTCTAATAGCAACTATGGGTGCACTGTATTGTGTACACCACCAGAAAAGTAGTGGCAACTGCACTATGGGTGCACGGTACTGTGTACAATAACAAAAGCGTAATAACAACTATGGATGGACCGTATTGTGTACTGTGTACACCACCAGAAAAGTAGTAGCAACTGCACTATGGGTGCACGGTACTGTGTACACCAACAGAAGTGTAATAACAACTATGGATGGAGCGTATTGTGTACTGAGTACACCACCAGAAAAGTAGTAGCAATTGCACTATGGGTGCATGGTACTGTGTACAATAACAGAAGTGTAATAACAACTATGGATGGACCGTATTGTGTACTGTGTACACTACCAGAAAAGTAGTAGCAACTGCACTATGGGTGCACGGTACTGTGTACACCACCAGAAGTGTAATAGCAACTATGGGTGCACTGTATTGTGTACTGTGTACACCACCATTAAGGTAGTAGCAGTAGTAACAGTAGTACACAGTACACCACCAGAAAAGTAGTAGCAACTGCACTATGGGTGCACGGTACTGTGTACAACACCAGAAGTCTAATAGCAACTATGGGTGAACTGTATTGTGCACTGTGTACACCACCAGAAAAAGTAGTAGCAATTGCACTATGGGTGCACGGTACTGTGTACACCAACAAAAGTGTAATAACAACTATGGATAGAGCGTATTGTGTACTGTGTACACCACCAGAAAAGTAGTAGCAAATGCACTATGGGTGCACGGTACTGTGTACACCAACAGAAGTGTAATAACAACTATGGATAGAGCGTATTGTGTACTGTGTACACCATCAGAAAAGTAGTAGCAATTGCACTATGGGTGCACGGTACTGTGTACACCAACAGAAGTGTAATAACAACTATGGATGGACCGTATTGTGTACTGTGTACACCACCAGAAAAGTAGTAGCAACTGCACTATGGGTGCACTGTACTGTGTACACCACCAGAAGTGTAATAGCAACTATGGGTGCACTGTATTGTGCACTGTGTACACCACCAGAAAAGTAGTAGCAACTGCACTATTGGTGCACAGTACTGTGTACACCAACAGAAGTGTAATAGCAACTCTGGGTGCACTGTATTGTGTACTGTGTACACCACCATTAAAGTAGTAGCAGTAGTACACAGTAAATCACCAGAAAAGTAGTAGCAACTGCACTATGGGTGCACGGTACTGTGTACACCACCAGAAGATTAATAGCAACTATGGGTGCACTGTATTGTGTACTGTGTACACCACCAGAAAAGTAGTAGCAACTGCACTATGGGTGTACGGTACTGTGTACACCAAACAGAAGTGTTATAAAAACTATGGGTGCACAGTATTGTGTACTGTGTACACCGCCAGAAAAGTAGTAGCAACTGCACTATTGGTGCACGGTACTGTGTACACCAACATAAGTGTAATAACAACTATGGATGCAATGTATTGTGTACTGTGTACACCACCAGAAAATAGTAGCAACTGCACTATGGGTGCACGGTACTGTGTACACCAAACAGAAGTGTTATAACAACTATGGGTGCACAGTATTGTGTACTGTGTATGCCACCAGAAAAGTAGTAGCAACTGCACTATGGGTGCACTGTACTGTGTACACCACCAGAAGTGTAATAGCAACTATGGGTGCACTGTATTGTGCACTGTGTACACCACCAGAAAAGTAGTAGCAACTGCACTATTGGTGCACAGTACTGTGTACACCAACAGAAGTGTAATAACAAATATGGATGCACTGTATTGTGTACTGTGTACACCACCAGAAAAGTAGTAGCAACTGCACTATGGGTGCATGGTCCTGTGTACACCAACATAAGTGTAATAACAACTATGGGTGCACTGTATTGTGTACACCACCAAAAATGTAGTAGCAACTGCACTATGGGTGCACGGTACTGTGTACACCACCAAAAGTGTAATAGCAACTATGAGTGCACTGTATTGTGTACTGTGTACACCGCCAGAAAAGTATTAGCAACTGCACTATTGGTGCACAGTACTGTGTACAACAGAAGTGTAATAACAAATATGGATGCACTGTATTGTGTACTGTGTACACCACCAAAAAAGTAGTAGCAACTGCACTATGGGTGCATTGTACTGTGTACACCAACAGAAGTGGCATAACAACTAGAGGGTGCACTGTATTGTGTACTCTGTACACCACCAGAAAAGTAGTAGTAACTGCACTATGGGTGCTCGGTACTGTGTATACCACCAGAAGCCTAATAGCAACTATGGGTGCACTGTATTGTGTACTGTGTACACCACCAGAAAAGTAGTAGCAACTGCACTATGGGTGCACTGTACTGTGTACACCACCAGAAGTGTAATAGCAACTATGGGTGCACTGTATTGTGTACTGTGTACACCACCATTAAAGTAGTAGCAGTAGTAGCAGTAGTACACAGTACATCACCAGAAAAGTAATAGCAACTGCACTATGGGTGCACGGTACAGTGTACACCAACAGAAGGGTAATAACAACTATGGATGGACCATATTGTGTACTGTGTACACCACCAGAAAAGTAGTAGCAATTGCACTATGGGTGCACGGTACTGTGTACACCAACAGAAGTGTAATAACAACTATGGATGGACCGTATTGTGTACTGTGTACACCACCAGAAAAGTAGTAGCAACTGCACTATGGGTGCAGGGTACTGTGTACACCACCAGAAGTCTAATAGCAACTATGGGTTCACTGCATTGTGTACTGTGTACACCACCAAAATAGTAGTAGCAACTGCACTATGGGTGCATGGTACTGTGTACACCAACAGAAGTGTAATAACAACTATGGATGGACTGTATTGTGTACTGTGTATACCACCAGAAAAGTAGTAGCAACTGCACTATGGGTGCACTGTACGGTGTACACCACCAGAAGTGTAATAACAACTATGGGTGCACTGTATTGTGTACACCACCAGAAAAGTAGTAGCAACTGCGCTATGGGTGCACGGTGCTGTGTACACCACGAAAAGTGTAATAGCAACTATGTGTGCACTGTTTTGTGTACTGTGTACTGTGTACACTGCCAGAAAAGTAGTAGCAACTGCACTATTGGTGCACAGTACTGTGTACACCAACAGAAGTGTAATAACAAATATGGGTGCACTGTATTGTATACTGTGTACACCACCATTAAAGTAGTAGCAGTAGTAAAAGTATTACACAGTACACCACCAGAAAAGTAGTAGCAACTGCACTATGGGTGCACGGTACTGTGTGCACCACCAGAAGTGTAATAGCAACCATGGGTGCACTGTATTGTGTACTGTGTACACCACTATTAAAGTAGTAGCTGTAGTACACAGTACACCACCAAAAAAGTTGTAGCAACTGTACTATGGGTGCATGGTACTGTGTACACCACCAAAAGTGTAATAGCAACTATGTGTGCACTGTATTGTGTACTGTGTACACCGCCAGAAAAGTATTAGCAACTGCACTATTGGTGCACAGTACTGTGTACACCCACAGAAGTGTAATAACAAATATGGATGCACTGAATTGTGTACTGTGTACACCACCAAAAAAGTAGTAGCAACTGCACTATGGATGCATGGTACTGTGCACACCACCAGAAGTCTAATAGCAACTCTGGGTGCACTGTATTGTGCACTGTGTACACCACCAGAAAAAGTAGTAGCAATTGCACTATGGGTGCATGGTACTGTGTATACCAACAGAAGTGTAATAACAACTATGGATGGAGCATATTGTGTACTGTGTACACCACCAGAAAAGTAGTAGCAATTGCACTATGGGTGCACGGTACTGTGTACACCAACAGAAGTGTAATAACAACTATGGATGGACCGTATTGTGTACTGTGTACACCACCAGAAAAGCAGTAGCAACTGCACTATGGGTGCAGGGTACTGTGTACACCAACAGAAGTGTAATAGCAACTATGTGTGCACTGTATTGTGTACTGTGTACACCACCAGAAAAGCAGTAGCAACTGCACTATGGGTGCAGGGTACTGTGTACACCAACAGAAGTGTAATAACAACTATGGATGGACCATATTGTGTACTGTGTACACCACCAGAAAAGTAGTAGCAACTGCACTATGGGTGCACGGTCCTGTGTACACCAACAGAAGTGTAATAGCAACTATGGGTGCACTGTATTGTGTACACCACCAGAAAAGTAGTAGCAACTGCACTATGGGTGCACGGTACTGTGTACACCACCAAAAGTGTAATAACAATTATGGGTGCACTGTATTGTGTACTGTGTACACCGCCAGAAAAGTAGTAGCAACTGCACTATTGGTGCACGGTACTGTGTACACCAACGTAAGTGAAATAACAACTATGGATGCAATGTACTGTGTACACCACCAGAAAAGCAGTAGCAACTGCACTATGGGTGCACAGTACTGTGTACACCAACAGAAGTGTTATAACAACTATGGGTGAACTGTATTGTGTACTGTGTACGCCACCAGAAAAGTAATAGCATCTGCACTATGGGTGCACTGTACTGCGTACACCACCAGAAGTGTAATAGCAACTATGGGTGCACTGTATTGTGTACTGTGTAAACCACCAGAAAAGTAGTAGCAACTGCACTATGGGTGCAGGGTACTGTGTACACCACCAGAAGTCTAATAGCAACTATGGGTGCACTGTATTGTGCACTGTGTACACCACCAGAAAAAGTAGTAGCAATTGCACTATGGGTGCATGGTACTGTGTATACCAACAGAAGTGTAAAAACAACTATGGATGGAGCGTATTGTGTACTGTGTACACCACCAGAAAAGTAGTAGCAATTGCACTATGGGTGCACGATACTGTGTACACCAACAGAAGTGTAATAACAACTATGGATGGACCGTATTGTGTACTGTGTACACCACCAGAAAAGCAGTAGCAACTGCACTATGGGTGCAGGGTACTGTGTACACCAAAAGAAGTGTAATAGCAACTATGGGGGCACTGTATTGTGTACTGTGTACACAACCAGAAAAGTAGTAGCAACTGCACTATGGGTGCAGGGTACTGTGTACACCACCAGAAGTCTAATAGCAACTATGGGTGCACTGTATTGTGTACTGTGTACACCACCAGAAAAGTAGTAGCAACTGCACTATGGGTGCACTGTACTGTGTACACCACCAGAAGTCTAATAGCAACTATGGGTGCACTGTATTGTGCATTGTGTACACCACCAGAAAAAATAGTAGCAATTGCACTATGGGTGCATGGTACAGTGTACACCAACAGAAGTGTAATAACAACTATGGATGGACCGTATTGTGTACTGTGTACACCACCAGAAAAGTAGTAGCAACTGCACTATGGGTGCAGGGTACTGTGTACACCACCAGAAGTCTAATAGCAACTATGGGTGCACTGTATTGTGTACTGTGTACACCACCAGGAAAGTAGTAGCAACTGCACTATGGGTGCACGGTACTGTGTACACCAACAGAAGTGTAATAACAACTATGGGTGCACTGTATTGTGTACTGTGTACACCGCCAAAAAAGTAGTAGCAACTGCACTATGGATGCATGGTACTGTGTACACCAACAGAAGTGTAATAACAACTATGGATGGACCGTATTGTGTACTGTGTATACCACCAGAAAAGTAGTAGCAACTGCACTATGGGTGCACTGTACTGTGTACACCACCAGAAGTGTAATAACAACTATGGGTGCACTGTATTGTGTACACCACCAAAAAAGTAGTAGCAACTGCACTATGGGTGCACGGTACTGTGTACACTACCAAAAATGTAATAGAACTATGTGTGCACTGTATTGTGTACTGTGTAGATTGCCAGAAAAGTAGTAGCAACTGCACTATTGGTGCACAGTACTGTGTACACCAACAGAAGTGTAATAACAAATATGGATGCACTGTATTGTGTACTGTGTACACCACCAGAAAAGTAGTAGCAACTGCACTATGGGTGCATGGTACTGTGCACACCACCAGAAGTCTAATAGCAACTCTGGGTGCACTGTATTGTGTACTGTGTACACCACCAGAAAAGTAGTAGCAACTGCACTATGGGTGCACTGTACTGTGCACACCACCAGAAGTGTAATAGCAACTATGGGTGCAATGTATTGTGTACTGTGTACACCACCATTAAAGTAGTAGCAGTAGTAGCTGTAGTACACAGTACACCACCAGAAAAGTAGTAGCAACTGCATTATGGGTGCACGGTACTGTGTACACCACCAGAAGTCTAATAGCAACTATGGGTGCACTATATTGTGCACTGTGTACACCATCAGAAAAAGTAGTAGCAATTGCACTATGGGTGCATGGTACTGTGTATACCAACAGAAGTGTAATAACAACTATGGATGGAGCGTATTGTGTACTGTGTACACCACCAGAAAAGTAGTAGCAATTGCACTATGGGTGCACGGTACTGTGTACACCAACAGAGGTGTAAAAACAACTATGGATGGACCGTATTGTGTATTGTGTACACCACCAGAAAAGCAGTAGCAACTGCACTATGGGTGCAGGGTACGGTGTACACCAGCAAATGTGTAATAGCAACTATGGGTGCACTGTATTGTGTACTGTGTACACAACCAGAAAAGTAGTAGCAACTGTACTATGGGTGCACGGTACTGTGTACACCAACAGAAGTGTAATAACAACTATGGGTGCACTGTATTGTGTACTGTGTACACCGCCAGAAAAGTAGTAGCAACTGCACTATGGGTGCACGGTACTGTGTACACCAACAGAAGTGTAATAACAACTATGGATGGACTGTATTGTGTACTGTGTACACCACCAGAAAAGTAGTAGCAACTGCACTATGGGTGCACGGTCCTGTGTACACCAACAGAAGTGTAATAGCAACTATGGGTGCACTGTATTGTGTACACCACCAGAAAAATAGTAGCAACTGCACTATGGGTGCACGGTACTGTGTACACCACCAAAAGTGTAATAACAATTATGGGTGCACTGTATTGTGTACTGTGTACACCGCCAGAAAAGTAGTAGCAACTGCACTATTGGTGCACGGTACTGTGTACACCAACGTAAGTGAAATAACAACTATGGATGCAATGTACTGTGTACACCACCAGAAAAGCAGTAGCAACTGCACTATGGGTGCACAGTACTGTGTACACCAACAGAAGTGTTATAACAACTATGGGTGGACTGTATTGTGTACTGTGTACGCCACCAGAAAAGTAATAGCATCTGCACTATGGGTGCACTGTACTGTGTACACCACCAGAAGTGTAATAGCAACTATGGGTGTACTGTATTGTGTACTGTGTACACCACCAGAAAAGTACTAGCAACTGCACTATCTGTGCACTGTACTGTGTACACCACCAGAAGTCTAATAGCAACTATGGGTGCACTGTATTGTGCACTGTGTACACCACCAGAAAAAGTAGTAGCAATTGCACTATGGGTGCACGGTACTGTGTACACCAACAGAAGTGTAATAACAACTATGGATGGACCGTATTGTGTACTGTGTACACCACCAGAAAAGTAGTAGCAACTGCACTATGGGTGCAGGGTACTGTGTACACCACCAGAAGTCTAATAGCAACTATGGGTGCACTGTATTGTGTACTGTGTACACCACCAGAAAAGTAGTAGCAACTGCACTATGGGTGCACTGTACTGTGTACACCACCAGAAGTCTAATAGCAACTATGGGTGCATTGTATTGTGCATTGTGTACACCACCAGAAAAAATAGTAGCAATTGCACTATGGGTGCACGGTACAGTGTACACCAACAGAAGTGTAATAACAACTATGGATTGACCGTATTGTGTACTGTGTACACCACCAGAAAAGTAGTAGCAACTGCACTATGGGTGCAGGGTACTGTGTACACCACCAGAAGTCTAATAGCAACTATGGGTGCACTGTATTGTGTACTGTGTACACCACCAGGAAAGTAGTAGCAACTGCACTATGGGTGCACGTTACTGTATACACCAACAGAAGTGTAATAACAACTATGGGTGCACTGTATTGTGTACTGTGTACACCGCCAAAAAAGTAGTAGCAACTGCACTATGGATGCATGGTACTGTGCACACCACCAGAAGTCTAATAGAAACTCTGGGTGCACTGTATTGTGTACTGTGTACACCACCAGAAAAGTAGTAGCAACTGCACTATGGGTGCACTGTACTGTGTACACCACCAGAAGTGTAATAGCAACTATGGGTGCACTGTATTGTGTACTGTGTACACCACCATTAAAGTAGTAGCAGTAGTAGCTGTAGTACACAGTACACCACCAGAAAAGTAGTAGCAACTGCACTATGGGTGTACGGTACTGTGTACACCACCAGAAGTCTAATAGCAACTATGGGTGCACTGTATTGTGCACTGTGTACACCACCAGAAAAAGTAGTAGCAATTGCACTATGGGTGCACGATACTGTGTACACCAACAGAAGTGTAATAACAACTATGGATGGACCGTATTGTGTACTGTGTACACCACCAGAAAAGCAGTAGCAACTGCACTATGGGTGCAGGGTACTGTGTACACCAACAGAAGTGTAATAGCAACTATGGGTGCACTGTATTGTGTACTGTGTACACAACCAGAAAAGTAGTAGCAACTGTACTATGGGTGCACGGTACTGTGTACACCAACAGAAGTGTAATAACAACTATGGGTGCACTGTATTGTGTACTGTGTACACCGCCAGAAAAGTAGTAGCAACTGCACTATGGGTGCACGGTACTGTGTATACCAACAGAAGTGTAATAACAACTATGGATGGACCGTATTGTGTACTGTGTACACCACCAGAAAAGTAGTAGCAACTGCACTATGGATGCACGGTCCTGTGTACACCAACAGAAGTGTAATAGCAACTATGGGTGCACTGTATTGTGTACACCACCAGAAAAGTAGTAGCAACTGCACTATGGGTGCACAGTACTGTGTACACCACCAAAAGTGTAATAACAATTATGGGTGCACTGTATTGTGTACTGTGTACACCGCCAGAAAAGTAGTAGCAACTGCACTATTGGTGCACGGTACTGTGTACACCAACGTAAGTGAAATAACAACTATGGATGCAATGTACTGTGTACACCACCAGAAAAGCAGTAGCAACTGCACTATGGGTGCACAGTACTGTGTACACCAACAGAAGTGTTATAACAACTATGGGTGCACTGTATTGTGTACTGTGTACGCCACCAGAAAAGTAATAGCATCTGCACTATGGGTGCACTGTACTGTGTACACCACCAGAAGTGTAATAGCAACTGTGGGTGCACTGTATTGTGCACTGTGTACACCACCAGAAAAGTAGTAGCAATTGCACTATGGGTGCACGGTACTGTGTACATCAACAGAAGTGTAATAACAACTATGGATGGACCGTATTGTGTACTGTGTACACCACCAGAAAAGTAGTAGCAACTGCACTATGGGTGCAAGGTCCTGTGTACACCAACAGAAGTGTAATAACAACTATGGGTGCACTGTATTGTGTACATTACCAGAAAAGTAGTAGCAACTGCATTATGGGTGCACGGTACTGTGTACACCACCAAAAGTGTAATAGCAACTATGTGTGCACTGTATTGTGTACTGTGTACACCGCCAGAAAAGGAGTAGCAACTGCACTATTGGTGCACAGTACTGTGTACACCAACAGAAGTGTAATAACAAATATGGTTGCACTGTATTGTGTACTGTGTACACCACCAAAAAAGTAGTAGCAACTGCACTATGGGTGCATGATACTGTGCGCACCAACAGAAGTGTTATAACAACTAGAGGGTGCACTGTATTGTGTACTCTGTACACCACCAGAAAAGTAGTAGCAACTGCACTTTCGGTGCACGTTACTGTGTACACCACCAGAAGTCTAATAGCAACTATGGGTGCACTGTATTGTTTACTGTGTACACCACCAGAAAAGTTGTAGCAACTGCACTATGGGTGCACGGTCCTGTGTACACCACCAGAAGTGTAATAGCAACTATGGGTGCACTGTATTTTGTACTGTGTACACCGCCAGAAGAGTAGTAGCAACTGCACTATGGGTGCACGGTACTGTGTACTGTGTACACCGCCTGAAGTATATTATAAAAAGTACACCATGAATGGCCTGCAGTCAGATATAGGCTACACTGGATGCAGTGTGTGTGTATATATATATATATATATATATATATATATATATATATACATATATATATGTATATATATATATATATATATATATATATATATATATATATATATATATATATATATATTTATATATATATATATATATATATATATATATATATATATATATATATATATATATATATATATTTAATACACTGCAGCTAACTGAATAACCTGCCTGTCAGGGAAGGTCCCATGCAGTACTGTGGTCCACCAGCAGGTGTCTTCTGGCAGTCTGGAACTGCCAGGGGAGCTTTCCCCTGTTGGTAGTATTATGTGATCTTTGGGCCGCAGTACTGGCGGCTGGGGTAAGTCTTAGTAGATGAAACGCGCCAGGTTCTGTACGCTACCCCAGCTACTTTTTTACTGCACTAATCCTGTTTAGTTGAACCAAATTTTTACCACCATTTTACCATTTACTGGAAATAATTTTTATCTATAAATTTTTCCTTGTACTACCGTATTTACACTATGTGGAAGCCTTGTTTCTTCCGGACAATAAACCTGATTGAGAGATCCGTCACTTCTCCGGGATTGGAGCCATCTTTAACCCTACCGCTTAGAAGGTACAAGCACATATGACTCACCTCCAACGGCCAGTGAGTCCAACATATCTGGTAAGGGCATTTCATTTCTCTCCGTTGAAGTGTGTGTTTTGTAAGAAGATTTGGCCCTAGATGCTGGTATACTGTACACCTTGCCGTGAAAGACATACACACAAGTTTTGAACATCCTGTACCTCCAAGAACTGTCGATCCATATAGACTTTTTTTCATGTATATGTCCATCTGCCATTTTATCATATCTCTTTGTTTATAATTTCTGTTTTTTGTAGCCGCATCAGACATATGATTACCCCTTTGCCTCTATATGTCTGCATGAACATGTCTGCATGAACATGTCTGTGTACTATCCCAGATTTTCCTTTCACTTGGGTCTAGCCTTTTTTATTTATTTTTTTATTTTTTGCTTTTTTGGATGTTTTCTTCAATGAGATACACTTGCACTGTTTGAGGATATTCACCTAGTCGAGAATTTCTGAAAACATTCACCCACTGTTTTTAGTACAAAATATAGAGGTTGTCCACACACTTGTGAATTTTTAGGTATAACTCTCACTATTGTGATTCTACACTCCTGATGTAGATTTTACCATAGTTATAGCGCTACACTTTATTGTTTTCTTATTTACTTTGCACAATTAGTCATATTGTTAGTGTTGGCTGCTTTTGCAATTTAAGTTGGCGCAGCAGCTCCCTTCATCTATCTTTAATTCAAATATGTACAGAGCTGGCCGTGCCCAGTATTCCCAAAGGTCGTGATGACTTTTCTTACTTTATGTGCCCCCCTCCAAGGTCTATTTTATCTGTCAATGCCCCAGAACTGTAAATGTGTGGGGCATTTGGCATGTACCTGTGCAAAATGTCTGCTTACATTATGTTTAGGGAAACCCTTGATAATGTTTTGGACATGTTTCCTAATTCGGACCATCAAGGGTCCCTCAAATATATTGGTCTTATCTGGACGAATACTGTTTAAGTGTCTGTCGCTCCTCAATATTTGCCAATGCCTCTTAATTCGTTTTTCTACTTCTCTATGTTGGGCATTGTAATCTAAAATGATATATGGGGCTTCCAAATTCTGTTGATTTTTATTTTTATTCCCTTGGAGCATCGTTGTTTTCTCGATTTTCTTAACATTATTAATTTGTTTTTCTATAAATTCTTCAGTATATCCCTTGTCCTTGAACCTGTTTCTAATGAATGTGGCCTGAGACATAAAGTCACTTTAATTTGCGCAGTTCCTCTTAATTCTAACAAGTTGGCCTTTTGGAATATTAAAAAGCCATGGTTTGTGATGACAACTGTTCACAGATAAATAAAATCCTTTTCTTGAGAGTACATCACGGGACACAGAGTATTTATTACATAGTGGGCTAGATAGGCACCATCGGTCATTGGACACTGGTTAACCCCAATTACGGAGAATTCCTCCCCTATATAACCCCTCCCATATTTGGAGGACCTCAGTTTTGTAGCAAAGCAATAGGTAACCACGTAAAACCCATAGAAGGGCGGGAGCTCTGTGTCCTGTGATGTACTCTTAAGAAAAGGATTTTACAGGTAAGCTGTATTTAAAAATCCTATTTTCTTGATCATACATCACAGGACACAGAGTATTCATTACATAGTGGGATGACCCAAAGCAATGCTCATTTGAGGGGAGGGAGACACAGATCAGATAATATAGACCGCAAATGGACCAGAGGAACTAAACTGCAGCCTGCAGTACACTGCGCCTGAAGGCGTTATCCTCTTGCTCTCTTACATCCACCTGATAGAATCTGATGAATGTATGGACTGAAGACCAAGTCGCAGCCTTACAGATCTGAGCCATGGAGGCCTGGTGATGCACTGCCCAAGAAGCACTAACAGCCCTAGTTGAGGGCGCTTTCACATGAAAAGGAGGAGTCTTCCTCTTTATATCATAAGCCTGAAAAATAACCTGTCTAATCCATCTAGAAAGAGTGGATTTCGATGCTGCTTGGCCTTTTCTTTTGACCATCTGGCAGAATAAACAAACAATCAGTTTTCCGTATCTGAGCGGTTGCCTGCAGATAGACACTGACTGCTCTAACCACATCAAGAGTGTGCAAAGATTCTTCCTCCGCGGACTGCGGATCTGGAAAAAAAGGATGGTAGGATTACATCTTGATTCAAATGGAATCCTGAAACCACCTTAGGTAAGAAGGAACGATTAGGATGCATAACAATCCTGCTCTTGTGAATAATTAAATATGGCTCTTTACAAGAAAAAGCTGCCAATTCTGATACTCTCCTAGCAGAGGATATGGCTATCAAGAAGACTAATTTTTTAGTCAAAAGCGCTAAAGGAGCCAGGTGCAGTGGCTCAAAGGGTTGACCCTGTAAACCCGACAACACCAAATTCAAATCCCATGGGCATACTGTAGGTTTGACTGGCAGATTCAACCACAGTGCCCCCTGAATAAAGGCCCGGACCAGGAAATGTGAAGCAATTGGCTTCTGAAAAAATACAGACAAAGCCAAAATTTGGACTTTGATAGTGCTCAAAGCCAATCTCATTTCATAGAATATTCAACAAAAGACACTCACGTGAGTGCAGACAAATGGGCTGGGCACCCCATAAGATGCATAAGAATTGTAAGAAAAAAACCCTAGTGGGGCTTTAAAGCAGCCAGTAAATACAAAAACGAATAGTCAAAACATAATTTTATTAGTACAAAAGGTAGTATGTAACAAATGAATTCTGACCTATAGAGTCAGGACATGAACTGTGGTACAATATACAGTAAAAAATGTATATGTCCAGGGAATACAATAAACAAATCGCTCTTCTAGATGTTGTTATCAACAATCTGGAACAAGCATTGATCCAACACGCCCAACACCCCCTGTTTTCTAAATCTCAGACCCTCTTGGAGGAGAATTTATCAGCCTTTAACAAAAACATTCTACACAATAAAGAAACGCAATTTTGGAGAGACAAACATGCCTTTTCGGAGGGACGGGCCCATAGATGGAAGAACTATGGGTCTCCACCAAATAACCATCCGTGTCGGGAACCTAGAGATAATATTCAAACTTCAAAATCTCGTACATCTTCTGTCCCTGTAGCTGATCAAAAAAACTCTTCCCAACGCGGTCAAGCGTGTAACAAACAACAACAAAAAAGAGATCGTAGTTTCAGGAATTCTCCTGAACATGATCCCAAGAAACGGGCAATGGACACCGTTCCTGTACAATTGGCCTCTCATGATGTTCAATCTGATCATGTGGTGATGAAAGAACATCTTTCAGATGTGGGTCAGCCAGTTGCTTCTGAACCGAACACCAGCACCTTATCGTCACAGGAACCCCATAAACATTCCAATCCCCCTTTAGGTCCAACCAAAGCAGCCCCACAAAAAGCTTTAAACGTGGCTCGGGGACCTGGGTCCCCACAAACCAACAAAACAGGCAAAGACTTGGATCCCTTTGTGGTGCGGATCCAACAAACCACCTAAGTGTAATGAATCTATCTTCTATGAATCTGTCACCAACCGAGATACAACTTCTTTCCCGGGGACTAACTTTTTGCCCAGAACAGAACTTTGATACCTTTGAAACAATCACCGACTTACAATTGTTTGCACGTAAGCTACTACTAAAATGCTTGCATGCAAAGAATGACTCTGAGGATGACACTGTGGAGGGGTCTCCTCTCAGCATGAAAGAATGTAAGGCCCTACGCGATCTAACTCTCCTTTACCAAGAAAACAATACGGTGGATTTGATAGATCAAATCGATTTGGACGCCTTACTGCAGGAGGCTGACAGATCGACTTTAAATCCCAAATTGATGTTTAAAAAGGCCTCGACGACCTTCCCTTCTTCGAGCATTAATCCCAATGTAGCAATATTCTTAAAGCAGACTATTCAAGACATATGTAAACTATCACAAACCAAATCTAAGCCTACAAATCTCTCATTTGATGAAAACCAAGCCCTATATCGCCTTACAAAAAATCCCAAAATTGTAATAAAACCCTCGGACAAAGGGGGCAACGTGGTCGTCATGAATAATGACGACTACGTTTCCATGTGTCTGGAGATCTTAAAGAACAAGGAGTGGTACAAACCAATCTCGGTCCTTAGCATCAACTAATATAATTCCAGCTTTTATAATATGGTCGATCGTGCATTCCACGCAGGAGCAATCACTAAAAACACCTATGAATTTATTAGTATTCCACACTCCAGGGTAGCCACTTTTTACAGTCTACCCAAGATTCATAAAAACTCAGCTAAACTTACAGGGCGTCCCATTGTCTCAGGCAAAGGGGCCATATCCGAAAATTTAAGTCGGGTCATTAATGCTCACCTGCAACCATTTGTCCTGTCTTTGCCCTCTTTTGTTAGGGACACAATACAATTTCTACAGCTTATCAATGATCTCAGGATACCAGATAATGCTATTTTGGTGACCATCGACGTTGAGGCACTTTACAGCAGCATTCCCCATTCTTTGGGTTTGGCTGCTGTGCAGAGGGCTTTGCAACAACAATCCCAGTACGATCCGGCATTGATCGGGTTTATTCTGAAGGGTTTGCATTATATACTACACCATAATCATTTTTGTTTTGATAACTCCCACTACCTCCAGGTACAGGGTGTGGCTATGGGGACCTGTTGTGCCCCCTCCTACGCCAACCTGTACCTGGGGGAGTGGGAGAAGTCCCTCCTAGAGGACGAGGGCCTTGTCATATACACCAGTCATATAATGAAATGGCTGAGGTATATTGACGACGTCTTCGTCATCTGGGAGGGAGCTGAGGCCAAACTGATCGAATTTCTGAATCGGATTAATGTCAATGATCGCAATTTGAAATTCACAATGACCCATGATCTCCACAGTGTCACCTTTCTAGATGTCTCCGTTTCTGTGAACACTAAAAGAAAGTTATCTAGCACCTTGTTCCGCAAGACAACCGCTGGCAATATGGTCCTCCACTCAGACAGCTTCCACCCGACACCACTGAAGACTTCAATCCCCTACGGACAAAATTTGCGCCTTTGTCGCAATTGTTCGAATGACGATCTTTTTAAAAAAGAAGCCGAGGGGCTTCAAAATAGACTGTTAGCAAGGGGATACAGCTGATCTTGCCTTAAAAAGGCATACAATCAAGCCATAGGTCAATCTAGATCCCAGCTGCTGTTTAGATCCAAGTCCCCCAAAAGCCCTGAATGTAATCTTACCCGGATCATCATGCGCTACTCGCGACAACATAGAGCCATTAACAAGATCATAAAGCGTTATTGGAGCATCCTCACGGATGATCCCAAATTGCGCGAGTTTGTTCATAAACAACCTACTATAACCTACAGAAGAGCCACATCACTACGAGACAAGCTTGTCCAGAGTGAATATACTAATGAGAATGGGAGATTGAAACATCACTCTGTAGTGGGCTCTTTCCCATGTTGAAACTGCTCTTATTGCTCACTTATCAAAAAAGACAAAACCTTTGTTCTTCCTACTGGAAACATATTTACACCCACACAATTTGTCAATTGCCACACACGTGGAATAGTATATCTCATGGAATGTGAATGTGGCGCCTACTATGTGGGGAAAACCAGGCAGGAATTTGGGAAGCGTATCTCCCAACATGTATACAGTATGCAGGTGGGGAATCCACGACTCCCCATTGGGAGGCATGTAATCTCAATACACAATTATAGGGCCCCAAGAGTTACTTTTGTGGCCCTTTGCAGGATGCACATTCCTACTAGAGGTGGCGATTGGAATAAGGCTCTGCTACAAAAAGAGCAGAGATGGATATTCCAACTACAGGCCACCTCTCCACCAGGCCTGAACAAATCTATCTCGTTCGCCCCTTTCCTTCAGGGGTTTTCCTCTGGTAAGACACAATGAGTGAACTAGAGGGAATTCCTCACTTCAAACCTTCTGTTTGTCAAGGATCACAGTGTCACCATATATATTCTCTTCCCCCTTTCGCTCTCCCCCCCTTTCCCTCTCCCCCCCTTTCCCTCTCCCCCCCTTTCCTTCTCCCCCCCCCTTTCCCCTCCTTTCCCTCCCCTTTTTTCCCTCCCCTTTTTTCTCTTCCAGTCCTGGTTGTAATCCCCCCAATAAAGGAAACTATGTTTCCCTTTTCATGGTTTAACCCTGCCTGGGCTACCCCACGATTAGTACATTGAGTAGGAGCACTTGCCATATTCATGATAGGATAATGTACTCCTCTGTTGAAAGTACAATATATAACAAACAATAACTTATCTTTTTTTAATTTTTCCATTCTCAGCATGATACAGCCTTGAAAAATAGCTCACAGTTTTCTTGATTTTGTCTTATTTCTCTTTATTATGTATACCTGTCTATTAAGTATTGTCTATTTTGTACTTTGTATTTTTCTATTTAATATGTGTTATGCTATTGTATTTTTTACAATTACTTTGTACACGACAGTGACATTGTACAGTACAGTGTATATCATCATGGTCAACAAAGGACTCTGTATACTCCACACAATATTCCCAGTTAGCGTTTAATGATGTTAGGTGCTGATGTCAATATGACTTGTTCATTTTTTACGAGCCTGCTTTTTCCCCCTGGGTTTATGTATGTGTCTCCCCTTGGCTGGTTATGCTCTTCTGGTGGGGGGCTGGGTTGTGCCACACATGCCTTCCTGGCAGGACAAGAGGGGAGACGCTTGGGCCCTGCGTCTCCTAAATGCGTCCACCAGGTGTCAGCACCTTGTATTGGATGCTTCTTGCCTGCCAGCGGCGTCCCGGATCCCTTCCAGACTCCGGGCGCGTGCGCGTGACGTCACGGCGTCTACGCGGTTGCGGCAGAAGCGACAGGGGTCCCGGGGGGTCGCTCTCCTCTGGAACGCCGGGGGGGGTCATGCGACGAGCGCACCTGTGTGCCGCTCCTCCCCGTGGTGGAGGGGGAGGGAGGAGGGGAGTAGACATGCACCCGTACCTGAAGGGGTTTTTAACCAATCAGCACCTCCTTTTAAAAGGACCTAGCTTCAGGGGAGGCTCACTGATCCTCTCCTTACCCTGTGAAATGCCTGTTTGCAATCACCGGTCTCATTGAATGGTAAATACTCTTAAAATGTTTGGAATTGCTTTCCTCCATGTGTGGTTTACACCACTGCTATAAGAGTACTTCCCTGCTATATCCCCTTTCTCTATTTAAATATGTCTGATGCTGACATTATACTTTTCAGAACCTGGGCTAATCAATCTAAGCTCTTCCGGTCCTCAGTATTAGGTAATAATCACTGCCATCACCTCATGCACCCCTTTATCTTGGTGTTTATATAGCATGTACTTTTTGG
The DNA here is from genome assembly GCA_037952925.1 of Lithobates clamitans. Taxonomy (NCBI): domain Eukaryota; kingdom Metazoa; phylum Chordata; class Amphibia; order Anura; family Ranidae; genus Lithobates; species Lithobates clamitans. The sequence continues at coordinate 3,372,066 of JBBGZY010001120.1, forward strand.
TTCTTTATACTCCTGTGTGGGTTGTTGTATGGTTTTAGGGCCTCATTCTCACTTTGTGCCTTTCCACTATTTTGCTTATTTTCGGCTTTTTTACCTCTCACATCTTCACCACTGCACCACTTTCACATTTCACTCTTCTTTCCAGCTTTCGGCCGGTCTCCCTCACTTCATACACTTTCCGCTCATCGGTGTATGGTTAGTATCATTATTTCCAATACCACCACCTCTGTATGGTCCTGCAAGGGCAGCAGGGGTCTTGATGTCTATTTGTCTCACCATGTCACCCATTCACTCACTTCACATACTCCTTCACTCCCCATTTTTCACTGATCTTTCCTTGTCTGCTCTCCCCACTTCTTCCTCGCTATCTTTTCACTCTCTTCACTTTCCTCTCCTCCTCCCCCCCCCCTTTTTTTTTCCCCTTCCCCTCACTTCCATTCCTTATGTTTTTTTCTTTTCCGTTCTTTTTCTTTCGCGCTCTTGTCCCCTGCATGCCCCTGCACCCACATTTAACACTAGTAAACTGTTCTGAATTAGGGGAATTTGTATCCTTCTAAGAGAATTATTTCTTACTTTCAATCTGATTGCAGTATCACCCTCACTCCATCTTGGGCGCAGTAAGTGCCTGGCGCTGCCCGTTCCTCCCTTTTCCTTCCCCTGTAGGGGGTAATATATGCATGATTCCTCGCAAGGAATGTCTGGCCTACCGCCCGCTCTTTGAGGAGTTGACTTAGTACTGGGGAGGCATAGACTCAGGAGGGACCATATCCTCTTCATCATGAACACCTAACATTATCGGGAATTTTGTGACTGGTAATTATGCAAGTTTTGTAGATATACTGTGTTACATACATGAGTCTGCTTTTGTTGAGTTTTATATTTTGTTTGATACATGCTTATATTTCTACAGCTGACAATTATCCTCTGAAGAAGACCCAGTTAGGGTCGAAACGTGTCAGAATTTTAATATTTAATATTTTCCTGTTGTCCCAATACATTGTATGACAGATTGTTCCCGATTACGGGCACTGTCCACTGTGTTTTTTTATATACATTTTTTACTGTATATTGTACCCCAGTTCATGTCCTGACTCTATAGGTCAGAATTCATTTGTTACATACTACCTTTTGTACTAATAAAATTATGTTTTGACTATTCATTTTTGTATTTACTGGCTGCTTTAAAGCCCCGCTAGGGGTTTTTTCATACAATTCTTATGCCAATCTCATTTCTAGGCCTTATTGAAGAAAGGTCAAGATTCTGCTAATCATATACCTTCTAGGATGCCATCCCCTGGGTTCACACCAGGAAACATATGCCTTCCAGATTTTGTAGTAAATAAGCCTGGAGGCCGTCTTTCTGGCATTGACCACAGTGGAAAGGACTAACTCAGAGAGCCCACAGTCTTTTAAAATGTGGGTTTCAGCAGCCAAGCCATCAAATTTAGACTTCATAAAGCAGGGTGGCAAATCGGACCCTGTGTGAGCAGATCTGGCCGGAATGGGAGGACCCAAGGCCTGCCCACTGCCATCTTTATGATCTCTGCATACCAAGGTCATCTGGGCCAAGCCGAGGCTACTAAAAGGGCCGACTTTGCTTCCTTTTTGACGCTTCCCAGGAACCGCGGAAGAAGTGTTTTCGGAGGGAAGGCATACATTAGATTGTACTGATCCCATGGGATTGTCAGAGCATCTGACTCCTGAGCAAGTACATCCTTTGTTCTGGACACACATTTGTCCAGCTTCCTGTTGAATCTGGACATGAATAGATCCACATCTGGTGTTCCCCACCATTGACATATGGTTTGGAATATGTCGGGGTGTAGGGACCATTCTCCTGGGCATAATTGCCGGCGGCTTAAGAAATCTGCTTGCCAATTTTCCACTCCTGCATATGTAATCTCTGTTGTGCTAAAGGTCTCACAATATACATATATGCTTAATACTGCACAACCTGATGCCGAGTAGGTGTCTTAGGTTTAGCCTGGATCCGACCACTTTTAGGATGCTCACTGCCCACACTTTGTGTCCATCTGTTTACAGAGCTCTGAACGCTCTGGGCTTTTAAATTAGCCACCTGGCGTCTGCACACCTGCAGTGGAGGAAGTGAGAGGATTGGACACCAGCTTTACTGAGTGTGTATCTGAAAGGCACGTAAGTTTGCTCCTTACTCCCTCTAGTGGTGGAAATCAGGTAAGACATGCAACTACTCATTGAAGAAAATCCATTTGTAATATAAATATATATTTAGGATTAACTTCTCTTACCTGTCCCCGCCGCAGGAACTGCTGACAACAGACAGTTTCCAGCCTTCACCCATCACGGCGGGTAGCGTTGTGCCAACCTTCAGGGTTTTTTGGGTTCCTACTTAGAGAAACCTCTTACCTGGACCTGTAAAAGACTCTGCCAGAAACTTTCGTGCCACTGTTTTAATAGTACACCAAGCCTGGTTTTCTCAGAGCCCAGTCCTCCAAAGAGAGACTTACAGGCAAAACCTCACTTCTTCGGATGACGAGGTCCAGGTACCAAATCATCTTGGAAGTCAAAATATAGGCCCGAGATATGGATCCGGTCAGCATAGCCCTTTAAGCCCCCGCAGGGACCAAACTGGAGCTTTCACATGTTTTACGTGACCAACCACCTTAGACACTGGTGAAAAAACTGAGGTCCTCCCCATATGGGAGGGGTTATATAGGGGTGGAATTCTCCTTAATTGGGGTTAACCAGTGTTCAATCACCGATGGTACCTATCTAACCCACTATGTAATGAATACTCTGTGTCCCGTGATGTATGATCAAGAAATGTGTTTTTGTGATGAATTTTTTTCCATGTCTAAATCCAAGAAGTTTACTTGCTTCTCACTGATGTTCCATACGAGTTTGATGTTCTTATCGTTGTTATTGAGTTGGGCTAGAAAATTCTCAAGCGTATCTTTACTACTGTTCCATATGATTATCACGTAATCAATGAATCTTTTATAAAAGGTTAATTCAACCGGGGAATTGTAATAGACTGCTTGCTCTTCCCATTGTGCCATAAAGACATTCGCCACACTTAGTGCAAATTTGGCACCCATCGCTATACCCGTAATTTGTTTGTAAAATGCCAAAGTTATTATATTTAAAAAAAACTCAATACATTTGATTAATTATTTCCTCTGTTTGCAAATTAATGTGCTATATTCTCTTAATAGCCATTTTGTAGCATTACAGGCCTGATGATGCTGTACTATGGTGTACAGTGATGTTACATCAAACGTCGCTAGTAATGTTCTTCCTTCCAACACAGAAACTTCTTCCAAAAGTTGTAATACAGTGGGGACGGAAAGTATTCAGACCCCCTTAAATTTCACTCTTTGTTATATTGCAGCCATTTGCTAAAACCATTTAAGTTCATTTTTTTCCTCATTAATGTACACACAGCACCCCATATTGACAGAAAAACATAGAATTGTTGACATTTTTGCAGATTTATTAAAAAAGAAAAACTGAAATATCACATGGTCCTAAGTATTCAGACCCTTTGCTGTGACACTCATATATTTAACTCAGGTGCTGTCCATTTCTTCTGATCATCCTTGAGATGGTTCTACACCTTCATTTGAGTCCAGCAGTGTTTGATTATACTGATTGGACTTGATTAGGAAAGCCACACACCTGTCTATATAAGACCTTACAGCTCACAGTGCATGTCAGAGCAAATGAGAATCATGAGGTCAAAGGAACTGACTGAAGAGCTCAGAGACAGAATTGTGGCAAGGCACAGATCTGGCCAAGGTTACAAAACATTTTCTGCTGCACTTAAGGTTCCTAAGAGCACAGTGGACTCCATAATACTTAAATGGAAGACGTTTGGGATGACCAGAACCCTACCTAGAGTTGGCCGTCCGGCCAAACTGAGCTATCGGGGGAGAAGAGCCTTGGTGAGAGAGGTAAAGAAGAAACCAAAGATCACTGTGGCTGAGCTCCAGAGATGCAGTTGGGAGATGGGAGAAAGTTGTAGAAAGTCAACCATCACTGCAGCCCTCCACCAGTCGGGGCTTTATGGCAGAGTGGCCCGACGGAAGCCTCTCCTCAGTGCGAGACACATGAAAGCCTGCATGGAGTTTGCTAAAAAAACACCTGAAGGACTCCAAGATGGTGAGAAATAAGATTCTTTGGTCTGATGAGACCAAGATAGAACTTTTTGGCCTTAATTCTAAGCGGTATGTGTGTAGAAAACCAGTCACTGCTCATCACCTGTCTAATACAGTCCCAACAGTGAACATAGTGGTGGCAGCACCATGCTGCGGGGGTGTTTTTCAGCTGCAGGGACAGGACGACAGGTTGCAATCGAGGGAAAGATGGATGCGGCCAAATACAGGGATATCCTAGATGAAAACCTTCTCCAGAGTGTTCAGGACCTCAGACTGGGCCGAAGGTTTACCTTCCAACAAGACAATGACCCTAAGCATGAAGGAGTGGCTTCACAACAACTCCATGACGGTTCTTGAATGGCCCAGCCAGAGCCCTGACTGTCCACCAACATTTACCATCCAACCTGACAGAACTGGAGAGGAGAAATGGCAGAGGATCCCCAAATCCAGGTGTGAAAAACTTGTTGCATCTTTCCCAAAAAGACTCATGGCTGTATTAGATCAAAAGGGTGCTTCTACTAAATACTGAGCAAAGGGTCTGAATACTTAGGACCATGTAATATTTCAGTTTTTCTTTTTTTAATAAATTTGCAAAAATGTCAACAATTCTGTGTTTTTCTGCCAATATGGGGTGCTGTGTGTACATTAATGAGGAAAAAAATGAACTTAAATGATTTTAGCAAATGGCTGCAATATAACAAAGAGTGAATAATTTAAGGGAGTCTGAATACTTTCCATCCCCACTGTACGTATTTCGTATCTTTTAGATACGCTTTAGTTTGTTGTAACATCGGTTATATGAAGTTGTCCAGGTTTTGTCCCATTCTTGATGTGAGGGAGTCTATCCCATTTACTATGGGTCTGCCTGGAGGTTTTTCTTTGTCTTTGTGTAGCTTCGGGACAGTGTAGATGAGTGGAATTCTGCACGACTCGGGCATCAGGTATTTGGATTCTTTCTTATTTAGGATGTCTTTTTGTATTCCCAAATTAATTATTTTTTCCAATTCTTTTCTGTATTGTATAATTTGATTACCTAACAGTTTATCATAAGTTGATCCATCTTGTAACTGTTGGTCAATTTCTTCTTTGTATTGTTCTTTTGATTGAATGACGACGCCACCCCCTTTATCGGCAGGGCATATCACGATGTCCTTCCTTTGGGTCAACATTTGGATCCCCTTTTTTATGTGTATAGGGTCTCACACCTTCTTAGATTTCAATGTATTCAAATCCTGTAGCACCAATCTTTTAAAGACATCAATGTGTTGATTATCACTAACTTGTGGATTATATAAAGCATTGTTTCGTAGTGTGCTATGTTGGATTTCATTCATAGCTCTTGTATCCTTATTGGTGGATTTAAGAGGATTACTTAAAATATATTTTTTAATATTAATCTTTCTAACATACTTTTGTATCCCTATATATGTTTCAAATGTATTGAGATTTTTTACAGGGGCATGTTTGAGTCCATTGTCTAGGACTGCCATTTCTTCGGTGGTTAATGTTTTACCACTTAAATTAAAAACACCCTCACCTACTACTCTCTTTTTCTTTTGGATTCGCGCTCCCGCTCTGCATCCCCTCGTCTTTCAGGACTTATTTTTGGCCTTTCATCTTGGGGTCTCCTTCTTGGTGATGTTTGAGATTCCTAAGGTCTCTTCCTCGGTGACCGACGATCTTCTTCAGGGTACCTTCTCGGTGTATGGTCCCTCCGTTCCCTGTCTAAAAAAGGCCTCTGTGTTCATAATAATTCTGTTGGTACTGTGGGTAGGAATCCTTATAAATTCTAATTGGTTCAAATCTGTTGTATGTGAGAATAGGACTTCGTTCAGGGTGCCTGTATTTTTCTTGTTGATATGGGACTCCTCTATTGTCCCTATAATTTCTTTCATTGTTATGTCAATTTTGGTATGGTTTTTAACATGTTTTTTAAAAGGTTTTTAAAAATTATTACGTGGTGTTTGATGCCACTGTCCCCCATTTTCACAATATTCATATTGTCCCTTGGGAATTGTGGTGTATGTTCCTCTGTTTTCCCAGCCTTGTTGGTTAGGGGGTAGAATCATATTGTTTCCTGGTTCTTGAATTCTAACCTCCCTCTCTGGTATTGAATAAGTGGAGGCTGGTTGAGGGTTTTCAATTTTCGTCTGCCATTTAAATACTTGGTCAATTTATAGTCTGCAATATTGCGTTGATACTGTTTCATTTTTCTCTGTTGTACTTCCAAATCTTTGGTTAAGTTGGGAGGTAAGTCTATTGAATTCCATTGATTCTTTATATGGGTCTAATTTACTTTTAATTTCTTCTATTTGTTGGTCTAAAAGTCTTAATTTCTTCTGTTTCCATTTAAGGAGAAAGACTAGACCTTCTATACTTTTGTCATTGAAGAAATGAAACCATTAATCAATGGATTCTTTATTTTAAATCCACCAATAAGGATACAAGAGCTAGTCCAACATAGCACACTATGAAACAATTCTTTATATAATCCACAAGTTAGTGATAATCAACACATTGATGTCTTTAAAAGATTGGTGCTACAGGATTTGAATACATTGAAATTGAAGAAGGTGTCGGACCCTATACACATAAAAAAGGGGATCCAAATGTTGACCCAAAGGAAAGACATCGTGATACGCCCTGCCGATAAAGGGAGTGGCGTCATCATTCAATCAAAAGAACAATACAAAAAGAAATTGACCAACAGTTACAAGATGGATTAAACTGTTAGGTAATCCAATTATACAATTATACAATACCGAAAAGAATTGGAAAAAATAATTCATTTGGGAATAAAAAAAGCCATCCTAAATAAGAAAGAATCCAAAAACCTAATGCCCGAGTCATGCGGAATTCCAGTCAGCTACACAAAGACAAAGAAAAACCTCCAGGCAGACCCATAGTAAATGGAATAGACTCCCTCACATCAAGAATGGGACAATACCTGGACAACCTCATACAACCTGCGGTACAACAAACTAAAGCATATCTAAAAGATTCGAAACACGTATTACAACTTTTGGAAGAAGTTCCTGTGTTGGAAGGAAGAACATTACTAGACAGTTCATGTAACATCACTGTACATCATAGTACAGCATCATCAGGCCTGTAATGCCACGAAATGGCTATTAAGAGAATATAGCACATTCATTTGCAAACAGAGGAAATATTTAGTTAAATGTATTGAGTTTTGTTTGAAATATAATTGCTTTTGGCATGACCAAGCATTTTACAAACAAATTACGGGTATAGCGATGGGTGCCAAATTCACACCATGTGTGGCGAATGCCTTTATGGCACAATGGGAAAAGCAAGCAGTCTATTACAATTCCCCAGTTGAATTAACTTTTTATAAAAGTTTCATTGATGACGTGATAATCATATGGAATGGGAGTAAAGATACGCTTGATAATTTTCTAGCCCAACTCAATAACAACGATAAGAACATCAAACTCGTATGGAACATCAGTGAGAAGCAAGCAAACTTCTTGGATTTAGACAATACTTGGAAAACAAACTCATCACAAAAACATATTTTAAAATATTGACCCCAATAGCTATTTATCTATGAACAGTTGTCATCACAAATCGTGACTTTTTAATATTCCAAAAGGCCAACTTGTTAGAATTAAGAGAAAATGCACGAATGAAAATGATTTTATGTCTCAGGCCACATTCATTGGAAACAGGATCAAGGACAAGGGATAAACTGAAGAATTTATAGAAAAACAAATTAATAATGTTAAGAAAATCAAGAGAACAACAATGCTCTAAGGGAATAAAAATAAAATGCAATGGAATTTGGAAGTCCCATATATAATTTTAGATTACAATGCCCAACATAGAGAAGTAGAAAACCTAATTAGGAGGCATTGGCACATATTTAAGAGCGACAGACACTTAAACAGTATTCTTCCAGATAAACCCAATATAGTTTATAAAAGAGCACCTACCCTAAGGGACATTATACTCAAAAATGTTGTGGAACCACCCCCAGATAGGAGCTACACATTCTTTACAGGAAAGGGATTTTACCCCTGTAAGCATTGCTTCGCCTTCCAACATACCAAAAAAAACACAATTAAGAAGAAAAGAATTTACATCTATTAACACGGGACAAGAATACCCCATTAAGGATTTTATCAGTTGCCACACTGAGGGAGTAGTCTATATCCTACAGTGTAAATGTAAATTACAGTATGTGGGAAGGGCTAAGAGACCCTTGATGGTCCGAATTAGGGAACATGTCCAAAACATTATCCAGGGTTTCCCTAAACATAATGTAAGCAGACATTTTGCACGGGTACATACCAAAGACCCCACACATTTACAGTTCTGGGGCATTGACAGATACAATAGACCTTGGAGGGGGGCACATAAAGTGAGACCCATTAGTCATAAGGAATCTAAATGGATACATACCCCCCAAACTCTTGTGCCTGATGGTTTAAATGTGGAATTCGACAATTCAAATAGTTTTTTATTTTTAAGTATTTTAACTATTATTTTATTGTATTTTGCAATTTTATTACATTGATATGTAATCCTCCTATGCCTCATTTTCGATACGTATGGTTGTTTTAGGTTATTAAATATATATTTTCATATAGGGATTAATAATACTATTTATCAATTTGAATTTACCCATTTTACAGTTAACATATGGTGACCGTACTTAGTTACTCACCAAAATCGAACAAGTATATCTAGAAATCCGGACACAGTTTTATATACAGTAAATTTTTAATTTTTTTTATACATAGTAGTTTATAATAGTAGTTTTACATGTTATCTGCTTATAATCATGTAATATTGATTGTTCCAGGGATTGGGACTTATGCTTATGTACACACGGTCGGATTTTGCAATGGAGAATGTACGATCGGAGCGTGTTGTCGGAAATTCCAATCGTGTGTGGGCTTCATCGGACATTTTCCATCGGATTTTCCGACACACAAAGTTGGAGAGCAGGAGATAAAATTTTCCAACAACAAAATCCAATCGCGTCAATTCCGACCGTGTGTGGCCTGTTCTGACGCACAAAGTGCCACGCATGCTCAGAAGGAATTCCGACGCGGAACAGCTCGGTCTGGTAAACTTAGCTTTCGCAATGGATACAGCACTTTCGTCACGTTGCAATGTTAAAAATGGTTTAATACAGCGCACTCTCTTCTTCTTTATAATGTGACAAGAATTAAGTAGTTTTGCTGCTCATATTCACACACATTTCTCACAAACTTATTTTGTTACTATTTATCATGATTCAGTCAATATATTTTGATTTCTCACATCTGACCACATTATTTTGGTGTTTATTTATTTTTTTTTTTTGGGGTTTAATGTAGATGATTTTTTTTTTTTTTGTATTTTTTGGAAGGGTTTTTTTTTTTTTAGGATTTTTATTTGTACTCCCTAAAATTTTTGAGTGTGTTTTTTGTGTCAAGTTACCACAACACCATTGATATGTTGTTATATTTAATCTGTAGGAGATTGTTTGGTGTTGTTGTCCCTTGTTAATTTCACATTTTATGTTAGAAATGTACCTGAATCCTCACCAACAAACTGTCTTTTTTGGATGAAAACACACACAGGAGAGTAGAATTTCACAACAAAAAACTTTTATTAAGGGCTCACAACTAAACAAAGAGGGAGGCAACGCTGGAGAAACTGCAGAAATTGGCAAAGCCTTGGACCCCCAGGGCAGACATCAATTATTTTAAAGCAAAATTGGTGGCCTGAGGGGTCCTTATCTAAGGGAGTGCAGTCTGGTCCAGAAGTCCCAGAGATCCGGAAAGCAACAGATGACATCTGTGTCCCCAGGCTGTGGTCATACGAGAGACTGCAGCTTCTGTCAGACCAGACTGAACCCAGGGCAATCACTCTCTGGTCTTCTTTCCACGCTTCCTTCCACGTTGTGGCTGTGGTGGTGGAGTTGTGGCAGCAGGAGGAGGAGGAGGAGGATGGTCCAACTCAACCACGTCGGTCTTGGGTGTTAGTTCTCACCCCCTTAGTTAGTACTTTATAAAGCAGTTGCTCACACAGGAGGCATTGACTCTCCTGCATGCACTTCAGTTTGGTGGCAGCCATGCAGGCAAAGGCCTCTTCAGGAGTGGGTAAGGCTCGTAGGGACGCCGAAGCCTCCTGAATTAGCCTGAACGCTGAATCCTGCATGGGAGTCGTCTTCCTGGCTCTTTTATATGGAAGGCGGAGGGGAGGAACCTGAGATTCAGTCAGGCTTCGACTTGTCCCAGGCTTCTCTTGGCTGACACTTAGCCCCGCCTCCTCCTGGCTGCAACTAATCCCCGCCTCCTCCTGGCTGCCACATTCCACAGCCTCCTCCTGGCTGAGGTCTTCCTGTGTATGAAAAAGGGATATAGTTTTAGTATTTTCTTCATCAATCAAACACAGTTGTCACCTCCTGACTGTTGCAAATTGAATGTTAACAAATATAACAGACTATCATTCTGAGCCCAGCATTTTTGTTTTTTTTTTACCAATTTTGGGTGCCCACTACTGTCTAATATGTAAAACACTTTTTTTCAATCAGCAATTAGTGATTAATAATAACATCTATAGTAAACATCATTTATTTATTGACCAGAAATCTGTAGAACAATGCTATACCTGACTCCAGCTGGGCTCCTCCACTTCTTCCTGGCTGGAAGGCCCAGGTTGGACATTGGAAGCCTCAGCTGGGGTGGAAGGAAGCGTGGAAGGAAGAGTAGAGAGGGATTCCCTGACTTCAGTGTGGTCTGACAGAAATCACAGTCTCTCATAGTACCACAGCCTGGGGACATAAACGTCATCTGCTGCAGCTCCGGACCTCTGGGAATCTGTGACCTTCTTGCGCTCCCTAAGATAAGTGCTCCTCAGGCCACCAATTTTGGTTTTTAAAAAGGGGATGGTTGCTGTGGGGACCACCGGCTTCACCAACTCCAGCAGTTTCTCCAGCGCTGCCTGCCTCTTTTGTTTATTATTGTAATGGGGATGTCTCACCTGCCACAGACAGGGCAGCTCCCTGTATTTGTCAATGAACAAGGGGAGGAAATTGTGGTCGTTGAACCCATCCATTTTCTCTGCAAGACACAACACAAGACAAACCCTAAGGTCAGGCCAAACTCCCCTAATCTTGTTAAAATATAGGCTTCCATTTCGAAGCAGATCGTACGTACTACGCACGCGTGTTACGCTTTATACACACTGCGCATGCGTGTAACTCCGCCCGCCCCTGAAGTTCTTTCTAGTCTATTCCCCGCCCCTTTTCGATCAGCACAGTGGGGGAAGAGCACATGGCGGAGACACAGGATCGTGCTAATTGTAGCAACGAGGAGGAGGAAAGGCCAGATCCGGAAACGTCCCAATCCAGAAGGAGTAGATTTAAGGCCTCAGATATGTCCTTTGGGGAGATGTTGGAGATGGTGGACATCCTGAAGAGGGCCGACTATGACGGGAAGTATGGACCTTACCCCAACCCCAATGTCAGAAAGGCCAAGATCATTGCTAAAGTGGTCAAGTGTCTGCACCGGAAATTTGAGGTACGTCGATCGAAAGATCAGCTCAGGAAGCGGTGATCGGACCTCAAATTACGAGAACATGAGCAGTACAGAAAGATCCAGAAAGTGCTGCAAAAAAGTAAGTAGTTGTGCTGTGTTCCTATTCTTTTTGTGTTTATTACGTTCGTGCTGCTCCATGTGCTTTTATTACAAGTGTACATTTTAAAATGGCAACTTTCTGGTTCATGGGCACATTATTCATTCGTATCAAACATTTTTCTTTCGACCTATAAAACACCATTGTTTAGGCCATATGCATTTGGCCACCATTTTTACGCCCTATACTTGTCTGAAACAAATTTGGTTGTGTAGATGGCTTTGTTACTAGAATGAAATGCAAACTAGATTCTGTTTAAGGAGAGGACACTGAGAAGCTGTTTTCACATCTGGACACTGGAGCACTAGTGTGGGACAAAAGAACACCATTTTTATTAGGGGGCCACACAGGTGCTCCAGTGTATACTATAGGGGGGGCTACATCTGTGAAGCTTGTACAAAACAGGTAAAGTATTGAAGCTTGACAAAGGACACTGAAAATGCTACATTTTTGAACTCTGCTAAAATTGACAATTGTACCCCACTTCCAAGCAATATTTCCTATCTATAGTTCTGCCATCAAATATCTGTGTGCTAATTATACCATTTTGTTTTACATAGGGGAGAAAAGACTGGGAGGACACCCCTCATCCGAGGAGACCAGAGCCCACCCCCCTCTGGAAGAAGGGGAAATCCCCCCAACACAAGCTGAGCAGGAGGAAGAAGACGTGGTGGAACTAGTCACCACAACAGGTGAGTGTCTGCGACCACAGGCTCAGGTAAGAGATTTATGGCGGCATATTTTTGATACCTATTTTTTTGTGGGTTCCTCTCTTTTTAAGTGATCGTGAGGTTGTGGATCCAGATCCTTTCACATCCAAAAGTGCCCAGATCCTGATCGGGGAGATCATGGGGTGTAATTTACAATTGGAAAACCTCATCAATGATGTTATTCAAAAAAATAAAACATCATTGATGTTTTGGGGCGAGTTTAAAGCCCCTCCAAATCCCTTTGTTTTTTGGTGTGCTACAATGTGAAAAATGTTTTTGTGATTTTTCCAAAAGCCAAATTTGGAGGATACACATAGTGTGTCAACATGTGCTATCTGCCATCAGGGGAGATCAATGGACGCGTTTTGGGGGTGCAAACCCTTCCTCAATAATAAAGTAGCTGAGAGGAAGGGGTTTCTCCCCCAAAACACGTCCCTTGATCCCCCGTGATGGCAGCTAGCACATGTTGACATTCATTAATTGGTGTGCATCTTCCAAATTTGGCTTTTCCTGGGGTGACTTCACCCCATCTGAACGCAATATCAAACACTGTTCCTAAATACTCATGTGTGATATTGCCTTCAAATTCTAGCAAATGTGAACTTTGTAAGTTCAAGATTTGTGTCTTTCTTGTTGGTTTTACACAGGCCTGTTTTATCTTAAATGGACATTTCTATTTGTGATAATGCCACCCCAAAAATTGTTATACAACAAACATGTTGGTTTGTTAGAAAAACCTTTGGTAAATGCACATGTGATTGTGCAGGTATTAAAAAGTGTGTTAATCAAGAATGTGTGGATTATTGTGTCAACGCTAAAACACTTTGGTGGTGATGTAATTGGTTTTTTCGGTGAAAATGGGGGTTATTTCCTAAGGGCAAATCCTCTTGGCACTACAAGTGCAGTTTCAATGCAGTTGCAACTGCACTTGTAGTGAAAAGTGTCTTTGCATTTAGTAAATAACACCCAACAGTGCTTTGTATAAGGTTACACAATCATGCCATTTTCTGGACTCAACACATTTCTGTCAGGGTCAGCTAAAACAAACACAAGCAGTAAATGTCCACAAATATTTTCTTTTTTTTTGCTTTTTTATTTGAAAAAGGCTTCACATATTTGCTGGCATATTGATGGCCCCCCCTACCCGCAAAGAACTCCAGGTATCGTAACCGGACATCACGGGCACTCAGGGAGGGCAAGCCAGGACGGCCGCTTTCAAGCGCCGTCAGTGTTGTTTCAGGTATCACTCCGGCCTCAGGCCCAACAGAGCCAGCATAGTTGGCCGAATGTTTCCTAAAAAAGTTATGGAGAATACAGCACGCCATGATGATATAATTAAGTTTATACTCCGCCATATGGATAGGTGTCAGAAATAGGCGGAACCGGCTGGCCAGGATTCCAAATGTGTTCTCTACCACTCTTCGGGCTCTGGCCAGCCGGTAATTAAAAACCCTTTGTTCCGGGGTGAGGGTCCTCATAGGGAATGGCCGCATAAGATGGTCCCCCAGCGCAAAAGCTTCATCAGCAACGAACACAAATGGGAGTCCTTCCACATTGTCCTCTGGAGCTGGCAAGTCCAAGCTGCCATTCTGGAGACGCCTGTAGAACTCCATCTGGGCGATGACTCCACCATCGGACATCCGGCCATTCTTCCCCACGTCCACATACAAGAAGTCGTAATTAGCCAACACCACCACCAACATCACTATACTATTGAACCCCTTATAGCTGAAATAGTACGACCCCGAGTTGGGTGGTGGGACGATGTGGACATGTTTCCCATCAATTGCCCCTCCACAGTTAGGAAAGTCCCACCGCTGGGCAAAGTGGGAGGCCACAGTCTGCCATTCCTGTGGCGTGGAAGGAAACTGTTGAGGAAAAAATCAAAAAATTTGTATTTTTGCACATAAATATGGCAAGCAGATTAGACACAAACATTCTTGGCCAACCTCCAGATAGCATTTAGTAAGGGGAATTTAACAACGCCCCCCCTCTCATGGGCCATTTCTAACATTATAGGGGGGGGACTCTTGGACAGGTAACCCTCTTCACTTCATTGAGAGATGAATGCCTAAATACAGGGTATTACTTGGAACAGCCCCTCCTTAGTTACACTATTGGCAGCCCACTGGACAGGTAAGAAGTGTCATAATACAAAGATATAAATACACACTGTACACATTTGAGGACATTTGGACATTCTGCTATTACCTGTCAAGATAATAATAGGATACAAAAACTTTAAACAGTACCATTTGAAAGTATACAGGCAGGCCCTTGCACTACATGCTTTGGGGAATTCATCCCTAAATCTGACCACAAAAGAGATGGGTATAGTGTGTATGGGTTTGTCAAAGTCAGCAGATAGATGATTGGGGATAGAGAATTGGGATCAGCTGACTTAGCAGTTGGGGGAGGGAGGGTTACTAAAAATGATTTGGGGACACCACACAAAAAAAGCCTCTGCCACTCTGCCTGAATTTAAAGCTCAAATAACATTTACAAACATTTTAGGGGGTGTTTGGGGTAAAGCACTACTATGGAGCTGATAAAATACATTGTTAAGTGACTACATGAGGTGAATATAGGGCCAGGAGAGAACATGCTGGGGAGGTTAGTGAAGGACAATCTGTATGAAGGACCTAAAAAATTAATTACATAAAAATCCAGCATGCATGAGGACAAAGGGGACATTCACAGCATATTCCAATCATGGTAATTAGGGAATGAGGAAAGAAATACAATATATTAGCAAACATTAAATACAATAAAATGTGATATTATTGGATTAAAATCTTACCTTCATATACTCCTTCTGCAGGACCTGTATGATGGCAGAACAGGTCTCTGGGATGATGATACCCAGAGCCTGGGGGGAGATGCCTGTCGAGAACTTTAAGTCCTGCAGACTTCTCCCTGTCGCCAAGTACCGCAGGGTAGCGACCAACCTCTGCTCCGGAGTGATGGCTTGCCTCATGCAGGTATCCTGCCTGCTAATATAAGGGGTCAGCGAAACCAACAGACGGTGAAACAGACGGTGAAACGGTCCGTCATCCTGAGAAAGTTCCTGAAATCATCAGGATTATTCTCACGGATCTCACGGAGCAAAGGCATATGAGAGAACTGGTCACGCTGAAGCAACCAATTCTTGGTCCATGAACTCCCTGTGCCTGCGTGGGTTTCCTCCGGGTACCCCGGTTTCCTCCCACACTCCAAAGACATGCTGGTAGGTTAATTGGCTTCTGTCCAAAATTGGCCCTAGTATATGAATGGGGACCTTGGATTGAGGGTAGGGATTGATGTGAGTGTGCGATGTTCAGGGTTAGGGACAAGGGTCAGGGTTGTAGACCCACACTCACTCAGGTTGAACTGGATGGACTGGTGTCTTTATTCAACCTTACTAACCATGTAACTATGTAACTATGTAACTCCCCCCCACCCTGTTCATGGACTGGACTTGTGTCAAGGTCAGGACCTCAACACCAAGCCCCCGCACAGCACGAACTCTACGAGGAGTGCGCATACGCAACATGGCCAGAAAACGGTCGGCTGCTCAGAACGAAGTAACAGAACGCACTGAAGAACAGCAAGGCCTGTGAAGAGCGACCTGAAAACCAGTAACGAACGAACAAGAATACAGTGACTAAAGTCACGCGGAACTTGCTTGCATGCACTGAAGAGCAGATACAAACCCACAAGCACAAACTGAATGGCAGAAAACGATCTGAAAACCACGAGTCTGAAAAAGCGTGAATCGTCTCTCACCAAACTTTTACTAACACGAGATTAGCAAAAGGAGCCCAAAGGGTGCCGCGCTTGGTTCTGAACTGGCCTTTTCTAGTCTCGTCGTACGTGCTTGACGTCACCGCGTTCTTGGCGATCGGAAATTCCGACAACTTTGTGCGACCGTGTGTACGCAAAACAAGTTTGAGCCAACATCCGCCGGAAAAAATCTGAGGATTTTGTTGTCGGAATGTCCGAACAAAGTCCGACCGTGTGTACGGGGCATTACAGTTAAGCAATCGTTATAGATACATAATAGCTTCACCTACCAAGAAAATGGCCGCCATAAGCGATGAGACACATTTCAGTGATCTCTAAGAAAATGGCCATTGTATTCCGTTTTTTTTCCACCTAGAAGATGGCCGCCTCTAGGTTGGAGACATTATCTCCAACAAAATGGCCACCAAGTCACTTCCTGTCTTTGTATATAAATAGAATTAGTTGATAGCCAATCTGGTGACCCTGATGAAGTCACGTGTTGTGACGCAGCATGTAGGGCGTGGCCGGATATACCGAACAAACCGAAAGTGATGTAAGAGGTGTCTACAACGTTGTCTATAATGCACTGTTTGCACCATTATTGCTGTTGTTTCTGCTTTTAAATTGGGCTTTTAATAAATTGAGTTTGGATAAACGTTTTTACGCTATGGGAGGCGTTTTCTTTACCCTTACATAATAATTGAAAACATCAGAACCATCATATGATCAAGAGTCTGGAAAGTTGGTGATAATGCTGGAAACCAGTAACCGTGTCCAGGACCACCAGGGATTCAATCTTTTTTTGGAGATCATTAAGGCGGTTTATATTCCTCATTGAGGTAAGAGCTCTGGGAGCACTAAGTTCACAAGAACCACAAGGTAATACACAGAAGAACTGCATGTCACAAGAATAATCTACCACAAGAATCATTTGTCACATGATTTTTGGCACATTGTTTGAAAGGACATTTTTCACTTAGCACAGCATTAGTCCATTATTTTGCTATTGTGTATATATTTGTCACAGTTATTGTCTATTTAGTTATAGGAAGTTGAGCTGATCACTATTTATATAATCCTAATTGGGAACCCACCACTTCTGCAGCACCCATACTTCCCCCATTCACTGGCCAACCCGGAATTCAGGTGGAAATAGTTGATTTTATGTCACTTGAATATTTGCTGTTTTTCACGGAAGATCTCTATTGTGGACCAAAGCAATTTGTATGCTGGTCAATTCATCGCCTCTAATCCCCATTTAACCCTTGCCAGAGATTGGAAACCAATTCCGGTTTCTGAATTTAAGACCTTTCTGGGCCTATCCCTCCTCATGGACATAACCAAAAAATAACCAATTCACCATATGCCCGTGTTCTCTGCCTCCATGACCAGGGCGCAATACAAGCAGATCTTGTAGTTCATGTACTTCAACGACAATGAACTCTGTTGTGCTTGGGGTGACCCTGGATACGATCAGCTCTACAAAATTCAGCCGCTCGTAAACCACTTCAGCCAACGGTTTGCAGCCTTGTTTACATTGCCAGTTGTCTGCATTGATGAGTCCCTAAATAAGTTTTCTGGCCGCTTGTCTTTCAAACAGTATCTTCCCAGCAAGTGTGCCAGATTTGGGGTCAAGAGGTATAAGCTCTGTGACAGGGCCACAGGCTATGCATATAGTTTTATGGTTTACGAGGGAAGAGATAGTCACGTAGAGCCAGAGAACTGCCCAGATTACATAGGGATTGCCGGTAAGATTGTGTGGGACTTGGTGTCACCCTTATTTGGAAAGGGGTACCACTTGTATGTGGACAATTATTACATGAGCCTGCCACTTTTTAGTCACTTGTTTGATCACCAAATTGGTGCATGTGGCACTGTGCGATCTAATCGCTGGAGCTTTCCCCAGCGGCTTGTAGATTCCCGTCTTAGGCTGGGGGAGAAAGCCTGCTTGAAGTGTATTAACTTGCTCGCTGTGAAGTGGAGGGATAATCTGAATGTTTTTGTTCTGTCCTCCATTCATGCAGACACGACGGACCAAATTCCTACGGCGACTGGTGTTGTGGAGAACCCCTCTGAGTCCATGAATAAAACCTTAACATGGGAGGGGTGGACCTCAACGACCAGTTGTTGGCACTGTACCTAATTGTCCATAAGGCCAGACGCTGGTACAAAAAAGTGTCTGTATACTTATTTCAATTGGCTCTGCTGAATGCTTTTGTGCTATACAAAGCTTCATTACAAACTGGATCCTTCCTTAAATTCCAGGAAGAGATCATCACAGCCCTTCTGTTTCCAGATGGTGCTGTGGCCCAACTTCCCAATCCAAATGCAGTAATCAGGCTGCATGGGAGGCATTTTCCTTATGTCCTCCCTGGTACCCCTACCCAATGAGCCCCCCAAAGAAAATGTTGTGTCTGTAGAAAGCGCGGATATAGGCGTGACACCTGCTATTATTGTCCCTCCTGTCTTGACCTGGTCTTTGCATTGGTGAATGTTTTGAACGCTAGCATACACTAGTGGAGTTTTAGCGTAGGATACAGCACTGCACAGACTAAGACACACATTCACAGGGTCTCCAAAGATGCCATCGTATTTTGGGAGACCCAAACCTGGAACCGAACTGTTGCAGCCGTTACAGTTACAAAAAAAGTGTAAAATTAATAAATAAATAAAAAAGTTAAAAAAAAAAATCTAAAAAAAATAAAAAATAAAAAACAAAAATAGTTGTCGTTTTATTGTTTTCTCTCTCTCTCTATTGTTCTGCTCTTTTTTACTGTATTCTACAATGCAATGTTTTATTATTACTATGTTTTATCATGTTTGCTTTTCAAGTATGTAATCTTTTATACTTTACTGTTTACTGTGTTTTATTGTTAACCATTTTTTTGTTTTCAGGTAGGCCATTCAGCTGCAGCATGGGTTTATTTATCTTGACAGCAACAGCATTTGCTCCCACGATATGTAAAGCCGTGACTCCAGCGCTATAGGAGGTGATTTCTCCACCACAGAAAAAAAAAATGGTGCATGTATGCCCATAATTAGAAATGGGTGGATGAAGGCTGGTATTCTAATGATGGGCATACCCACCGATCAATCTCTTTATTTTGTTCAGCCCACAGGCTGCATGAAAAAAAGAACATTACAATGTATGTCCAACAAGGACCAGCAACATACTTTTATGTTGCTGGATTTTGAGTGGTTATACCAGAATGATATCTGCGGATTTAGGTATCATCTTGGTATCATTCTTTTCAGCCAGCGGTCGGCTTTCATGTAAAAGCAATTCTAGCAGCTAATTAGCCTCTAGACTGCTTTTATAAGCAGTGGGAGGGAACGTCCCCCCTTCCTCCTTCTTCTATGGTTTTCTCGGGCTCTCCTGTCCCAACAGGGATCCTGAGACTGCAGCAAGTGGTTCTGCCAGCTGACCATAGAGCTGATCAGAGACTAGAATGTCTCCAATCATCTCTATGGCCTAAGAAACTGGAAGCTATGAGCATTTAATGACTTAGGATTCGCCGGATATAAACAGCGCCATTAGGAAATTCGCAAAGCATTTTATCACACCGATCTTCGTGTGGTGGTGTGTTCAGATGCTTTGAGGGCAGAGGAGAGATCTAGGGTCTAATAGAACCCAATTTTTTCGAAAAAGAGTACCTGTCACTACCTATTGCTATCATAAGGGATATTTACATTCCCTGAGATAACAATAAAAATGATAAAAAAAAAATAAAAAAGGAAAGGAACAGTTTAAAAGTATAATAAAAAAGCAAAATAAATAGTTTAAAAAAAAAGGACCCCTGTCCCCCCGTGTTCACATGCAAAGGCGAACGCAAGTGTCGGTCTGGTGTCATATGTAAACAGCAATTGCACCATGCATGTGAGGTATCACCACGAAGGTCAGATCGAGGGCAGTAATTTTAGCAGTAGATCTCCTCTGTAAATCTAAAATTGTAACCTGTAAAGGCTTTTAAAGGCTTTTAAAAATGTATGTAGTTTTTCACCGCTGCATGTTTGTGCGCAATTTTAAAGCATGTTGTGTTTGGTATCCATGTACTCTGCATAAGATCATCTTTTTTATTTCATCATCATTTGGGCAATATAGTGTGTTTTAGTGCATTAAAATTTTAAAAAGTGTGTTGTTTCCAAAAAATATTGCATTTGAAAAATCGCTGCGTAAATACTGTGTGAAAAAAAAATTGCAACACCCACCATTTTAATCTGTAGGGCCTTTGCTTTAAAAAATATATGTTTGGGGGTTCAAAGTAATTTTCTTGCAAAAAAATAATATTTTTTCATGTAAACAAAAAGTGTCAGGGCTTTGTCTTCAAGTGGTTAGAAGATTGGGTGATGTGTGACATAAACTTCTAAATGTTGTGCAAAAATGCCACGATAGTTCAGTTCATGGTTCCACAAATGACCCCTTTTTGGAAAGTAGACACTCCAAGCTATTTGCTGATAGGCATGTTGAGTCCATGGAATATTTTATATTTTGCCACAAGTTTCTGGAAAATTACACTTTTTTTGTCACTGAATGATAACTTGTTCAAACATGGCATGGTTATATGTGGAATTACACCCCAAAATACATTCTGCTGCTTCTCTTGAGTATGGGGATACCTCATGTGTGAGACTTTTTGGGAGCCTAGCTGCGTACAGGACCCTGAAAACCAATCACCGCCTTCAGGATTTCTAAGGGTGTACATTTTTGATTTCACTCCTCACTACCTATCACAGTTTTGCAGGCCATAAAACGCCAAGATAGCACAACCACTCCCCCCGAAATGACCATATTTTGGAGAGTTGACACCCCAAGCTATTTGATGAAAAGCATGTTGAGTCCATGGAAAATGTTATATTTTGCCAAAAGTTGTGGGAAAATTAAATTTATTTATTTATTTTTTTTTGCACAAAGTTGTCACTAAATGATCTATTGCTCAAACATATGTAAAATTACGCCCCAAAATACTTTCTGCTACTTCTCCTTAGTACAGGGATACAACATGTGTGTGACTTTTTTGGAGCCTAGCCGTGTACAGGACCCCGAAAACAAATCACCGCCTTCAGGCTGTCATGGTTATGCAGTAATCTTTCTCTGTCAGCTTACCTTCTCCTCATGTGTTCAGACTAAGAGGCAGGCCAATCACACCTGGCTGGTTTTATAACCTCTCCTCTAAGCATGGCCCCACCCCAGGCCCTATCAGGGAACCCTATATTAACCTGTGCACTGCAAACCAGCAGAGCTAATCAACCATTGTGTGTTAGCTTTTGTGTGTACTGTGTTTCCTACGTCTGATTCCAGTTACTGACTTTTGCCTGTTCTCGACTTTCCCTGTCTGCTTGTGACTCTGACCTTTGGCGTGTCTCCGACTATCCCTGTTTGCCTGTGACCCTGAACCTTGACGTGAACTCTGTTGTCCTTGCCTGCTTGTGGCCCCGACCTTGACTTATTCCCTTACTACCCCTATCCTCCTGTTGCCTACTGTGGGTGTGAGCTGGGGGACCCTGGGGGTCGCGACCTGGAGCCAGTTGCAGCCCAGTCCATTCTCACCACTAGAGGCTCTGGTGAACACCTGCTGGCTCTTAGACTCCGCGCCCCAGGGAATCTTACGCTCTAACCCCGTTGGGATCCATGTTGGCGTTCCAGCAGCCCTGCCTTCCTTACCACCCTGACTCCCATCCGCAGCAGTCAGCCGTAGGGTCCAGTACCTTGCGGTGCACTCCTGATCCCAACGGTGTGCATCTGTCACCCAGCCTCAAGGTGACCTGACACAGGCTTTCTAATGCCCCGTACACATGGTCAGACATTGATCGGACATTCTGACAACAAAATCCTCAGATTTTTTCAGACGGATGTTGGCTCAAACTTGTTTTGCCTACACACGGTCGCACAAAGTTGTCGGAATTTCCGATCGCCAAGAACGCGGTGACGTCAAGCACGTACGACGAGACTAGAAAAGGCCGGTTCAGAACCAAGCGCAGCACCCTTTGGGCTCCTTTTGCTAATCTCGTGTTAGTAAAAGTTTGGTGAGAGACGATTTGCGCTTTTTCAGACTCGTGGCTTTCAGATCGTTTTCTGCCGTTCAGTTTGTGCTTGTGGGTTTGTATCTGCTCTTCAGTGCATGCAAGCAAGTTCCGCGTGACTTTAGTCACTGTATTCTTGTTCGTTCGTTACTGGTTTTCAGGTCGCTCTTCACAGGCCTTGCTGTTCTTCAGTGTGTTCTGTTACTTCGTTCTGAGCAGCCGACCGTTTTATAGCCATGTTTCGTATGCGTACTCCTCGTAGAGTTCGTGCTGTGCGGGGGCTTGGTGTTGGGGTCCTGACCTTGACACAAGTCCAGTCCATGAACAGGGTGGGGAGGAGTTCATGGACCAAGAATTGGTTGCTTCTGCGTGACCAGTTCTGTCATATGCCTTTGCTCCGTGAGATCCGTGAGAATAATCCTGATGATTTCAGGAACTTTCTCAGGATGACGGACACCGTGTTTCACCGTTTGTTGGCTTCGCTGACCCCCTATATCAACAGGCAGGATACCTGCATGAGGCAAGCCATCACTCCGGAGCAGAGGTTGGTCGCTACCTTGCGGTATTTGGCCACAGGGAGAAGCCTGCAGGACCTTAAGTTCTCGACAGGCATCTCCCCCCAGGCTCTGGGGATCATTATCCCAGAGACCTGTTCTGCCATCATCCAGGTCCTGCAGAAGGAGTATATGAAGGTAAGATTTTTATCCTTTTATGTCACATTTTATTGTATTGAATGTTTGATAATGTATTGTATTTCTTTCCTCATTCCCTAATTACCATGATTGTATTATGCTGTGAATGTCCCCTTTGTTCTCATGCATGCTGGATTTTTATGTAATTATTATTTTATGTCCTTCATACATATTTGCCCTTCAATAACCTCTCCAGCATGGTGTCCCCTGCCCTATATTCACCTCATGTAGTCACTTAACAATGTATTTTATCAGCTCCATAGTAGTGCTTTACCCCAAACACCCCCTAAAATGTTTGGAAATGTTATTTTGGATTTAAATTCAGGCAGAGGGCCAGAGGCTTTTTTTTGTGGTGTCCCCAAATTTTTGTTAACCCTCCCTCCCGCCAACTGCTAAGTCAGCTGATCCCAATTCTCTATCCTCAATCATCTATCTGCTGACTTTGCCAAACCCATACACAATATACCCACCTCTTTAGTGCTCAGATTTATGGATGAATTCCCCAAAGCATGTAGTGCAAGGGCCTGCCTGAATACTTTCCAATGGTACTGTTTAAAGTTCTTGTATCCTATTATGATCTTGATAGGTAATAGCAGAATGTCCAAATGTGCTCAAATGTGTACAGTGTGTATTTATATCTTTGTATTATGACACTTCTTACCTGTCCAGTGGGCTGCCAATAGTGTAACTAAGGAGGGGCTGTTCCAAGTAATACCCTGTATTTAGGCATTCATCTCTCAATGAAGTGAAGAGGGTTACCTGTCCAAGAGTCCCCCCCCCTTATAATGTTAGAAATGGCCCATGAGAGGGGGGAGGGGGAATATGATAGGTGTACCTTATACTTTGTTGTTGTTAAATTCCCCTTAATAAATGCTATCTGGAGGTTGACCCATAATGTTTGTGTCTAATCTGCTTGCCAGGTTTCTGTGAAAAAATAGTAATGTTTATTGTTTTTTCCTCAACAGTTTCCTTCCACGCCACAGGAATGGCAGACTGTGGCCTCCCACTTTGCCCAGCGGTGGGACTTTCCTAACTGCGGAGGGACAATTGATGGGAAACACGCCCACATCGTCCCACCACCCAACTCGGGGTCGTACTATTATAACTACAAGGGGTTTAATAGTATAGTGATGTTGGCGGTGGTGTCGGCTAATTACGAGTTCTTGTATGTGGACGTGGGGAAGAATGGCCGGATGTCCGATGGTGGAGTCATCGCCCAGACGGAGTTCTACAGGTGTCTCCAGAATGGCAGTTTGGACTTGCCACCTCCAGAGGACAATGTTGAAGGTCTCCCATTTGTGTTCGTTGCTGATGAAGCATTTGCGCTGGGGGACCACCTGATGCGGCCATTCCCGATGAGGACCCTCACCCCGGAACAGAGGGTTTTTAATTACCGGCTGGCCAGAGCCGAAGAGTGGTGGAGAACACATTTGGAATCCTGGCCAGCCGGTTCCGACTATTTCTGACACCCATCCATATGGCGGAGTATAAACTGAACCATATTATACTGGCGTGCTGTGTTCTCCATAATTTTTTAAGAAAACATTCAGCCAACTATGCTGGCTCAGTTGGGCCTGAGGCCAGAATCCCAAATACTTCCACAATGACGGCACTTGAAAGCGGCCATCCTGGCTTGCCCTCCCTGAATGCCATGATGTCCGGTTACGATACCTGGAGTTCTTTGCGGGTAGGGGGGCTATCAATATGCCAGACAATCTGTGACACCTTTTTCAAATAAAAAACAACCAAAAGCAATTCTTGGTGGACATTTACTGCTTGTGTTTGTTTTAGCTGACCCTGACAGAAATGTGTTGAGTGCAGAAAATGTCGTGATTGGGTAACCTTATAAAAAATAGTGTTGGCTGGTACTTCCTAAATGCAAAAACACATTTCACTACAAGTGCACTTGCAACTGCACTGAACCTGCACTTGTAGTGCAAAGTGTATTTGCCCTTAGGAAATAACCCCCATTTGTGCATAAAACAACAATTACATCACCCCAAAAGTGTTGTAGTGTTGAGACAATAATCCACACATTCTTGAGTAAGGCACTTTTTTATACCTGCACAATCACATGTGCATTTACCAAAGGTTTTTAAAACAAACCAACATGTTTGTTGTCTAAAATGTTTGCAGTAGCATTATGAAAAATCAAAATATCCATTTCAGATAAAACAGGCCTGTGTAAAACCAACAAGAAAGCCAAAAAAATAGAACTTACAAAGTTCACATATGGTAAAACCTGAAGGCTATATCAGACATCAGTATTTAGGAACTGGGTTTGATATAGCGTTCAGATGGGGGGAACTCACCCCTGGAAAAGCCAAATTTGGAAGATGCACACCAATTTACGAATGTCAACATGTGCTATCTGCCATCAGGGGGGATCAAGGGACGTGTTTTGGGGGAGCAAGCCCTTCCTCAACGCTACTTTATAATTGAGGAAGGGGTTGCACCCCCAAAACGCGTCCATTGATCTCCCGTGATGGCAGATAGCACATGTTGGCACACTGTGTGCATCCTCCAAAATTGGCTTTTCAAAACATTGTAAAAATTGCAATTACAGAAAACCGGTCATTTTGTGGGTTTTAAATTCGCCCCAAAACATCAATGATGTTATTATTTTTTGTAATAACATCACGTATTTGTTGCTGGATGTTTTGCAATTGGAGATTACATCCCATGATCTCCCCTATCAGTATCTGGGCACTTTCAGAAGTAAAGCGTTCTCTCTCCCTCACATCACGATCACCTAAAAAGAGATAAAGAACAAAAAAAAAGGTCTCAAAAATCTGCCACCAGCCATCTCTTTTACCTGAGTCTGTGGTCGCAGACACTCACCTCTTGTGGTGCCAATCTCCACCACATCTTCTTCTTCCTCCTGCTCAGCATCTTGTGTTTGGGGTAGTTCCCCTTCTTCCAGAGGGGGGGGGGGGTCTGTGTTCTCCTGGGATGAGGAGTGTCCGAGTCTTTTCTCCCCTATGTAAAACAAAAATGGTATACTTAGCACACAGATATTTGATGGCAGAACTATAGAAATAGGAAACATTGCTTGGAAGTGGGGTACAATTGTCTATTTTAGCCGAGTTCAAAGATGTATATTTTTTATTGTCCTTTGTCAAGCTGCAATACTTTACCTGTTTGGTACAAGCTTCACACATGTAACCCCCCCTATAGTATACACTGGAGCACCTGTGTGCCCCCCCTAATAAAAATGGTGTTCTTGTGTCCCACACTAGTGCTCCAGTGTCCAGATGTGAAAACAGCTGCTCAGTGTCCTCTCCTTACACACAATCTAGTTTGCATTTCATTCTAGTAACAAACCCATCTACACAAACAAATATTTGGCATCCAAGTAGGCCCCAAAAAAATGTGGGAAAATGCATATGGCCTAAACAATGGTGTTCTAGAGGCCGAACGAAAAATGTTTGATACGAACGAATAATGGGCCCATGAACAGTAAATTTGACCTTTTTAAACGTTACAATTAATAAAAGCATATGGAGCAGAACGAACGGAATAAAGCCAGAAAGAATAGAAACACAGCACAACTACTTACTTTTTTGCAGCACTCTCCGGATCTTTCGGTACTGCTCCGGCTCTCTCAACTTCAGGTCCGACCACCGCTTCCTGAGCTGATCTTTTGATCTTCGGACCCCGAAATTCTGCTCGAGACTCCTGACCACTTTCGCCATGATCTTGGGCTTTCGTATGTTTGGGTTGGGGTAAGGCCCATATTTTCCATCATAGTCGGACTTCCTCATGATGTCGACCATCTCCAACATCTCCCCAAACGACATATTTGTGGCCTTAAAACGTCTCCTTCTGGATCGGGACGTGCCTGGATCCGGGCTTTCCTCCTCTTCCTCGTTGCTACAATTAGCACGCACCTGGTGTGACTCCGCCATCATGCTCTTCCCCCACTACGCCGAACGAAAAGGGGCGGGGAATAGAATAGAAAGAACGTCAGGGGTGGGCGGAGTTACACACATGCGCAGTGTGTATAAAGCGTAACACGCATGCGTATTACGTACGATCTGTGAGCGGAGGAAGGAGCATTGGACGCACCGATTGTAAGAACGAAGGTAAGAGTCAAACTTGGGGCTATACTGCTTCTAGATTGAGGCCTATATTGTAACAAGATTAGGAGAGTTTGGTCTGACATTAGGCTTTGTCTTGTGTTGTGTCTTGCAGTGAACATGGATATTTTAATGAGAGATACTGACTTCATGTCACTATTCATTGATATGCTAAGGGAGCTGCCCTGTCTGTGGGAGATTACCCACCCCCATTTCAAAAACCAAGCAAAGAGGAAGGCAGCACTGGAGCAATTGTGTGAAATTGTGAAGTAGGTGATCCCACGGCAGACATCACTTATTTAAAGATCTTAATTGGTTGCCTGAGGAGCACATATCTAAGGGAGCGCAAGAAGGTCCTGGATTCACAGAGATCCGGAGCAGCAGATGACATCTATGTCCCCAGAATGTTGTACTACGACAGGCTGCACTTTCTGGCAGGCCAGACTGAACCCAGGCCATCCCTCTCCAGTCTTCCTTCCACGCTTCCTTCCCCCCCGGCTGAGGCTTCTGATGCCCAACCTGGGCCTTCCAGGCCATATGTGGAGGAGCCCAGATTGTGCCAGGTATAGCATTCCTCTAAATATTTCTGCTTGTCCAATCAATGATGTTACCTAGATGTTAGTTGGGAGTACTAATTTATGATTGTGATTGATGATGCAAAAACTAAAACCATGTCCCTTTTTCATACACAGGGAAGTCTCAGCCAGGAGGTGGCTGATCTGCAGGTCCCTCCACCCACCCTGAAAACAGAAAGTGGCAGCAGGAGGAGTAGCCTAGAGGAGGCGGCTATCAGATTTTTTTGGAGGGCTACAGAGGTCCTGGGAGCACCACACACCAGGCAGGAGAACCTTGCGGCATTCATTGCCTATAAAATGCAGAGGATGGAGGAGGGCCAACAAGCCATGTGTCAGGCCCTCATATCAGAGGCTCTGGAGAAAGGTGTGAGGGGCCAACTTACACCTCACACACAGCTTTGGGATGGTCCTCCTCCTCCTCCTCCCTCTCCTCCAGGTCCTCCCAGTCCTCCTCCAGGTCCTCCCAGTCCTCCTCCAGGTCCTCCCAGTCCTCCTCCAGGTCCTACTCCTCCTCCTGCCACATCTCCTACTGCACAGCCACAGCCGGGAAGGAAGTGTGAAAGGAAGACCAGAGAGTGATTGCCCTGGATCCAGTCTGGTTGGCCAAAAGATGCAGCCTCTTGTGGTACCACAGCCTGGGGACACTGATGTCATCTGCTGCTATCCAAGTCTCTGTGAATCCCGGACCAGACTGCCCTCCATTATATATGGACTCCTCAGGCCACCAATTTTGAGGTTTAAGAATTAATGTCTGCCGTGGGGGTCCCAGGCTTCACTAATTTCTCCTGTTGATCCAGTGTTGCCTTCCTCTTTGTTTGGTTATGAGCCCTTAATAAAGGATTTTTGTTTTGAATTATACTCTCCTATGTGTTTTACTTCAAAAATGATGGTTTGTTTGTGAGGATTCAGGGACATTTCTAATATACAATGTGAAATGAACAAGGGACACCAACACCAAACAATCTCCTGGAGATTAAATAATAAAAGATATCAATGGTGTTGGGGTAACTTGCCACACAAAACACACACAAAAATATTCTGGAGTAAAAATAAAAATAACATTGAACAAAGATCAGCCTTGGAAAAAATCCAAACATTAAAGAAAAAAAAAGGCTTAAAAACCAAAAAAAAAATCAAAAAAAAATATAAAACTGTCAGATGTGACAACTAATAACAATATATTGAGGGAATCCCACTAAAAAAACACAAATCAAACTTTGTGAGAAGTGTGTGTGAATATGAGCAGCAAAACGACTTAATTCTTGTCACATTCTAAAGAAGAAGAGAGTGCGCTGTATTAAACCATTGCAGCGTGACGAAAGTGCTGTATCCATTGCGAACGCTAAGTTTACCAGAACGAGCTGTCCCGTGTCGGAATTTATTCTGAGCATGCGTGGCACTTTGTGCGTCGGAACAGGCCACACACGGTCGGAATTGACGCGATCGGATTTTGTTGTCGGAAAATTTTATCTCCTGCTGTCCAACTTTGTGTGTCGGAAAATCCGATGGAAAATGTCCGATGGCGCCCACACACGGTCGGAATTTCCGACAACACGCTCCGATCGGACATTGTCCATCGGAAAATCCGACCGTGTGTACGGGGCATAAGAGTGTAAAATGGTGATTCCACTTCCTCACTACCTATCACAGTTTCGGAGGCCCTAAAAATGTCAAGATAGCACAAAACCCCCACAAATGACCCCATTTTGGAAAGAAGACACTTCAAGCTTTTTGCTGAGAGGCATGTTGTGTCCATGGAATATTTGATATTTTGCCAGAAGTTTTAGGAATATATATATATATATATATATATATATATATATATATATATTTATTTTTTTTACACAAAGTTGTCATTAAATGATATATTGTTCAAACATGGCATAGTTATATGTGAAATTACACCCCAAAATATATTCTGCTGCTTCTCCTGTGTACGGGGATACCACATGTGTGAGACTTTTTGGGAACCTAGCCCCGTACAGGACCCCAAAAACCAAGCACCGCCTTCAGGCTTTCTAAAGGCGTAAAATTGTGATTTTACTCCTCACTACCTATCACAGTTACGGAGGCCCTGAAATGTCCAGATAGCACAAAACCCCCCAAATGATCCCATTTTGGAAAGTAGACACCCCAAGGTATTTGCTAAGAGGCATGGTGAGTATTTTTCAGATCTCATTTATTTTTGAAAAGAAAAATGTATTTTTTTTTCTTTTTTCACTTTTCAAAACTTTGTGACAAAAAGAGAGATCTGCAAAATACTCAACCTGCCTCTCAGCAGATAGCTTGGGGTATCTACTTTCTAAAATGGGGTCATTTGGGGGGGGTTTGTGCTATCTGGGCATTTCATGGCCTCTGAAACTGTGATAGGCAGTAAGGAGTGAAATAAAAATTGTACGCCCTTAAAAAGCCTAAAGGCGGTGATTGGTTTTCGGGGCCCTGTACGCGTTTAGACTGCCAAAAAGTTCCACACATGTGGTATCCCCATACTCAGGAGAAGCAGCAAAATGTATTTTGGGGTGTAATTTCACATATAACCATGCCATGTTTGAACAATATATCATTTAATGACAACGTTGTGAAAAAAAAAAAGGTAAATTCCCGAAAATTGTGGCAAAATATAAAATATTCCATGGATTCAACATGCCTATCAGCAAATAGCTTGGGGTGCCTATTTTCCAAACTGGGATCATTTGGGGGATATCTTGTCATTTCATGGCCCCCGAAACTGTGATAGGTAGTGAGGAAGGGAAATCACCATTTTGCGCCCTTAGAAATCCTGAAGGCGGTGATTTGTTTTAAGGGTCCTGTACACGGCTAGGCTCCAAAAAAGTTTCACACATGTGGTATCTCCATACTCAGGAGAAGCAGTAGAATGTATTTTGGGGTGTATTTCCACATATGCTCATGGCATGTTTGAGCAATAGATTGTTAAGTGACAACTTTGTGCAAAAAAAAAAAAAATTGTCATTTTCCCGCAACTTGTGGCAAATTATAAAATATTCCAGGGACTCAACATGCCACTCAGCAAATAGCTTGGGGTGTCTACTTTCCAAAATGGGGCCATTTGGGGGGGGGGGGGGGTTGTGCTATCTTGGCATTTTATGGCCTTCAAAACTGTGATAGGTAGTGAGGAGTTAAATCAAAAATGTACACCCTTATGCCATGCACACACGACTGGACTTTTCAACCGAACTGGTCCGACGGAACGAATCCGTCGGACAATTCGATCGTGTGTGGGCTTCATCGGACCTTTTCTGTGGAAAAACCTGTCAGACTTTAGAAATAGAACATGTTTCAAATCTTTCCGACGGACTTGAATCCGTTCGTCTGTCCGATAGACAAAAAAGGACGCAAGGGCAGCTACTGGCTATGAACTTCCCTATTCCAGTCCGGTCGTACGTCATGACGTTCGAAACGATCGGACTTTGGTGTGATCATCTGTGGGCAAGTCCATTTCATTGGAACTCCATTGGAACTCCGTTAAAAAGTCCTTCGGAGTTTAGTCCGACGAAAAGTCCGGTCGCGTGTACACGGCATTAGAAATCCTGAAGGCGGTGCTTGGTTTTCGGGGTCCTGTACACGGCTAGGCTCCAAAAAAGTCTCACACATGAGGTATCCCTATACTCAGGAGAAGCAGCAGAATGTATTTTGGGGTGTAATTCCACATATAACCATGGCATGTGTGAGCAATATATCATTTAGTGACAACTTTGTGTAATTCTTTTTTTTTTGTCATTTTTCAATCACTTGTGACAAAGAACAAAATATTCAATGGGCTCAACATGCCGCTCAGCAATTTCCTTGGGGTGTCTACTTTCCAAAATGGGGTCATTTGGGGGGGGGGGGTTGTACTGCCCTGCCATTTTAGCACCTCAAGAAATTAGATAGGTAGTCATAAACTAAAAGCTGTGTAAATTCCAGAAAATGTACCCTAGTTTGTAGACGCTATAACTTTTGCACAAACCAATAAATATACGCTTATTGACATTTTTTTTACCAAAGACATGTGGCTGAATACATTTTGGCCTAAATGTATGACTAAAATGGAGTTTATTAAAATTTTTTATAACAAAAAGTAGAAAATATCGTGTTTTTCAAATATCAAAGCTCTATTTGTGGGGAAAAAAGCCGCAAATTTAGTTTGGGTAAAAAAATAATATAAGGTGAACCTCTGCGCTACTAAAATGTGTGCTAAAAATGTGTAGTACAAATGTGTACTGTGTGAAGTGCTGCAAAATCTAAGGTGTACACAAATCAACCAATACAGGAAGGCAATAAAGTGATTTTGCGCACAACAGATAAGTGAAAATTCAAATAATACTACAAATAGTGTTCAAGTGCCAAAAACTCATTGAAATGAAGTACGGTGAACAATGATAAAAATCAAAAAAATAAAAACATCAAAAGTAAGGATCGGTGTAGTGGATCAATATTACCGATATTACATATAGTCATTCAGTAAATGAGTCCAATCGTGCTGGTACTGGATATAGATGAATCTGCTCCAGACATAGGGTCAGTGGATGTCAATGATCGAGCTAGATCATCGACCCGGAGATGAGCCTGATCTAGCTCGATGATTGACATCCACTGACCTGAGCACTCATGGGTCCCCATCATCTACCACCATTTGGAGCACTAAGGCATTTACCTATGCCTTTAGAGGTAAGGGCTCTGTGAGCACATTATCATATAGATGTCACCTATTGCTGTCTACATTATCCACCCTATGTCTGGAGCAGATTCATCTATATCCAGTACCAGCATGATTGGACTCATTTACTGACTGACTATATGTAATATCGGTTGATCCACTACACCGATCCTTATTTTTGATGTTTTTATTTTTTTGATTTTTATCATTGTGCACCGTACTTCATTTCAATGGTAAAATTGGACAACAGAGTGGCAGTTGCCTATATCAACAGGCAGGGGGGCACCAGGAGTCGCTCCATGATGCGGGAAGTCCGTCCAGTCTTCGAGTGGGCACAGCTGAACCTGTCGGGATTAACGGCAGCGTATGTCCCAGGAGTCCAAAATCAACTAGCCGACTCTCTAAGTCGGACCTTTGTATCAAACAACGAGTGGGCCTTAAGTCACCAAGCCTTTACCCTCATAACCCAGACCTGGGGGATACCGGATATAGACCTGGCGGCAACACCGGTCAACACGAAATACCAGAGATATCTAGCCAGAATTCCTTTCCCATCGGCAGAAGGCACGGATTGCCTACAACACGACTGGAACTTCCGTTTGGTGTACATATTTCCGCCAACACCACTCATTCCGAGATTCTTACTCAGACTCAAGAGGTCGAAAGCCACAGTGCTAGCAGTCCTCCCATTTTGGCCGAGACGACCATGGTTTACGACGCTCCTCCTCCAGCAGAACCACTGACACTCCCAATGACAGCGGATATACTGTCGCAGGGGCAACTCCTTCACCCATTTCCGGAGAGGCTGCATCTAACAGCATGGAGATTGAAAGGACTAGGTTCTTAGTCCAAGGTTGCTCCCAGAAAGTGATAGACACTCTCCTTCAGGCCAGAAAATCCACGACCAATAAAACCTATAAAAGGGTCTGGGAGAGTTTTCTCTTAGTCGCACAACAGCAATCCTGGAACCCGGCATCTCCATCAGTTCCTCAGATCCTCGAGTTTCTCCAGTTAGGTCTAGATAAAGGTCTTAGGTCTAGTACCCTGAAGGTACATGTATCAGCCCTATCCGCTATGACAGGAGTGAAATGGGCTCAAGAACCTCTCATCATCCAATTTCAGAAAGGTTGCCTAAAGCTGAGACCACCTAGGAAACCTTCCTTCCCATCATGGGATCTTTCAGTAGTGTTGGAAGCCTTATCCCATGAGCCATTTTTTCCATTAGAGAATGTTTCCCTGTGGGACCTAACTCTCAAAGTCACTTTCCTAATAGCAATTACATCAGCTAAAAGGGTATCGGAAATTCAGGCCTTACAGGCTAAGGAACCATACTTGATGTTCTATCCAGACAAAGTAGTCTTAAAACCATCGGATCGCTTCATCCCGAAAGTGTCATCATCTTTCCACTTTAACCAAGAACTATGTCTCCCCACCCTATCCACAGAACAGGGTGATCCACATCCGCTTGACATAAAGTCGAATATCCAGGCCTACCTCCTGGCAACCAGCAATTTAAGGAAGACAGAGGACCTACTGGTCATTCCTCATGGGTTTAGAAGAGGACAAGCAGCAACCTCTCGCACCATCACAGCATGGTTGGTGAAGATCATTAAGAGAGCTTACGCATCTAACAATGCACGAGTACCTGAGGGCTTAAGGGCACACTCCACAAGGGCAATGGTGACCTCCTGGGCGGCCTACTGCAGGGTATCAGCCGAAACCATCTGCAAAGCAGCCACTTGGTCTTCGAAAACCACTTTTATCTCTCATTATAAAGTGGACTCCGCAAGATTGTCCACGGTAGAATTTGGGAGAGCAATTATTCAGGCTAACTCCTCAATACCTTCTAAATAAAAAACATATCTTTTGCTCATACCCACCCAGTTTGCGAGTTATTCCCCATAGGTGTATGCTGCCATGATGCGACAGGAAAACGGAAAATTGTATACTCACCTTTCCGTAATTTTCCTTTCCTGTCGCATCTCATGGCAGCATACAAATGCCCACCCATCTGAGGTGAGGTATATATACACGGAGAATGCTGGGGCAGGGGCTCTCTCAGACTTTAATAGCTACGCGGTCCTATCAGGTTGCGGGGGCGGAGCCACAACCCATAGGTGTATGCTGCCATGAGATGCGACAGGAAAGGAAAATTACGGAAAGGTGAGTATACAATTTTCCGTTTTTCTCACTTTGGAAACCGCACCTTGGTATTGCATGCTATTATTGAGCTTATGATCTACCAAAACCTCCAGATCCTTCTCCACCATTGATTCCCCCAGTTGTTCTCCGCCTAGTATGTATGATGCATGCATATTCTTAGCCTCCAAGTGCATACTCTTTACATTTATCAACATTAAACCTCATCTGCCACATAGTCGCCCAATTAGACAGTGCAATGAGGTCTTCTGAAAATAATAATAAAAATAATAATAATCATTATGGGCCCCTGGGCAAAATAATACACTGGGCCTCCTCAGGGAGATGGTGACCTGTAGCAGAGTCTGTCCCCAGAGAGTCACCTTACAGCAGAGCCCCGAGAGTGCCACCTTACAGCAGAGTCCCTCCCCAGAGTGCCACCTTATAGCAGAGTCCCCAGAGTGCCACCTTATAGCAGAGTACCCAGAGTGTCACCTTACAGCAGAGCCCCCAGAGTGCCACCTTACAACAAAGTCCCCAGAGTGTCACCCTGCAGCAGAGCCCCCAGAGTGTCACCTTACAGAAGAGAGTCTCCAGAGTGCTACCTTCCATCACTGTCCCCTTCCACACCATGTAGCACGCCATGGTGAACAATGGGCTTGGCCAGTGGGTCTTAAAGGAGGATTAAACAGAATCTGCGTCTGCTATGCAAACATATATCACAGTCCTTGTACCCATAATAAGGCCTCATGTACACTGGACGTTAAAATAAGGTTCTAAAAACGGCAGTAGCTTTGCAGTGAGTTTTTTTAATGTTTTTCAAAGTTTTTCAAATTGCGGTTTTTAGCGTTTTTCCACGTTAGCGTTTTTTTTTTCAATGTATCAAAAACATTAAAACCGCCAGTGAGCTGCGTTTCTGATCGTTTATCGGCATTTATCAGCGTTTTTTGACATTAGAGTGTTTTTACAGCTGAAAACAGCTGAAAAACTTCTCTCAGAACCCACTAGTTTTGGGGGTTTTTTACAGCTAAAAAACTCCCCAGCCAAAAACAGTTGATAACAGCCTATGTCTGCATGGACACATATGATAACATGATGGGGAGTTTATTTATTAAATAAATATTACAAACTAAACCCTCTGAGAGGATCCCTAATTAACCACTTCACGTGAAACAACATACCTGTATGTCGTTTTGAGGAAGTGGTTGTACTGGGGTGAAGGCTGCAGCTGCAGGCTTCACCCCGGTACCATTTTTTAGAGTTGGTGGTCGGCTTTCTGATAACAACCAATGTGGTTCAGCAGCTGTTGTAACATGGAAGCAATGTCATGACATCACTTCTGGTTTACTTGGCTGCCAATGGCGCTGATTTTAAAAGATCTCTAGTATTCCAAAACGCCAACTCTGACGTTTTGAATTTTTTGAAATGCAAAGGAAGGGTTTGGGGTCTTTTAGACCCCAGATCCCTCCATAAAGAGTACCTTTTACCACCTATTACTGTTACAAGGGATTTTTACATTCTTTGTGACAGCAATAAATGTGATCACATTTTTTTGTTAAAGAGACAATGTAAAAAATAAATAAATTAATTAAAACGCCCCCGTAGCCGCATGCTCACGCATCAAAGAAAACGCATACGTAAGTTGCACCCGCAAATGTAAATGGTGTTCAAATCACACATGTGAGGTATCGACGGGATTGGCAGAGCGAGAGAAATAATTCTAGCAAAAGACCTCCTCTGTAACTCTAAACTGGTAACCATTAACATTTTTAAAGTGTCGCATATGGAGATTTTTTAAAGTACCGTGGTTTGTCGCCATTCCACAAATTGCGTTTGAAAGACCGTTGCGCAAATACCGTGTGACATAAAATATTGCAACAACTGCAATTTTATTCTCCAGAGTTTTATTAGTCCAGAGCTAAAAAATTATATATTATTTTTAGGGGTTCTATGTAATTTTCTAGCAAAAATTACTGATTTTAACTTGTAAACAACAAGTGTCAAAAATAGGCTTTGTCCAGAAGTGGTTAATGTAGTTGGGAGGATATATGGGAGAGTTCAGAGAGAGAAAGGTGCACCATTCATGATCACCATTCATGATCAATATTGAGACCCTGCATCACCCTGGTGATGATGATGAATAGTGAAGTTCAGCTCCATCTGTGATTGACTCTGTTATGAAAAACAGACTCAATGTTATGCTTGATCCATTTCTACCCATCAGTAGCCATTTTGAGGGTTTTACAGCCATCTTAAGGCCTTATCAATTCACCCCACGCGATCCATTTCACCTGCTTCTGAGGGTAACCAACAGTGTGCTAATATTTAGATGATTTTTGCCTGTTTAATTTCATATTCCAATTGCAGTAGTTTTTACTGGTTTAATTTGTTGTTCAGCTCACAATATCACAGCCCCTAGGGTTAGATGATTAATGTTTTTCCTTTTTCTTTTCCCCCTATTTGCACAACTCAAAACAGACTCTGCCCCTTAATCCAACTTTAGGGGATTAACGAGTATAGTCTGTGAAATGCAGATTGTCTACCCAGTTTAGTTGTAGTTGAATATGCTATCTACAAGAGGAAATTCATTATTCAATTCAATATAAGTTCCTGGTATCTACAGTATCAGTTTGGCCATACAAAGCTAGGGATTAGTTGTCAAATGTAAGATTAGAGTCTGTGCTTCACTTTCAATCTAAATCTTTTGCGTGATTGTTAGCAACTTAATTGTAAAATAAAATATAATTTATTTTTCTAGTTTCGTAGTTGATACTTTCACACAACTTTATTGCACTTAAAAGAATATCTGCATAGAGTAACATATTTCAGGAATAATGAATTGGTCAGCATAATTAACTTAAATATTTATTTTCAAATTGGAGGCACTGCCATATTTGACTAAACGACCAACACCGCTCACTTAATTGTTTAAACATCCTGACAATGTCCCATGGTCCTTTGTTTTACTGTCAGAAAATGGCTGGCCTCCCCCTAGAGGCAGGAAGATGAAACAATGATCTGACCATGAAAACAAGTGTAAAAATAAACAGTCTGTTGTTTATTAGCAACATTTTCTCACCTTTATTACTTAGTAGCCCTGAACCTGGCTACACACTCCCCCCACCAAGAATGTTCTGTCCCCAAAAAGAGGACAGAGCCCTCAAATATAAATGATACCCACAGGGCTAAGCTAGCATATATTAACATTTAGACATCAGTAAACATTTTTCAACTACAACTCAGCTGAATCTTCAGTCTTTGTCTCATGGATTGAGTCCGCAGCATCTGAATTAGGCTCTGGTTCCTCGATTGTATCAGTAGCATTTGCATCAGTCTCTATTTCTGTATTTGGGTCAGCAGTGTTAGCATCAATCTTGGTCCCTTCCCCTATCGACAGGCTTGTAGAGTCCCTTTTCACTCATTCTGGATCAGTGTTGGGTCTTTTTGCTGACATTTCACATTCTTTCTCTCTGCTATAACAGCGCTCTTGAAGGGACAGGGCCATAACCAATTCAGTGTGATCTCCTCTTTATCACTCTCATAGCTTCATTGTCATCCAGAGGCGGTGGGGGTAACTGCAGTTTGGGATGGAGTTAGCAGTACTTAGATAGGTAAGTTAGATAGATCCCCTGTGCTACTATGTGCACATAGAATGATTGTGCAGAAAAATAAATAAAAAAAAACATAAAAGAAAGAAACTTGACCATTATCTATATTAGGGTCTGCCGCTGTATACCTGTTGGTGTCCCTATTCAGTGTAAAATGTAAAGAAATTGGAAGATGGTACAGCGCTCCCAAATAGATTCTATGATAAATAACCACAATGTAAACACACTACCGTGTTTCCCCCAAAATAAGACCTACCCTGAAAATAAGACCTACTGTTATTTTCCAGGAGGGCTGCAATATAAGCCCTACCCTGAAAATAAGCCCTTGTTTAAAATGGTTGTAAAATCCTATAATCCACTCTATTACAGTAGTATATAATGTACAATGTGCGTGTTTCTGTAATATAATTGTGCCAAATACCTTTGGTACAGTACCACTCGGCTCTCCTCTTCTCCCAGCTGTCAGCGCTCGGAGTGGGGAAGAGAGCTCCAGCGGGTCACAGAAGGTCTGTATTGAAGGTATATATTACAGAAACACACACATTGTGCATTATATATTATTGTAATAGAGTGGATTATAGGATTTTACAAGCATTTTAACTTGGTTCACATGGAGGGAGAGGGGAGGAGACAGCACATTACATGGTAAGACCTACCCCGAAAATAAGCATTACTGTGTCTTTTGTTGCCAAAATTAATAAGACCCGGTCTTATATACAGTATACCGTATATACTCGAGTATAAGTCGAGACCCCTAATTTACCACAAAAAACTGGGAAAAACTTATTGACCCGAGTATAAGTCGAGGGTGAGAAATGCAGAGGGTCAATAATGTCCATCTGCAGCTACATGTCCTGTGCAGCCTACCTGTACCCTGTACATGTGTCCTGTACATGTGTGTCCTGTACATGTGTGTCCTGTGTGCATGTGTGTCCTGTGTGTATGTGTGTCATGTGTGTCCTGTGTGCATGTGCAGCCTACCTGTGTCCTGTGTAGCCTCCCTGTGGCGATCTCCATCCTCAGACAGCGGCCGTGTGATGATACTGTTCGGCGGCCATTCCACAGTTCAAAAGCCGCGCCTCCTCCTCGTCTGTGATAGGCTGACCGCTGACTGCCTATCACGGACATTCTCTCATTCTCATACCACGGACGAGGATGAGAGAATGTCCGTGATAGGCTGTACACTGACAGCTGTTCAGCCTATCACAGAAGAGCAGGAGGCGCGGCTTTTGAAAGCTGGAATAGCCTCCGTGCATTATCATCACACGCCGGCCGCCGTCTGCCTGCATGACACGCTGATCATGCAGACAGACGGCGCGGACTCGAGTATAAGTCGAAGGGAAACTTTCAGCCCAAAAAAAAGGGCTGAAAAATTCGACTTATACTCGAGTATATACGGTATATGAGCCCCTGTATATCATTTAAACAGATTAGATATATTACACTATGTCAATAAATCAATGCAAAAACGTGACACCACTGTAATTCCTGTATCAGTGATAAACAGTAATGTTCACATCAAATGGTGTTATATGCACTTGAAACATAATAGACAGAGTCCAAAATGTGAAAAGACTATTCGGTTAATTCAGTGTAAGGTTCACCAAACACCTCCAGTGCTCGCCACCTTCCAAATTATGCGCACACCTCCATTTTTGACTTTCCGAAGGTCAACATGTGCCTCCCTTTTTAAGGGGCTTAAAGAAACTTCTGGTAGGTGGATGGATCCTTAATATATCCACTGTTTCCTATGGAAATCCTTAATGGTGGTGCTCATAAAGGAATTATAAAATGACATAGTGTTGAACCGTTTAAAAACACTTTAACCAGTTCCATACTGGTCCATAGTAAAATAACATCGGCAGGAACACTCTCTCCCTCCGGGCGAGTGTCATATAATGTTCGCCACTCTCGCCACTCCTGCACGCCCCTGGGGGTGCGCAGCGTGGGGATCGTTGATGAGGCATGTCCCTCGGACATAGCCCATCCCTGATCAGGGTAGAGAGCCAATGAAAATGGCTCTTTACCACGTGACCGGCTGTGTCCATTCACAGCTGGTCACATGTGTTGTGCTCGTTATTCCCGCTTGTGCATGCTCCCGTCCAATCACAGCCGGTCACAAATGTCAACAAACGGCTGTAGTGCCATTACCGGGTTCTCCTCCTCAGTGTGTGAGGAGGAGACCCAGAAAAAAAAATGTACAATGATGTGCCCGATTGACCCCCAAATAAAGAGGACCTGTCACCAGCCCATCAGAGTACCTGTCACCAGCCCATCAGAGTACCCAAGTATCTGTCACCACCTCATCAGAGAACCTGAGTACCTGTCACCAGCTCATCAGAGTACTCGAGTACCTGTCACCAGCCCATCAGAGTACCCGAGTACCTGTCTCCAGCCCAGAGTCCCAGAGTACCTATGTCCAGCCCATCAGAGTACCCGAGTACCTGGCTCCTGCCCATCAGAGTACCTGAGTACCTATATGCAGCCCATCAGAGTACCCGAGTACCTGTCTCCAGCCCAGAGTACCTAAGTACCTATCTCCAGCCCATCAGAGTACTGGAGTACCTGTCTCCTGCCCAAAGTACCCGAGTATCTGTCTTCAGCCCATCAGAGTATCTGAGTGCCTATCTGCAGCCCAGAGTACCCGAGTACCTGTGTCCAGCCCATCGGAGTACCAGAGTACCTGTCTCCATCTCATCAGAGTACCTCATTATCTGTCACCAGCCCAGAGTATCCAAATACCTTTCTCCAGCACAGAGTACCTGAATACCTATCTGCAGACCATCAGAGTACCCGGATACCTGTCTTCAGCCCAGAGTACCCGAGTACATATCTGAAGCCCATCAGAGTACCCGAGAACCTATCTGCAGCCCATTAACGTACCCGAGTGCCTATCTACAGCCCATCAGAGTATCCTAGTACCTGTCTCCAGCCCATACAAATACCTGAGTACCTATTTGCAGAACATGCCTCATAGAATATAGGTTGGGGTGTTTGCTTTCCAAAATGGGGTATTTTGTGGGTAATTGCACTGTCCTGGTGCTCCAGGGCCGTAAGGAAATT
Source organism: Lithobates clamitans (assembly GCA_037952925.1). Lineage (NCBI taxonomy): Eukaryota > Metazoa > Chordata > Amphibia > Anura > Ranidae > Lithobates > Lithobates clamitans. Next base: position 3,413,161 of record JBBGZY010001120.1, read on the forward strand.
ATATGTGTAATTTATGCTCCTAGAACACCTTATGGTGCTCCCTGCATGTTGGGCCTCTGTATGTGGCCAGGCTGTGGAAAAGTCTCACACATGTGGTATTGGCATACTCAGGACTAGTAGCAGAATGTATTTTGGGGGGTAATTTTGCTATGTATCTGCTATGTGTTAGAAAAATCTTATTAATTGACAACTTTGTGTAAAAAAAATATATACGTTTTAATTTTCTTTCCACATTTTCCAAAAACATTTGGAAAAAAATGACATGTTTAAATGATTCATTATGCCTCATAGAATATATGTTGGCATGTTTGCTTTCCAAAATGGGGTTGTTTTGTGGGTAATTCCACTGTTCTGGTGCTCCAGGACCTTTAAAAGTGTGATAAGTAGGAATGAAATTGGATGTGTAATTTATGCTCCTGCATGTTGAGCCTCTGTATGTGGCCAGGCTGTGAAAAAGTCTCAGACATGTGGTATCGCCATACTTAGGAGGAGTAGCAGAATGTATTTTGGGGTGTAATTGGAAGTATGCACATGCTGTGTGTGAAAAATAACTTGTTATTATGATCATTTTGTGTAAATAAAAAAAAATATATCAGTTCTTCATTTTCCCAAGAATTGTGGGAAAAAAAACACAACTTCAAAAAACTCACCATGCCTCTAACTAAATACCTTGGACTGTCTATTTTCCAAAAAAGGGGTCATTTGGGGGGTACTTGTACTGTCCTGGCATTTCAGGGCCCCAAATTTTAATGATTTGCATCATAACTTGTAGACTTTGTAACTTTCACACAGACTAAATAACATCCACTAACTTGTTTTTTTTTTTAACAAAGATATGTAGAAGTATAAATTTTGGCCCAAATTTCTGAACAAAAATTTCTTATCTGCAAAAAGTTATAATAGAAACTAAAAAAAAGTGTTTTTTTTTTTCAAAATTGTTACTTTTTTTTACATATATCACAAAAAATAAAAAACAAAGTGGTGATTAAATACCACCAAAATAAAGCTCTATTTGTGAGAAAAAAATGAAACAATTTTGTTTGGGTACAGTGTTGCATGACTAATTGTCATTCAAAGTGTGAGAGCACTGAAAGCTGAAAATTGGTCTGGGCAGGGGTGGAACTGCCCTGTATTGAAGTGGTTAATAAAAAGCATAAAAAAGCAACAACTCACATTTTTCAATGCGCTGGCTCTGGTGCACTCAGACAGCATGCATAGCAGCACATTCAGGATGTGCAGCCCCCTTAAGGATCACTTGGATGTTGTACTGGCAACCGACAAACAGAGTACAAGTCTTCATGTGTGTGCACACTGACGTCACCAGGCTCCACCTGATGTGTTTCATTACATGTCACGTGACTTTTTCAAAGAGTATATTTCAAGTTACTCCTTAAAGTCACATGATGTGTGACGAAACACGTTGGGCCGGGGACTGGTGACATCAGCGTGCACACACAGGAAAGCTCTTCCCTTTTTGTTGGTTAATAGTACAACATCCAAATGATCCTTAGGGGGCTGCACACCCTGAATGTGCTATGTATTCTGTCTGAGTGCACCAGAACCAGTGCACTGAAAAATGTGAGTTATTACTTTTTTATTAAAATGTTTTTAAACAATTCAGCACTATGTAAGAGTTCTGATTCCTTTATGAGCTCCACCATTAAGGATTGCTATAGGACACAGTGGATATATTAATGAAGGATCCATCTACCTACCAGAAGTTTTTTTAAGCCCCTTAATGGGGAATGCGCATGTTGACCTGCAGAAGGTCAAAAATGGAGGTGAACGTATAATTTGGAAGGTGGCTGGCACTGGAGGTGTTTGGTGAACCCTACACTAAATTTTCTCTTCACTTTTTGGACTCTGTCTATTATGTTTCAACAAGTGTATATAACACCATTGGATGTGTACTTTACTGTTTATCACTGATGTTTGAATCACAGTGTTGTCACGTTTTTATGCTTTGATTTATCTATTTACATAGTGTAATATATCAAATCTGTTTTAGTGATATTCAGGGCCTCATATATAGTGTGTTTACATTGTGGTTATTTATCATAGAAGCTATAGAGCAGCGCTGTACCATCTTCCCATGTCTTTACATTTTAGTACTTAGATAGCTTCAGGTATGGGTAGTAGATGGTTCCAGTGCCATATTCTCAATGGACCAGTCTTCCCCACTGGGTGAATCTGATAAACTGATAAACCAGTTCATTTTTTAAAGACAATATATGGTTGAGGTTGCCAGTGGTCTGCTAATTTGTGTTTCCCTGACATCCCCAAGTTCCTGAACAGCACTCTATCCCCTGGTTGGAGGTCTTGTAATTTCACCTTAAGGTCAAAGTTCTTTTTATTCCTCTGTTCTTGAGTACCAGAAACCTCCGCGGCCTTTGAATATGCAGAAGTTAAATTCTTCCACTAACAGTCAATATACCCCTGACAGGAGGTTAATGATGTTTTGTCAGTGGAAATTCCGAAGGCTAAGTCAATAGGCAGGCAGCTGCTCTCCAAAACAGTAACTTGTAGGGTTAATACCGGGTAGCATTGTTCACAGTACTGTTGTAAGCGTGTAAACAGCAGCGATATGACTACCCCAGTGCAGCTTCTTCTTAGAGGGTAATGTCCCCAGCATTTTTAACAAAGTGCAATTTAACCATTCTGGCTGTGGATCTCCCTGTGGATGGTACAAGGTAGTCTTAGACTTCTGGATACCCAGCGCTCACATAGTCTCTGAATAAGTTTACCTTTAAAGTCTCTTCCTTGGTCTGAATGTATTTGCTCTGGCAGACCGTAGTGCACAAAAACATCTCCACCTGGACCATGGGCACCGTGACAGTTTGTTGATCTTTGGCTAGGAAAGCCTGGGTGTACCAAATGACGTGATCGTTCACTACCAGGACATTTCCTTGCCCGCTTAAGTCAGGTTCCAGACACAGAAAGTCAATGCACACCAACTTCATTGGCCCATGACTCTGAAGATGACCCGGGGGGGTTGTCTATTTGGCAAAGTTTTCCTCTGAATACATCTCAAACAGGAATGGCAATAGCCCTCCACTTCCACTGTCATACAGGGCAGGTAGAACTGATCTCTGACTAATTTAAAAGATTTTTCTGGTCCTAAATTACCGTGATCATCATATAGCACTTTCAGCACGATTTCTCTGTATTTCTTGTGGAGGATCAGTTGCCATTTAAACAGTTGCCATTTATCTCCCGGTCTTTCAGATGGACCTCTTCTGTAGATTATTCCTTCTTGTAACTGTAATCAACCCCACTCTGTAAACCAGCTTAGAATTCTTGATAGTGTCAACCAACAGTAGGTTAGGGTCCTGCTTAGTTAGGCCTTCAGTGTCAGGTTACAGAATGGGTGTTCATTTTGATCTTTCCCTAAATCTTTCTTCAACAGAGAAAGTCCCTCACTCCTTACTTGAGAAATGTACTGTAACAATAATAGTTAGGCACACTGGCTGAAGTAACTCTGATAGCTTCTGCCCTGGCTGCTCCTCTATGGCGATGCTTAACTCCTTGGCATACTGCCTATACCCCCTTGGGGGTTAATTGGGTCCAACATTCGGAAGCAGTTTTTGAAACGTGAGGTCTTCTTGATAGAACAACTGCATCTTAATTTCCTACCCCATTTCCTGCCCCTGGCCAGGACTTCAGACTGAGCCAAAACCCAGACAAAGCAGCGGTGTCCAGTAACATCCAATTCAGCTGTGGTTAACAGGTAAGTTAGTGGGTTGTTATCTGTCTTGACTACAAAACTGGCACTATATAAGTAGCCTTTCAGTTCATCAATAACTGCCCACTTCAATGCTAAAAATTCCACCTTGTATGTAGGATTTGGAGCAGGTGAGACTTCTACCCACATAGGCAGTGGGGTGCAGTTATTGGTGTTAACCAGCTCCCAAGCGTCCCCACATCTCCTTCAATCCAGCAGCCAGAACACACACAAATGCCCCCTGGTGAGTTCTACTCTGTTTAATTATCATATAAAAAAGGAAAAAGACAAAAACAAAAAACAAAACTGGGAACCTGACACGTTAAATATATGAGGGTAACTTCATTAATAATGGTAGGGTGTGTATACAGAGACCAAAACTGTTACACAAAAAAGAAAAAGAAAAATATCTGCACACCCATAGGTTATCTCCTCAAAAATTTATTGTAAAAAATGCATCAAAATACAGCTCTAAATTATGAAAAACACACTCACTCACTCACTCACTTCCTCACATATAATCTCACATCCCCCAGAAACCTTTCCCTGTATTTCCCTCCCACCCATCAAAACATGATTAAATACATCATCATCTCCTATTTCCCCTCAGTGCAAAAAATGTGAAACTGTAATGACCTAATGACCCCCCTAAAAAAGATATACCAGAGCTGGAAACAGACTGTGGCAACCCCACTAGATGGTACCCCTGATAATTGCACCTGCATCCACAACTAGCCAAATGCCAAACTATGTAATTGACCACCAACCTAAGTATAAGGCTCTGTACCTTAAAACCACAATGGGTGAAGCCAGTACTATTTCGGGAGATCTTCGGATGGACCGATATTACTAGATAATAATCTCCTCTAAAAAGAGGATTGTGTATAAGCCAGTCCTGATCCACTTAAATGTACAACAAAGGGAACAAATAGTCCTGATGGTGAATGGTGTAGCAAGGGATCAGGCCCTGAGTGCTGGTTGAATGGTGAGGGAATTTTCTCATCCACTAATGATATCTCTGGTAGTTTCATGCACAGATATTAATCATATGGAAAAGATCCCACAGATGAAATACTGCTATACAATGTCATTAAGTAGCATTAATACGTGCATTCTATCCAGCCAGCAAGTGTATCAATCCCGCCAATCCGGTTATACCACTAAAACTGCCGATATGGTCGGTATGTGTATGAGTGTACTCACAAGTCAGCTCCCTCGAATGCTTGCTGGCAGGTAGATAATGTGAGGATCCTTCAAGAAGTTAGCTGAGTGATTGGTCAGCTGAGTGACTGGTTGAAAATTATAGAAAGATGGCTATCCCATGGATCAGACAAATAATGCAGGTGAAGTAGATACCACTGGTTAGATGGTAATGCTGTTGAATGAATCCTGCAAATATGTTATTTCCATGGTAAGCTCTAAACTGAGCATTCTTGCTGCTTCGCCGGGTAGCTCTTTATGCCTTGTACACACGGTCGGATTTTCCAACGGAAAATGTGTGATAGGACCTTGTTGTCAGAAATTCCGACCGTGTGTGGGCTCCATCACACATTTTCCATCGGAATTTCCGACACACAAAGTTTGAGAGCAGGCTATAAAATTTTCCTACAACAAAATCCGTTGTCGGAAATTCCGATCGTGTGTACACAAATTCGACGCACAAAGTGCCACGCATGCTCAGAATAAATTAAGAGACGAAAGCTATTGGCTACTGCCCCATTTATAGTCCCGATGTATGTCTTTTACGTCACTGCGTTCAGAACGATCGGATTTTCCGACAACTTTGTGTGACTGTGTGTATGCAAGACAAGTTTGAGCCAACATCCGTCGGAAAAAATGGATTTTGTTGTCGGAATGTCTGATCAATGTGCGATCGTGTGTACGGGGCAATAGAGTTTCCTTCAATAGGGTAAGAATGCGGTGCATCAGGGGATGAGGGGTCCGTTCCTGGGAAGATTCTGTCTACATATGTTTTGTTCCTCACGAAACTTCCTCAGGACATGATTATGAAACTGTCCAGCGCTTTAGATCCTTTAATAAACCAACTAAATCTTTTACAAGTATATGCAGAGACTTAGTTTTCCCACACTCTCACTGGATTAATTGACCCATACAACAGTATTGGGTCCACAGAGCATTATCTATCCCATCTCCTCACTATCTTCTTTAGAGATCTTCCCTTTTCTCGTGTGTACCCAAAAACAGAAGACAACTATATAGTGTAATACCATCTACATAACAGCATTAATAACTTAAAAAAAAAAGGTTGGTTAACCACTTAAGCCCTGGAAGGATTTACCCCCTTCCTGACCAGAGCACTTTTTGCGATTCGGCACTGCATCTCTTTAACTGACAATTGCGCGGTCGTGCACCGTTGCACCCAAACAAAATTGATGTCCTTATTTTCCCGAAAATAGAGCTTTCTTTTGGTGGTATTTGATCACCTCTGCAGGCTTTATTTTTTGCGCTATAAACAAAAAAAGAGCGACAATTTTGAAAAAAAAATGCAATATTTTTTACTTTATGCTATAATAAATATCCCCCAAAAATATATAAAAACATTTTTTTCCTCAGTTTAGGCCGATATGTATTCTTCTACAAATTTTTGGTAAAAAAATTGCAATAAGCATATATTGATAGGTTTATTTATAGTGTCTACAAAATAGGGGATAGTTTTCTGGCATTTTTATTATTAATTTTTTTTTTTTTACTAGTAATGACGGCGATCTGCGATTTTTATCGGGACTGTGACATTATGGCGGACATGTCGGACAATTTTGACACATTTTTGGGACCATTGGCATATTTACAGCGATCAGTGCGAGAAAAATGCATTGATTATTGTAAAAATGTCACTGGCAGGGAAGGGGTTAACATTAGGGGGCGATCAAGGTGTTAATAGGGGTTAAGGTGTTCCCTAGAGTGTGTTCTAACTGATGGGTGGAGCGGACTGTGTAGGGGAAGAGATAGATCACTGTTCATACTCTGTATGAACAGACGATCTGTCACTTCTCCCCTCAGAGAACCGGAAACACACACACACAAACACAAACAAACACAGATGCCGGTTCTCTGTGTGCCCCTAGTGATCACTGGAGCCCGGAGGTGATCGTGACTGCCGGGCACTCGTATCGGCTCCGTGGGTGAGCAGGGGGCGCGTCACAGGGCGCCCCCTGCAGAATGGCTCGGCTGGTTGAAACATAATGTAGTTTCGCCCAGCCGAGCCATTCTGCCGCAGTGCAACTGCGGCGGCTGGTAGGCAAGTGGTTAAGGTATACTAACACTTCTATCAAGTTAATGTCTCCCACCATGCACTCCATTAGTGTCTGGAAGGTGACAGCCCTTGAGGCATGCTATTGAATTCGAAGAACCCTAGCAGACAGATGAAAGCTATTTTCTCCCTGTCATCATGGTGCTTCAATATTTGATATTACCCACTCCTCAAATTTAATTAATAATTAATTTAGTTCCATTTGTTTAGATGCGGCATTCGTTATTTTGGATAATTTGTAACTTCGGATAAATTCGCATTCGTTACGTTGACTAACAGCCAAATTTGAAAAGAAATTCCAATACCTATAATTTAATAGTTAGTTATTAGTTAGTTATTATTATTTCCAAATTTTCGGCTTTTCGTTCTTTCAAATTTTCAGATTTTCTTTCCTTTTTTCGAATTTTTGAATTTCTGAATTTTCTAATTTACTAATTTTCAAATTTATGAATTTATGGATTTTCAAATTTACGAATTTTCGAATTTACGGATTTTCGAATTCACGAATTTATGAATTTCGATCATAACGAATGACCCGGAAAAAAACAAAACAAATGAAACTATGAAATTATTTTTTGCTCCTGGCGGGTGAGACATAAACCTGCTACAATGTCAAACGCTTCCGTCCTCCCAGTTACAGAAGAACTAAAGGTCAGTTTGATCTGAATATATTCATCGTATTGAAATTTCTTTGTGCCGATGCTCCAAATCTCAAAATCTTCCAGCTTATGTAGGGGTATATGTTTACGGTAATGTACTTGTCAAAAAAGTCTTTGAACAATAGCATCACTTGTACCCCAGTATCCAACAGAGCCTTTTCATAGACACCCTCCCCTTGGATCAAAACTATCGGCACCGGGCCTACAAGCTTGTCAGGTAGCTCATTTGACTTTGGGTTTGGCTGCCTGGACTTTAGTTTGTCTTTGGGGTCATTGGAGCTTGTTTTCCCTAATAGGCTCCCTCACGGAGGCTGTCAGGAACCGGTGTGAACATAAATATGTGTGGACTGCCACAGAGTATACCAACCACAGGTAAAGTATAAATAATATAGTTTATTAAAAGATAAGTGGACAACACAGAAAGAAAGCACACCTCAAATATAACAAACAGTGTAACACAACCAGTGAACCATATAAACAGTGAACACACAATAAACAACTGCCTAATGGGATAACCAGATCGTAATCGTAACAGAGCCAGGGTCATACATGGTAGATAAAGCAAAGGGAGCTGGGAACAAGGCAGGAGATGGATTGAGCAGGTAGGAAGGGATAAGGTTGCAGGGTTAGGGTCAGGGTCCAGGAACAGGAGACGGGATGCAGGCTTCAGGAACACAGATCAGGGGTACATGGAAAAAATACCAAGGCAATGTGTAACAGCATGCACCAGGTTTAAATACACTTCCTGCAATCAGCATCAGGTGATGCCTGATTGCAGGAAGATGATGTCAGCTTCTGACTCCCGATGGACACCAGAGCTGCAGCCTAAAGATCTGGGAGCCACAGTGTCACTAGCAGGGGAATTCTTTCCTGAACATCTGCCTCTGCTGAGAGACACCCGCTGGTGGACATCAGAACTGCAACCCATAGATCTGGGAGTTACTGCACCACCAGCACGTGAATCCTTATCCTACAGAGGCCCCATGAAGTTTCCTTCCTAGCTTCCCAAAGAAGAGTTTCTGTGAGGCTTTTGGCACTTGAGGTATTAGTTGAGCCTTGAAATGGCTAACTTCTCCACAAATAAAACATCGTCTTTGCCCATCTGCTGAGGACCTAGATGTCCTAAGCTTCATCTCAAATTCTGCAAGTCTGCCTGTGTTTATATTATTTACAGCAAAGCCTGGTGTATCTTATTTTGTGTTTGAGCAACCTGAGCCAGCAGTTCTGTCTGCGCTGGTCCACTAGTAGTTTTTATGTCTCTGTCTCACTATCCTCATCAGAGGGAGATCTACCCAGTTGGGTTGATCATATAGAGGCCTTTTTCTTCTTTTGTACAGGCTTTGCTGATACAGCTTGTCCTTGGTTTTTCTCTTCCTGGCCCTTGAAACACGTTGACTCTTCTTACATTCTAGGTTACATAGTGTGAGCTGGGGATATGTAGCAGGTACAGAGCTCCCTGGGGTGAGAACACTTTTAAAGTAGTTGTAAACCCTTACAGACCACTTTTACCTACAGGTAAGCCTAGATTAAGGCTTACCTGTAGGTGCAAGAAATATCTCCTAAACGTACACGGTTTAGGAGATACTTGCAAAAGACAGGCATGCGCCGTAGACAATGGCACACAGGTGCACTGCGCGTGGCGTTTCTAACGGCGATTGTGCCGTTAGTGGCGGGTCCCGCGTGCATGCGCAGGATGACGTCATCGCGGCTCCGGCCAATCACAGTGCCGGGGCCGCGATACCCGGAAGGAAGATGGGCGCTTCGTGGAAGAGGGGACAGCGGTAACATCGCAGGCTTCTGTGTCAGGTAAGTGACACATAATGGGCTACTATGCGATGCATAGTAGCCCATTATGCTTTACCTTTGCAGGGAAACAAAGAGGAAGTAAAACCCATCAGGGTTTACTTCCTCTTTAAGCACAGATACCAGTCCACTGATGTAGCAACAAACAGTGCAGTGTTTATTGGTGCTATTTACAAGTCTATTTACTGGTGCTGTACAGTGTCCACAAAAATAATCAGGGCAAAAACTCCTAAGTAAAATCCTAGCCATAACCCAGCAAGAACTATATAAATCCACATGCTAACTAACAGGCTGAGCAATCCTAATGCTTGTCAGTCTCCACAAATGCAGTTTACAGCTTTCACCAGCATTGCAGCTCTCACAGACATGACTTGTTTGTTCCCCCAGGCTCAAGAGCACTGACCATGTGTTCTACATGACCCTAAACTGCCAAAAGAGAGAGGTGCAAAACCCAAACTAGACATAGAATCAGAGGTCTCTAAAAGTGTACAAGAGGAGCCTGGGAGATGTGTAAACCCAGAGCAAGACATTTACAGGTACCGTTTGATGCACTCTGCTACAATAGTTACATTGTTAGTCTGGTTGAAAAAAGACACATGTCCATCTAGTTCAAGCCATAGAGAAAACAATGCAAACAATGATCAAAAACCTTGCCATACATAATACAAAATAGAACAACGAGAGAGATCCCCTAATAGTGGACTTTATAGGCACATACGAAAATATAAAGAAATTATATCTTAATACAAAAATAATTTATTGAGTAGAAACAGTAAAAACATAGCAGTGGTATAGCATCTATTATCTGGAATGCGATTTAGGCATTTTTACATTGGTGTAAATACATGCCTTCCATTGCATTTATCGGGATGACACCGGTCTGAACAGCCAGAGGATTTTTTCTCTACTCCTGCACTCATTTACCAACTACACACCAGTAAGGCCATTTGCCGAGCTACTAAACAACACCAAGTACCTGCCTCTCGGCCTCAGTGGAACCTCAAATTGTATATTTTGCTTATACACCCCCTACTGGCCTCTTCCCCCTTGGGGAAGGCCAAGGGAGAGTCTTCTCTCTCCTTCCCCTTAATATCATTGGATAAAAAACAATATATATTATACTTTTGTGAAAGAAACTTTTACTATCATCTGGGTATGGACATAGAATTAACCCTCTAAAATATTTACATCAATATCCTCCTCTGGAATCAAGAACCTGTCTGGTAGATAGATCGTATCATTGTTGCTGTTTTTAACTAAAACTATAAACTATATGGAATGCTAAGTCAGCAATACAGTGTTAAACAATAGAAATGTCTCTATTTTACACCCACCCTTGAGGAAGGAGGTACATATACTCCGAAAAGTGTTGGGTGCAAGAGTACTGTTTGAACATTGTATTTACACCAATGTAAAAATGCTTAACTCGCATTCCAGATAATAGATGCTATACCACTGCTATGTTTTTACTGTTTCTACTCAATATATTATTTTTGTATTAAGATATATTTTCTTTATATTTTTGTATCTGCCTATAAAGTCTACTATTAGGGGATCTCTCTTGTTGTTTAGTTTCGATTTTGGATGTGGGACTAAAACACAGTCAGCTGTCGATCTTTAATAAATTTCATACATAATACAAAATAGAGACAATAAAACATGGACTTCAGTGAACACAATTATATTAATTACTTCAGAGTAGTTCAGGTTGATAATAGAAACAATCAATTTTCAGCAATGGCGGCCCGTCCATACAGAGTGCAGGGGCGCCGCCCCTCTAATTCATGCACCTGGCCCCTAATCTACATGCAGGGGGCTGGACGCATGGATTTCAATGGGGGTTTTTTAAGCACATGATTATGGCCCCAGGCTCTAATTGGCATCAAAAAAGGGTAGGCTCAGGGCGCAGTGCCCACTCAGTTATGTGACAATAGCAAATTAATATTCACTATTAACTTCCTGATACTCCTCCCGGCCAATCAGGAAGCAGGTCCTGAGACCCGATTGGCCAGGGCGTTTTAGAACTCCCGGCCGATCAGGTCTCAGGACCCACTTCCTGTTCAGCAGGGAGGAGAAGCAACGGCCCGGAGCGAAAAGCGCCTCAGAGTCTTTGCTAGATATGTGGAAAAGAGTCAGTTCATGCTTGAGGCTAAATATTTTGCCAGCAATAGCAGGTGCCCTTTAATAGTTGGAGCATATGTGATGACAACTGAATCAAGTCTGCATGCAGTGAAAATAGAAGGTAATAGGATCTTCTTAGCTGAGATGGGGTAATAGTGTTTGCTAGCAGTGTCCAAGTGTAACAAACAGTGTAAGCTGGGCAATCTGCCCTCTCACCAATCCTGGATGAAATTATTACTCTGGTACAAAGAGATGGGGTGAGCAGGCTCTAGATCAGCAGTAGGATTAGGTGAAGGATGCGCACTAGGCTGCGGTGGAGTTGGTGAGAAACAATCAGTATAAGTGTCTCTTACATAGTTAGTCAGGTTGAAAAAGTCCATCCAGTTCAACCTTAAAAAAATTAATAAATAAATGAAATAAAAAATATCGTATAATCCAATATATCCAATTTTATACCCTCAGTTGATCCAGAGGAAGGCAAAAAACCCCAGCAGAGCATGCTCCAATTTGCTACAGCAGGAAAAAAAATTCCTTCCTGATCCCCCAAGAGGCAATCGGATTTTCCCTGGATCAACTTTACCTATAAATGTTAGTACCCAGTTATATTATGTACATTTAGAAAAGTATCCAGGCCTTTCTTAAAGCAATCACTGAGCTGGCCAGAACCACCTCTGGCGGGAGTCTATTCCACATTTTCACAGCTCTTATGCCCCGTACACATGGTTGGACATTGATCGGACATTCCGACAACAAAATCCATGGATTTTTTTCCGACGGATGTTGGCTCAAACTTGTCTTGCATACACACGGTCGCAAAAAGTTGTCGGAAAATCCGATCATTACGAACGCGGTGGCGTAAAACACGTACGTTGGGACTATAAACGGGGCAATAGCCATTTGCTTTCATCTCTTAATTTATTCTGAGCATGCGTGGCACTTTGTCCGTCGGATTTGTCTACACACGATCGGAATTTAAAGGATCGGATTTTGTTGTCGGAAAATTTTATAGCATGCTCTCAAACTTTGTGTGTCAGAAATTCCGATAGAAAAAGTCCGATGGAGCCCACACACGGTCGGAATTTCCGACAACAAGCTCCGATCGCACATATTTAATCGGAAAGTCTGACCGTGTGTATAGGGCATTACTGTGAAGAAACCTTTGCGTATTTAGAGATGAAATCTCTTTTCCTCTAGACGTAAAAAATGCCCCCGTGTCCACTGGGTTGACCGTAAAGAGAATAACTCAACACCAAGTTCACTATATGGACCCCTTATATATTTGAACATGTTGATCATATGCCCCCTTATTCTCCTCTTCTCAAGAGTGAATAAATTCAGTTCCTCTAATCTTTCCTTATAGCTGAGCTCCTCCATGCCTCTTATCAGTTTGGTTGCCCTTCTCTGCACTTTCTCCAGTTCCCCGATATCCTTTTTGAGAACTGGTGCCCAAAACTGAACTGCATATTCCAGATGAGGTCTTACTAATGATTTGAACAGGGGCAAAATTATATCTCTCTCTCTAGAGTCCATACCTCTCTTAATACAAGAAAAGACTTTGCTCGCTTTGGAAACCGCAGCTTGGCATTGCATGCTATTATTGAGCTTATGATCTACCAAAACCCCCAGATCCTTCTCCACCATGGATTCCCCCAGTTGTACTCCCCCTAGCATGTATGATGCATGCATATTCTTAGCCCCCAAGTGCATAACATTACATTTATCAACATTAAACCTCATCTGCCACATAGTCGCCCAATTAGACAGTGCATTGAGGTCGGCTTGTAAATTGGAGACATCCTGTAAGGACGTTCTTCCACTGCATAGCTTGGTGTCATCTGCATAGACAGAAATGTTACTTTCGATCCCAGACCCTATATCATTTATAAAGGTATTAAAAAGTAAGGGTCCCAGCACTGAACCTTGGGGTACACCACTGATAACCTTAGACCATTCAGAGTAAGAACCATTAACCACTACTCTCTGAATTCTGTCTTTTAGTCAGCTTTCTATCCATTTACAAACTGATATTTCCAAGCCTGTAGACTTTACCTTACACATTAGCCGTGTGTGGGGAACTGTGTTGAAAGCTTTTGAAAAATCCAATTATACCACGTCCATAGCCACCCCTCTCTCCAAGGCTTTACTTACCTCTTCATAAAAAGAAATCAGGTTTGTCTGACAACTTCTGTCTTACATGAATCCATGCTGTCTGTTGCCTAAAATGTTTTTTTCCAGCAAGAACTCGTCTATGTGGTCTTTTATTAAATGCTCCAGTATCTTCCCGACTATAGAAGTTAAACTAACAGGTCTATAGTTACTTGGTAAAGACTTTGATCCCTTTTTAAATATAGGCACCACGTTCGCCCTGCGCCAATCCAGTGGTACTATTCCCTTCATTAATGAGTCCCTAAAAATTAGATACAATGGCTTTGAAACTACAGAGCGCAATTCTTTTAGGATCCGTGGGTGGATGCCATCAGGTCCAAGTGCTTTATCCACCTTTATTCTGTCTAAATAATTCTGGACCATATCACTTTTGAGCGATTGTGGATCATTCGGGGCTGTGTCACTACCACCCCCATTATGGACATAAGCTCCCCCATGCCCATTTGTATACACAGAGCTGAAAAAAGTATTTAATAAATTTGCCTTCTCTTTGTCCCCAGTCATTCACTCTAGATTATTTTGTAAAGGGCCTACATGCTCAGACCTGACCTTTTTACTATTAATATATTTGAAGAATTTTTTGGGGTTTGTCCTACTATCTTTTGCAATCTATTGTTCGTTTGGAATTTTTGCATCCTTGATTTCCTTTTTACATGTTCTGTTAAATTCTTTGTAACATTTAAACGACACTAGTGTTCCTTCATTTTTATATTTTTTAAAAGCTCTTTTTTTATTGTTTATAGCTTCTTTAACTTTGGCCGTGAACCACACTGGTTTTGTTTTTAGCCTTTTAAACTTATTGCCTATGGGAATATACTTTGCAGTGAGGTCCCAAACAGTCTTTTTGAAGAATTACTATTTCTGTTCTGTGTCCTTTGATGCAAATATTCCCTCCCAGTCTAAATCCTAGAGAGCAGCCCTCATCCTTGGAAAATTTTCTCTCTGTGCCTTTTGTTTCTGCAGATGGCTGTGTCGCTGGGTATCCAGCACTACTGGGCGTGGAAGAGCTGTGTCATTGTGTTTCTATGCAGGTGCAGCAGTGGTCAGAATGGCAGCACCTAACAAGGCTACCAGAGGAAGAAAAATGCTGACTATGACCCTAAGAACACCATCCCTACAGTCAAACATGGAAATGGAAACATGATGCTTTGGGGCTGTTTCTCTGCTATAGATACAGGTCAACTTTGCCGCATTGAGAGGCCAATAGATGGGACCATGCATTGTAAAATCTTGAATGTGAGCCTCCTTCCCTCAGCCAGAACACTGAAGATGGGTCGTGGATGGGTTTTCCAGCATGACAATGACCCAAAACATACCGCCAATGCAACAAAGGAGAGGCTCAATAAGAAGCACATTAAGGCCATGGAGTGGCCTAGTCAGTCTCCAGACCTTAATCCTATAGAAACATTTATGGAGGGAGCTGAAACTTCTTGTTGCCAAGAGACAGCCAAGAAACCTTAAGGATTTAGAGAAGATCTGTAAAGAAGAGTGGACCAAAATCCCTCTTGAGATGTGTGCAAACCTAGTCATCAACTACAAGAAATGTCTTACCTCTGTGCTTGACAACAAGGGTTGTCAAGTTATGTTTTGCTTGGAGATCAAATACTTATTTTACTTACTGATCTGCAACTTAATTTATAGCATTTGTTTTGTGTGGTTTTTTTTCTGGATTTTTGGTTGATATTCTGTCTCTATCATTTAAATAAATGGTATCAATAACTGTTAGCGCAAGAAACAGTGCAACTTAAGACAGAATGCAATCTATAGGCAGTTCATAATCAGTTAATCAGTCCATAGAGGAGGATGGTGTGGTATAGTGGGCGGCTGCTGTCCTTCAGAGAGAGCTAACTCTGTATGCAGACAATGAGAGAGAAAAACAAGGAAGTGCCACCTAAGTGTAGTATTAGGATCAATATTTAATGGCAAGGTACTTAAAATCACTTACAGGAGAGAAGTAAATAACAGGCTCATATTTTCCAAGTAATCTAGAGGGCTCCAAGTGTCTGGAATTGGCTCAATGCGTGGCTGTGTGTGTGAAGAATCCTCAGCATGTCCTGTGGCCACCAGAAAGGCATCTGAAACCAGTGTGAAATGCACAGAAATGACATCACGGACAGCGGAGGTACATCCAGCAGAACAGTGCAATAACAGGAAGTGGGCAGATAAGCTATGCGCTCAGAGCATCGGCTCCTTTTACATACCTGGAGTGACAGTGTCACAAGGGTACTATTTATATGAACAGTGTCTCTGCTGTGGGATGGGGTAACAGATCCCAGCGTGTGCGCTTGCTCTGATTGGCCACACAGGACCGGCTTACATGGACACTATTACAGGACAACCAATACATATAGGAAGAATATGGCATCAAGTACAACTCAGTGATTGATATATAACACTTATGTATATACATATACATATACATATATATATATATATATATATATATATATATATATATATATATATACTCCAAAAAAATATATATATATACATATATAAAACCATATAAAAATACATACAAAAATAAAATCAATTATAGAAATGATAATATTTTAAAATTAATAATTAATTAATTTATAAAAAAAAAACAATAAAAAACAAACCTAGATACATATAACAAATCAAATCATTTAAGAACCTTATTAAAAACGCTCAAGAACTAAATGACACAAAACTAGGAGGTGTGTATATATATATATATATATATATATATATATATATATATATATATGTATATATGTATATATGTATATATATATATATATACAGTATCTCACAGCTGTGAATACACCCCTCACATTTTTGTAAATATTTTATTATATCTTTTCATGTGACAACTCATGTGACACTTTACTACAATGTAAAGTAGTGAGTGTACAGAAGATTGGAATTTCCAACAACAAATGTTCGATGTGAGCTTGTTGTCGGAAATTCCGACCGTGTGTAGGCTCCATCGGACATTTCCTGTCGGAATTTCCGACAACAAAAATTTGAGAGCTGGATCTCAAATTTTCCGACAACAAAATCCATTGTCGGAAATACCGATCATGGGTACACAATTCCGACGCATAAAATTCCACGCATGCTCGGAATCAAGCAGAAGCGCCGCACTGGCTATTGAATTTCCTTTTTCTAGTCCTGTCGTACGTTTTGTACGTCACCACATTCTTGACGTTCGGAATTTCCAACATTTGTGTAGCCGTGTGTATGCAAGACAAGTTTGAGCCAACATCCGAAGGAAAAAAATCCACGGTTTTGTTGTCGGAATGTCCGATCGTCTGTACGTGGCATAACAGTGTAAATTTGCTGTCCCCTCAAAATACCTCAACACACAGCCATTATTGTCTAAACCGCTGGCAACAAAAGTGAGTATACCCCTAAGTGAAAATGTCCAAATTGGGCCCAATTAGCCATTTTTTCTACCCCGGTGTCATGTGACTCATTAGTGTTACAAGGTCTCAGGTGTGAGTGGGGAACAGGTGTGTTAAATTTGGTGTTATCACTCTCACTCTCTCATACTGGTCACTGGAAGTTCAACATGGCACCTCATGGCAAAGAACTCTCTGAGGATCTGAAAAAAAAATTGTTTCTCTACATAAAGATGACCTAGGCTATAAGAAGATTGCCAAGACCCTGAAACTGAGCTGCAGCACAGTGGCCAAGACCATACAGCGGTTTAACAGGACAGGTTCCACTCAGAACAGGCCTCGCCAAGTATGACCAAAGGGGTTGAGTGCACGTGCTCAGCGTCATAGCCAGAGGTTGTCTTTGGGAAATAGACGTATGAGTGCTGCCAGCATTGCTGCAGAGGTTGAAGGGGTGGGGGGTCAGCCTGTCAGTGTTCAGACCATACGCCGCACACTGCCTCAAATAGGTCTGCATGGCTGTCGTCCCTGAAGGAAGCCTCTTCTAAAGATGATGCACAAGAAAGCCTGCAAACAGTTTACTGAAGACAAGCAGACTAAGGACATTGCTGGATTACTGGAATCATGTCCTGTGGTCTGATGAGACCAAGATAAACTTATTTGGTTCAGATGGTGTGAAGTGTGTGTGGCGGCGGTTTCCACTCTAGGGAATGAGGGGGAGGAGCCCTGACACGTAGTGGCTCACGCTGATGCCGGAACCACGTCCCCGCCTGTAGCTTTTTGCAAATGCCAGAGACGGGAGCAGGCTGTGAGAGAGCCGAAGCGCTGGAGGAAGCGTGACCACTGATGGCTTTTTTCTCCGGCATCTCTGTGCTCCAACATCTAGCCTGGCTCTAGTGGTAGCAATCGCTAACACACCTTTTTTGCTGCAGACTGGAGTGCTGCCTAGACGGCTGAGGAGATCCTGGAACTCGCCCGTTGTGTAGGCACCTGCTGCACACACCTGCTGTGACCTGCTCGACCCCCCCCTCCCCCCGCTGGTTGCTCTGGTGGAAGTATCGGATCCACTGGAGTGTGGACTGGTGTGGCTGGAGCTGGAACCTCTCTCAGCACAGAGGTAGTGTGGACCAGGGATTCACACAGGGACCCCCACAAAAATAGTGGGGGATGGTAATGGGCCGAGCATTGTTTCTGAGGAGAGAGACCCATGGGAAAGTGGTAGGAATTTAAATCTTAATACACAAATAACTTTCCTGCCTGTGCTTTCTCTGAAATGTGACTGTTCTTTACACATTAATAAGCACTAAGAGTTTTGAAAAACTATTTACTCATTTAAAGAGCTCCTGTGTGCCTCAAAGAAGATGAAATGCTATCTGAAGGAAAGATTATGAAAAGAAAAGTTGGTTGCTAATTATTAATGCTGGCTGTGAATCTATGGGAACGGTGGACAATGGTCATTGCTGCTGATAAATTCTGAATAGTGCCGTTGCTGCAAAGGTTAAGGTTAATCACTGTCCATCATTACCTGCTGAAGACTGCTTTGGCCTGCGATAGCATAGGCCATCTGCAACCTGTTGATAACGGTTGGTACAGGTGGATAGCTGTTGAAAACTGCAAAGGAGTCTAACCTGAACACACAAATAGTCTTCTAGACTGTGCTTTTTGAAAATGGAACTGTTTACTGTATAATAATAAGCATGGAGAGTTTAGAAAGCTGTGCATTTGTTTAAATGGTTTTCATGTGCTTTAAAAGAGGAAGAAATGATATTTGAAAGAAGAATTCAGCATTGTATAATTCATCACCATTGATAAGAGGATTATCAGAGAAGTATAAAAACAAGGAGTTAATAAAGGTGATGCAGGAACTGTTTAACCCTATGCTGGGGAAGGAGACAGCAGAAATATTGAAAATGGAAAGGGTGCACAGGATTGAGAGATATCAAATCCAGGGGGACGATAACTCAAGAGATGTAATAGTGAGGTTCCATTACGCTGAAGAGAAATTTAAAATTATGGAAGATATATGGAAATCGGTGGGAATTTCATCTGAAGGAAGCAAGCTGCAAGTATTTTCAGATCTGTCAGCAGAGACTCTAGCAAGAAGAAGACTTCTTAAGCCTCTTACAGAACAGGACATTAAATGCGGACATTAATTATGTCATATCAGTGGGGATTTCCAGCCTGTCTTAAAGGAAAAAAGGACGGTCAAAACGCAGTATTAAGATTCCCTGAAGCTCTTACGGAATTTTGTAGTAAACTAGACCTTATGCCCCCCTACCAGGATGGGAGGAGAGAAGTGGGACAACATCAGTACTAAGCATGGTGCAATAGACCCACAATGAGAGAAGAAGAGGGGGAGGAGGAAAGGGAGGCAGAGGAAGAGGGGGTAGCATGTAATGTAGTGAACAAAGTAATTATTCTGAGAAATGTGCAGCATTGGGGTGTAGGTAAAACTGGACTAAAGTGCAATAAAAAGATGTTGGGGTGGGGGAGGAAGATGCGGGGGAGGGGGGTTGAAGGCTCAGCAGGGGGCCAGTAAGAGTAAGGAGGAGTAATTGCCGTATGGGTACCGGAAGAGATGTCGCAGGACCCATACATCAAACATATATGTTAAGGGGAGGGGGTGAGGATTGATTTGGGGGGTTCTCCTCTCCTTCTCTCCCTCCGCCTCTGCAAATCCCTGGGTCTGCCGGGTGCTCCTTATAATGAACCATGACCTCAGTAAATTTAGTTACTTATAATGTAAGGGGGTTGAATATCCCATGTAAAAGATATAAGGTAAATAAAGAGTTGCATTTTCTGGGGGTGAATGTGGTTTGTCTTCAGGAAACACATTGCACAAGCCTCTGGGTGCAGACTGAAATCGCATCTGTTCCTGGTATGGTTTTATGTTGACATCTAGTCATTCACGAGGGGTGGCCATAGGTTTTGATAGGTCTACGGTCTTCACAGCAATGCCCTGTACACACGGTCGGACATTGATTGGACATTCCGACAACAAAATCCATGGATTTTTTCCGACGGATGTTGGCTTAAACTTGTCTTGCATACACACGGTCGCACAAAGTTGTCAGAATTTCCGAACGCCAAGAATGCGGTGACGTACACTATGTATGACTAAGCTATAAAAGGGCAGCTCAGTACCAAGCACGGCACCCTTTGGGCTCCTTTTGCTAGTCTTGTGTTAGTAAAAGTTTGGTGAGAGATAATTTGCGCTTTTTTGGACTTGTGGTTTTCAGATCATATTTCTGCTGTTCAGTTTGTGCTTGTGGGTTTGTATCTGGTCTTTAGTGCATGCAGCGAGTACCATTGATTTATCATTGTGTTCTTGTCTGTTCAATACTGATTTTCAGGTTGCTCTTCACAGGCCTTGCTGTTCTTCAGTGCGTTCTGTTAGTTCATTCTGAGCAGCCGACCGTTTTCTAGCCATGTTGCGTGTACGTACTCATCGTAGAGTTCATGCTGTGCGGGGGCTTGGTCTTGGGGTTCTTACTTTGACACAAGCCCAGTCCATGAACAGGGCGAGGAGGAGTTTATGGACCAAGAATTGGTTACTCCAGCGTGACCAATTCTGTCACATGCCTTTGCTCTGTGAGATCCGTGAGAATAATCCTGATGATTTCAGGAACTTTCTACGGATGACGGACCCTGTATTTCACCGTTTGTTGGCTTTGCTGACCCCTTATATCAGTAGGCAGGATACCTGCATGAGGTAAGCCATCACTCCGGAGCAGAGGCTAGTCGCCACTGTCAGGAACATACTGGTACTGTCCAGGGGAATATGCGTTCGCGCATGCGCACTCGGGCCCTTTCCAGAATTGTACAACAGAATTTGCCCACTGGTGTGCGCCGGTGCACTCCGCGTGCACCTGTGCGCGCCCACGCTGTTTGGCGCCAAGGAGCCTTTAAGAGTGTTACAGCTGCACCCATGCGGTGCTGTTCGTCTGCAGCTCTGTACCAGTGCTTCCTGTATCCGTTGTTGATTGCTTGCTGTTGTTACTGACCCGGCTCCATCTGACTCCTCTACCATCTCCAATCCTACCTGGCCTGCCTGACTCTGCCTATCTCTACTGTGACCCGTTGCCGAACTCCTGCTTGTCTGACTACTCCGCTATTTGCCTATTGTACTCATCTGCCTGATCTCATGCCAACCCGGACTGTCTGACTCTGCCTTTGCCTATTGCCTTGTGTTGCTGTACTCCCGGCCTTCTCATCCAGCTCCAGGTGCCGCTGTTCCTGCATCTCCTGCCTTCCAGCTTACGGATCCACATCTGCCTGCCGTCATCTGCAGTACAGCCATCCCTGGAGGATCTCTACTCAGTTCCTGTGCCGGCCGCTGCAACTTCCATCAGTCACTCCTACCCACTGTGCTCACAAAACCACTGTTCCCACTCCAGTGGCTACTGAACCAGTGCTGTAAGAGGGGTCTTCTCCTACAAGTCGGGCTCAACTACCTGGTACCTAACAGCCACCCTGTGGTACTTGGCGAAGGGGAGAAGCCTGCAGGACCTTAAGTTCTCGACAGGCATCTCCCCCCAGGCTCTGGGGATCACTATCCCAGAGACCTGTTCTGCCATTATCCAGGTCCTGCAGAAGGAATATATGAAGGTAAGATTTTTATCCTTTAACATGACATGTTATTGTATTTAATGTTTGTTAATATATTGTATTTCTTTCCTCAGTCCCTAATTACCATGATTGTAATATGCTGTGAATGTCCCCTTTGTCCACATGCATGCTGTATTTTTTTGAAATTTTTTTTGGTCCTTCATACATATTTGCCTTCACTTACCTCCCCAGCATGGTCTCCTGGGCCTATATCCACCTTGTCTACTTAATTAACAATGTATTTTGTCAGCTCCATAGTAGTGCTTTACCCCAAACACCCCCTAAAATGTTTTAAAATGTGATTTGGGCTTTAAATTCTGGCAGAGTGCCAGAGGTTTTTTTTTGGGTCCCAAAATCATTTGGAACCCTCCCTCCCCCTAACTGCTAACTCAGCTGATACCAATCCTCTATCTATCCTCAATCCTCTATCTGCTGACTTTGCCAAACCCATACACACTATACCCACCTCTTTTGTGGTCATATTTATGGATGAATTCCCCAAAGCATGTAGTGCAAGGGCCTGCCTGAATACTTTCAAATGGTATAGTTCAAAGTTTTTGTATCCTATTATTATCTTGATAGGTAATAGCAGAATGTAAAAATGTGCTAAAATGTGTACAGTGTGTATTTATATCTTTGTATTATGACACTTCTTACCTGTCCAGTGGGCTGCCAATAGTGTAAGTAAGGAGGGGCTGGCCAAAGTAATACACATTATTTAGGCATGCATCTCTCAATGAAGTGGAGAGGGTTACCTGTCCAAAACATCTCCCCCCCCCCCTAAAATTTATAAAATGGCCCATGAGAGGGGGGAGGAATCTGATAGGTGGACCTTATACCTTTGTCTTTAAATACTCCCTAAAAAGTTATACTGAAAAGAAGAAGAGAAGAAGATGAAGAAGATGAAGAGAAGAGCGGGAGCCTCCCCCCATGCCATGGGTGCGGAGCGGCCCGAGGAGAAGAAGATAGAAGACGTCGCGGAGGAGATGCTGGACGAGAACGCCAGAGGAAGAACCAGAAGAGCCAGAAGAACCAGAAGAACCAGAAGATGAAGGAAGATAGAAGAAAGAAGAAGTATTTAAATAAAGGAATTGTCAAAAACTGTCTCTTGTCATTTTTAACATTTTTGACAGTTTTTTTAGTGAAATGGTAGGGGTACTTTTGTACCCCCTTACCATTTCACACAGGGGGGGGCCGGGATCTGGGGGCCCCCTTGTTAAAGGGGGCTTCCAGATTCCGATAAGCCCCCCGCCCGCAGACCCCCACAACCACCGGCCAGGGTTGTGGGGATGAGGCCCTTGTCCTCATCAACATGGGGACAAGGTGTTTTGGGGGGCTACCCCAAAGCACCCTCCCAATGTTGAGGGCATGTGGCCTGGTACGGTTCAGGAGGGGGGGCGCACTCTCGTCCCCCCCTCTTTTCCTGCAGCCTGCCAGGTTGCGTGCTCGGAAAAGGGTCTGGTATGGGTTTTTTGGGGGACCCTACGCCGTTTTTTGGGTTTTTTTGGCGCGGGGTTCCCCTTAAAATCCATACCAGACCTGAAGGGTCTGGTATGGAATTTAGGGGGAACTCCACGTCATTTTTTTTTTAAATTTTGGCCGGGGTTCCCCTTAATATCCATACCAGACCTGAAGGGCCTGGTATGGAATTTAGGGGGACTCCCACGTCATTTTTTTTTTACATTTTGGTTCGGGGTTCCCCTTTGGGGAATTCCTATGCCGTTTTTATCAATGAACTTCTATGTGTATTGTCGGCAATGCAATAGCCGCGGGTAGTTTTAAATGGCTTTTTTCCTTCAAAATGTCATTTTGCTGTCAGACTGTTCTAAACACAGGAAACATGCGCCCCTTTACAGGCATACTATAGACACCCCCCAGGTATGAAATTTAAAGGGATATTACACTTTTATTGTTTGACTTTAAGCATTATTAAAATCACTGCTCCTGAAAAAACGGCCGTTTTTAAAACTTTTTTTTGCATTGATCCATGTCCCCTGGGGCAGGACCCAGGTCCCTAAACACTTTTTATGACAATAACTTGCATATTAGCCTTTAAAATTAGCACTTTTGATTATTCATGTTCGTGTCCCATAGACTTTAACGGTGTTCGCGTGTTCGAACAAACTTTTTTCCTGTTCGCATGTTCTGGTGCGAACCGAACAGGGGGGTGTTCGGCTCATCCCTAATTGTATTGTTGGCAGTTGTGTCGGCTACTTACGAGTTCCTGTATGTGGACGTGGGGAAGAATGGCCGGATGTCAGATGGTGGAGTCATCGCCCACACAGAGTTCTACAGGCATAACCAGAATGGCAGCTTGGACTTGCCACCTCCAGAAGACACAAAAGGACTCCCATTCGTCTTCGTTGCGGATGAAGCGTTTGTTTTGGGGGACCATCTTATGCGGCCATTTCCTATGAGGACCCTCACCCCGGACCAGAGGATTTTAAATTACCGGCTACCAGAGCCAGAAGAGTGGTGGAGAACACGTTTGGAATAATGGCCAGCCGGTTCCGCCTATTTCCTACACCGATACACATGGCGGAATATAAACTCAATCACATCATCCTGGCTTGCTGTGTTCTCCACAACTTTTTAAGGAGAAATTCTGTGAACTATGCTGGCCCAGTAGGGCCTGAAGCCAGAATTAATCTAAATGAACCAACCCTGCCGGCGCTTGAAGCTGGCCGTCCTGACTTGCCCCCCCCCAGAATGCCCACGAGGTCCGTCTAAGATACATGGAATACTTTGCAGGTAGGGGGGCCATCAATATGCCAGACAATGTCTGAGACAATTTTTCAATAAAAAAATATATTAAACTGAACAAATATTTGCTTAGATTTATTGCTTGGCTTTCTTTTAGCTGACCCTGACTGAAATTTGGGGAGTCCTGAAAATGGCATAATTGTGTAAAATTAGAAAGCACTGTTGGGTGTTATTTACTAAAGGCAAATACACTTTGCACTACAAGTGCACTTGAGACTGCACTGAAACTGCACTTGTAGTGCAAAGTGGATTTGCCTTTAGTAAATAACCCCCATTGTCACTGAAAACACCAACTTTACAATAAAAAAATGCTTGAGCATTGAAAGAAGAAGCCACTCATTGATTGATTGATTCTCAATCTTTTTAATCAAAGCACAATCACATGTGCATTTATAAAAGGTTTTTAAAACAAACCAACATGTTTGTTGTATAACAATTTTTTAGGTGACATTAAAAGTACAAATTTCCTTTTAAGGTAAAACAGGCATATTTCAAACCAACAAGAAATACACAACTCTGGAACTTACAAAGTTCAACTTTTGTAGAAATTGAAGGCAATATCAGACATAAATATTTATAAACTGGGTTTGATATTGCGTTCAGCAGATGAGGTGAAGTCACCCCTGGAAAAGCCAAATTTTGAAGATGCACACAAATTGCCGAATGTCAACATGTGCTAGCTGCCATATGGGGGATCAATGGACGTGTTTTGTGGGTGCAACTCCTTCCTCTCAGCTACTTTATTATTGAGGAAGGGGTTGCACCCCCAAAACGCGTACGTTCATCTCCCGTGATGGCAGATAGCACATGTCTTCAAAATTTGGCTTTTCTAGAATATGTCAAAAAATGTTCTAAAAATTGTCAGAAAAACAAAGTAGAAATAAGTTAGGGATTTCGAGGGGTTTTAAACTCTCCCTAAAACATCAATGATATTCTTCATTTTGTTTTGAACATCATTGATGTTTTGCTTGATGTTTTCCAAGTCCCTATTACACCCCATGATCTCCCCGATCAGGATCTGGGCACTTTCACTGGTGAAATGACCTTCATCCACAACATCACCTAAAAATATAGAAAAAAAAATACACCATGTATTATAAATATGCCGGCATCCATCTCTTACCTGAAGCTGTGGTCGCAGACACTCACCTGTTGTTGTGACAATTTCTACATCTCCCTCCTCCTCCTGTTGTGTTTGTGGGATTTCCACTTCTTCGTGAGGTGGAGGTCTGTTGTCTCCTCTGATGAGTGGTGTCCTCTGAGTCTTTTTTCCCCTATGTAAACAAAAAAAAGGTATACTTAGCACATAGATATTTGATGGCAGAAATGGAAATATGAAACATTGCTTGGAAGTGGGGTACAATTGTCTATTTTGGCAGAGTTGCAAGATGAAGAAATATTTTTTTCCTTTGTCAAGCTTGAATACTTACCTGTTTTGTACAAGCTTCACAGATGGAGACACCCCTATAGTATACACTGGAGCACCTGTGTGGGCCCCCTAATAAAAAGGGTGTTCTTGTGTCCAACATGAGTGCTCCAGCGTCCAGATGTGTAAACAGCTGCTGAGTGTCCTCTCCTTACACAGAATTTAGTTTGCATTTCATTCTAGTTACAAACACATCTAGACAACAAAATTATTTTAAGAGAAGTAGGCCAGAAAATATGTATTGAAATGCATCTGGACAAAACATGTTGTTTTATTGGCCGAATGAACAATGTTTCCTACGAACGAATAATGTGTCCATGAACATGAAAGTTGCCATTTTAAACTGTACAATAGTAAAGAAAAGCACATGGAGCAGCAAGAACGTAATAAAAAGAAAGATTAGGAACACAGGACAACTACTTACTTTTTTGCAGCACTCTCCTGATCCTTCTATACTGATCGTGCTCCCTGATTTGAGGTCCAACCACCGCTTCCTGAGTTGATCTTTGGATCGCCGTACCCCAAAATTATGGTGCAGACTCTTCACAACTTTCGCCATGATCTTGGCCTTTCTGACATTGGGGTTGGGGTAAGGTCCATACTTCCCGTCATAGTCGGCCCTCTTCAGTATGTCGACCATCTCCACCATCTCAACAAAGGGCATATTTGAGGCCTTAAATTGTCTCCTCCGATATCATGACGTTTCTGGCTCCGGCCTCTCCTCCTCCTCCTCGTTGCTGCTATTATCATGCACCTGTTCTGTCTCCGCCATGTGTTCTTCCCCACTGCGTGGAACAAGAAGGGGCGGGGAATAGACTAGAAAGAAAATCAGGGGCGGGCGGAGTTTCATGCATGCGCAGTGTATATAAAGCATAACATGCGCGCGTAGTACATACGATCTGTGAGCGGAGGAAAGAGTAGAGGAAGCGCCAATTGTGATAATGAAGGTACCATTTAAACTTGGGCCTATACTGCTTAGAAATTTAGGCCTATATTGGGACAAGATTAGGAGACTTTAGCCTGACATTAGGGTTTGTCTTGTGTTGTGTCTTGCAGAGAAAATTGATATATTGAATGATCAGAACTTTATCCCCATATTCATTGATATGTTCAGGAAGCTGCCCTGTCTGTGGCAGGTAAACCACCCACATTATAAGAATCAAACAAAGAGGAAGGCAGCGCTGGATACAATTCTGGAATTTGTGAAGCCGGTGATCCCCACGGCATACATCACCTATTTGAAGGCCCTAATTGGTGGCATGAGGAGCACTTATCTAAGGAAGCACAAAAAGATCCAGGATTCCCTTAGATCAGGAGCTGCATATGACATTTATGTCCCCAGGCTGTGGTACTATGACAGACTGCATTTTCCTGGCAGGTCAGACTGAACCCAGGCCAGCACTCTCCACTCTTCCTTCTACGCTTCCTTCCACCCCAGCTGAGGCTTCAGACGCCCAACCTGGGCCTTCCAGGCAGCAACATGTGGAGGTGCCCAGCTTAAGCCAGGTATAGCATTCTTCTAAATAATTCTGTTGGTTAATTTAATTATGTTAAATCTATGTTAGTTTGGATTACTAATTTATAATTGTGATTGATGAACCAAAAACTAAAACGATGTCCCTTTTTCATACACAGGAAAGTCTCAGCCAGGAGGTGGCTGGGCCCAGTAGCCTGCCTGATACTCAGGTCCCTCCCCTGCACCAGGATGACAGGAAAAATGACAGGAAGAGGAGTAACCTGGAGGAGGCAGCAACTGGCCTATTTGGAAGGCTACTGAGGCCCTCAGAACCCCCCATAGTGTTCAAGAGGACTTTGCATACATAACAGCCTGCAAAATGCAGGAAATGGAGGAGGGTCAATGCCTAATATGTGAGTATCTCATCTTCCAAGCCCTAAATAAGGGGTTGATGGGCCTACTCACAAGCCAAAGCCACGTTTGTGAGCTCAACCATGGTCCTCCTCCTCCAGGTACTCCTCCTCCTGCCACACCTCCAACACCATAGCCACAGCCTGGAAGGAAGCATCTAAGGAAGACCAGAGAGTGATGGCCCTGGGTTCAGTCTGGTCTGAGAAAAGATGCAGGCTCTTGTATGACCACAGCCTAGGGACAATACATGTCATCTGCTGCTGTTCATGATCTCTTGGACTTCTGGACCAGATTGTACTCCCTTATATATGGACTCCTCAGGTCACCAATTTTGCAGTAAAATAGTTGATGTGTGCCCTGGGGGCCAAAGGCTTTGCCAATTTCTGCAGTTTATCCAGCATTGCCTCCCTCTTTGTTTGGTTATGACCCCTAATAAACTTATTTTTTTTCTATTATACTCGCCTATGTGGGTTTTCATTCAAAAAGGACAGTTTGTTTGTGAGGAGGCAGGTACATTTCAAAAATACAATGTGAAATTAACAAGAGAGACCAACACCAAGCAACCTCCTTGAGATTAAATTATACAAGATAATAATTGTGTTATGGTAACTTGACACACAAAACACACCCAAAACTATTCTGGAGTTATATATAAAAAAACAAACAAAAAAAAACAAGATCAGGATTTAAAGAAATCCTAAAGAAAAAAATTTAATCTAAAAACATAAAAAAAAAAAAAAATTCGGTAGATGTGACAAATCAAAATATTATATTGATGAAATCACGATAAATAATAAAGAGAGAAGTTTGTGAGAACTCTGTGTGAATATGAGCAGCAAAACAACTTAATTCTTCTAGCATTATAAAGAAAAAGAGAGTGCGCTGCATTAAACAATTTAAAACATTGCAGCGTGACGAAAGTGCTATATCCATTCTGAAACGCTAATTTTACCAGACCGAGCAGTTCCGTCTCTGAATTTATTCTGAGCATGCGTGGCACTTTGTGTGTCGGAATTGGCCACACACGGTCGGAATTGACGCAATCAGATTTTGTTGTCGGAAAATTTTTTAGCCTGCTCTCACACTTTGTGTGTTGGAGATTCCGATGGAGAAAGTCTGATGGAGCCCACACACGGTCGGAATTTCCGACAACAAGCTCCAATCGCACATCTTCCTTTGGATAATCTGACCGTGTGTATGGGGCATAAGAGAGCAGCAGGCGAAACCTGAGGGCAGGTTTCTTTTTATAAAGGGGAGACTGTTCAACATGGAATGTACATTGGCAAACATTTATTCCCCAAATAGGGAACCAGATAAATTTTTAAGGAAGGTCTTGAAAAAACTGGAGGTATTTAAGGAAGGTAAACTTATAATAGCAGGAGATTTAAATCTGAGTATAGACCCTCGGGTGGATACTACGGGGGGCCCTTCTCGATATATACACCTGAAAGGCAAAAGGCAGTAAAAAAAAATGTTACTTGAGTGTCAGCTGGTAGATGTATGGAGAGTTAGGCACCCAAGGAAAAGGGATTATACCTTCTATTCCCCAGTCCATGGGTCATTCTCAAGGATTTAAACATAAAATCCAATAATAAATATATTACGGCGCTAGAAACAGTCCAGAAAGGTCTGAAGAATGGGAGAAGTCCAATCACCAGATATAGTGCAGATGTGAAGGGGGCACTCGTCACCACGTGATAATGTAGTCTGCTTACCAGAAGGCTATACAGATTAGGCATGTATGGATATTCCTTAATAACATCCAGCAAGTCCAGCTCCCTGGAACCCCTCGTCATCACAGACAGCAACCTCCGTATAACTTCCTTCACAGATCTACAACTCCCAGTAATCGCATCAATAGTAATAGTAATAGTAATAAAACAATTTTATTGTAGTAACTTACAGTTAGAAGTTCAAATTTGCATGCATCAAAAAAGGACAATCAGCGTGCTGGTGTCAACCTGCCTGACATGTTTCTTCCTAACGGATGTCTTCAGAGGCGTGGCTTCAATGACCACCACACGCTATATATATACAAAGGTTAATGGGTGGATCAGAGGGGAAACGATCAACCCAAACATTAACAGCTGGGCATAGCTCAGTGTGCATCTATCGTACGGCGCGCCGTGCGCAAGCGCACCAGATGCAACCACCAGAATGTAACGTGTGGAGATGACTATACGTCACTCCACACATAGCTAGAATGTAAACAACGCACTGCGCATGTCTACATCCATAGAAAACCCTGATGGATTAAACGTAGTTGGCAACAGCTGAGGTGACCTCACGTCACCGACAGCAAAAACAAAAAAACTGATAGGATAAAGACAGTGGCAACAGATGATGTCATGCCGCATCATAGCCAACAGCCCGTCCAATGGAAAAGAGTTAAAAAAGGTAAAAATATATCAAATAAGCGCGAACAAACTGCCTGCCAGCGCATACCATGATATACAGCCAGGAGGAGAAAAAAAAACGCTAAGCATATTTATTCTGTCTAACACTAAATGGACTGAAATGCAGTAAAATGCAAGTTCACATATTCCAAATAAAAATATAATTTAATACATAAAATAGACCCCAATATATGCAAACTAGAAATCAATAAAATGTCATTGAAAAAATCATGTACAAACTACTCAAAAAGGGCTATGAGTATATATAAAAACATTATTTTTAGAAAAATTCTAAACAAAACAAAGAATGTGGAATGTGTTAAAGCTAGCGGTTGTTAATGAAGCTATTAACATCCCACTGCACATTCAACCCGTAGGGTGTATACCATTTCAAGGTGTGTATCCACCGGGTTTCCAACCTCGAAATTTCTCTCTTGGTATAGCTACCTCTCCAATGATGTGTGAAATGATCAATGGCAGTAATAATAGTCACCGCTGAGTTTTTATTGTGACATTCCAGATAGTGACGTGATACTGTGTGTTTAGGAAAACCCTTCTTTATATTCATTAGATGTTCTTTAACATGCACATTCATGGCTCTCATAGTGTGACCCACATATTGTAGACCGCATGGACAGGTCAATAAGTACACCACGTTTTTAGATGTACAAGTAATAAAGGTGTCTATATCAAAAACCTTTGCAGTAGAGTTTGACTTGAACTGACAGATTTTTTTGTTTTTATTGCTATTAATGCGACTCACTTTACATTTGCGACACGGGAAGAAACCTTTAGAGTTCTGGAAGAAGGAGACCCTATTGGGGGCATCAAGAACATTAGGGGCAACCTGCAATCCGAAGGGAGGTACTCCTCTATAGATAACCTGTGGATGTTCAGGTAGAGAGGGGCCCAAAATGTTATCATTCTTTAACACGGCCCAATGTTTTTTGAGGATTTTCTTTATATCATAATGTTGTCATGAGTAGGTGGTCAGTAGAGAGAACTCGTGAGTGTTATTATTATTGATAGCTCTGTCTCTTACCTTCAACATTATAGCCCTATCCATGGTGGCAACCTCTTCAATGGTTTTATACAAGTCGGCATTAAGATACCCTTTTTCCAAAAACGTGGTTTTAAGATCAGAGGCCTGCACCAAAAAGTCTTCCCTGAAAGTACAGTTACGCCTTAGACGGGTTAAATTGACTTTTAGGAACTGCTTTCAACCATGACGGATGGTGGCAACTCCCCTGTCAAATGTAGCCATTTCGATCTGTCTCCTTAAAGAAAGTTGTGGTCCTAAATTATTATCAAAAATCTGTATATTCAAATCCAGAAAGTGAATGGCAACCCTACTCATTTCGAATTGTAGGGATATGCCCAAGTTGTTCTGATTCAATACCTGCATATAATTGGTCAGCGATGTTTCATCACAATCCCATAGAAGGAGGATGTTGTCTATATATCTGCCCCAGTACACCAATTCTGGCCGCCTGTCAGCATAGACGACATCCTCCTCCCATTTGGCCATGAACAAATTAGCCATACTGGGCGCAAATTTTGCGCCCATAGCTACCCCTCTGTTTTGGAGGTAAAAAGAACCCCCAAACCAGAAGTAATTGTGTGTCATGGCAAACCTAAGCAGCAATAAAATGAATTCCTTCTGTGAAGAGACCAACTGATTATCTCTATTGAGGAAGGAGTCCACTGCATCCAAACCATCGGAATGGGATATGATGGTGTATAATGAAGACACATCGGCAGTGGCCATGATGTAACCATACTTCCACTCAAGAGTCTCCAAAACCTGTAAAACCTGAGAGGAATCCTTCAGAAAAGAAGGGGTCTGAGATACCAAAGGTTGTAAGAACCCATCAATATATTTCCCAATACGGGAGGTAACGGAATCCAACCCGCTAATAATGGGCCTCCCTGGCGGGTTAACTAAACTTTTGTGGATTTTTGGTAAAAAATAAATAACTGGAATCGGAGGGGCGATAGGAACCAAAAATGCTTTTTCCTTTTTATTAATCAAGTGTTTGTTAAAACCCTTCTCAATGAGTTTCTCTAACTCTCTTTTATATTTTTCAGTAGGATCATGAAGGAGGGGGAGATAAGTTTTGGTATCGGACAAAATTCTCCTCATTTCAGAAGTATGAGCTTCTTTATCTAAGATAACAATCCCCCCCCCCTTTGTCAGCTGGTCGAACAATTATGTCACCCCTATCTTTTAGGGCTTTCATCCCATCTTGAAACTTCTGATTATTTGGATCTTTACGAATTTTCAGTTTTTCTAGATCGTTCAAAACTAGATCCTTAAAAACTGAAATGGACAGTGGAACAAAACCCGGACATCCTCCTCCTATGGGATGGTGATGAAACATTGCTAACCAATTATATGCAGGTATTGAATCAGAACAACTTGGGCATATCCCTACAATTCGAAATGATACAAGGGTATCTTAATGCTGATTTGGATAAAACCATTGAAGAGGTTGCCACCATGGATAAGGCTATAATGTTGAAGGGAAGAGACAGAGCTATCAATAATAATAACACTCATGAGTTCTCTTTACTGACCACCTACTCACGACAACATTATGATATAAAGAAAATCCTCAAAAAACATTGGGCCGTGTTAAAGAATGATAAAATTTTGGGCCCCTCTCTACCTGAACATCCACAGGTTATCTATAGAGGAATAGAAGAATACCTCCCTTGAGATTGCAGGTTGCCCCTAATGTTCTTGATGCCCCCAGTAGGATCTCCTTCTTCCAGAACTCTTAAGGTTTCTTCCCATGTCGCAAATGTAAAGTGTGTTGCATTAATAGCAATAAAAACAAAAAAATCTGTCAGTTCAAGTCAAACTCTACTGCAAAGGTTTTAGATATAGACACCTTTATTACTTGTTCATCTAAAAACGTGGTGTACTTATTGACCTGTCCATGCGGTCTACAATATGTGGGCCGCACTATGAGAGCCATGAATGTGCGTGTTAAAGAACATCTAACGAATATAAAGAAGGGTTTTCCTAAACATACAGTATCACGTCACTATCTGGAATGTCACAATAAAAACCCAGCGGGGACTATTATTACTGCCTTTGATCGTTTCACACCTCATTGGAGAGGTAGCTATACCAAGAGAGAAATTTCGAGGTTGGAAACCCGGTGGATACACACCTTGAAATGTTATACGCCCTACGGGTTGAATGTGGAATGGGATGTTAATAGCTTGATTAATAACAGCTAGCTTTAACACATTCCACATTCTTTGTTTTGTTCAGGATTTTTCTAAAAATAATGTTTTTATATATACTCATAGCCCTTTTTGAGTAGTTTGTACATGATTTTTTCAATGACATTTTATTGATTTCTAGTTTGCATATATTGGGGTCTATTTTATGTATTGTATTATATTTTTTTATTTGGAATATGTGAACTTATATTTAACTGCATTTCAGTCCGTTAAGTGTTAGACAGACTGAATATGCTTAGCGTTTTTTTTCCTCCTCCTGGCTGTATATCATGGTACGCGCTGGCAGGCAGTTTGTCCACGCTTATTGGATATATTTTTACCTTTTTTAACTCTTTTCCATTGGACGGGCTGTTGGCTATGTTGGCATCGCATCATCTGTTGCCACTGTCATTATCCTATCAGTTTTTTGTTTTTGCTGTCAGTGACGTGAGGTCGCGTCAGCTGTTGCCAACTACGTTTAATCCATCAGGGTTTTCTATGGATGTAGACATGCGCAGTGCGTTGTTTACATTCTAGCTATGTGCGGAGTGATGTATAGTCATCTCCTCACATTACATGCCGGTGGTTGCATCTTGTGCGCTTGCGATAGATGCACACTAAGCTATGCTCAGCTGTTAATGTTTGGGTTGATCATCTCCCCTCCGATCCACCCATTAACCTTTGTATATATATATATATATATATATATATATATATATTGTGCGGTGGTCATTGAAGCCACGCCTCTGAAGACATCCTTTAGAAAGAAACATGTCAGGCAGGTTGACACCAGCACGCTGAACGCTGCAGCTGATTGTCCTTTTTTGATGCATGCAAATTTGAACTTCTAACTGTAAGTTACTACAATAAAATTGTTTTATTACTATTACGGGCTTCACTATGGGTCCTTCATTTCTCTTCCTGGGTATTTGATGACCACATATTGGAAAGACCCACCTTTGATGCGATTACTGGGAGTTGTAGATCTGTGAAGGAAGTTATACGGAGGTTGCTGTCTGTGATGACGAGGGGTTCCAGGGAGCTGGACTTGCTGGATGTTATTGAAGAATATCCATACATGCCTAATCTGTACAGCCTTCTGGTAAGCAGACTACATTATCACGTGGTGACGAGTGCCCCTTCATATCTGCACTATATCTGGTGATTGGACTTCTCCCATTCTTCAGACCTTTCTGGACTGTTTCTAGTGCCGCAATATATTTCTTATTGGATTTTATGCTTGATATCAATGAACTTTGCTGGCTGCTTGCTTACACATTTTGATTAGCGCAAATTTTTTCCTTTATGATCCATTCTCAAGGATTGATTACATCCTTATAGAACATCAATTATTACCGTATCTTAAAAAATGGAGATTAAAGCAATAACTCTCTGATCATGCCCCAGTAGTGATGCAACTAGAATTATCGCAAGAGCCTACCGGGGGAAGGAACTGGAGATTAAATGACTCTCTCACTCAGGACTTTGAGGTAAATAAAAAAGTTGAGCAAGAGTTGGAGACTTTTTTTGCGACTAATGATACACCAGAAAAACCCCGGTCAACTTTATGGGAAACACACAAGGTCTTTATAAGGGGAATATTGATAGGGGTTGGAGCTGGGAAGAAGAAAGAGAGTGGGGAGAAACTTAAAACCTTATATAAAGAGATTTATGACTTGGAACAAATGACAAGACCCCAGGGAATCCCAGAGACGAGAATTAAAGGTAAAAAGAGAGGAATTAGTACAACTGTTATGCTCCATCACACATTTTCCATCAGATTTTCCGACACACAAAGCTTGAGAGCAGGCTATAAATTTTTCCGACAACAAAATCCGTTGTCGGAATTTCCGATCGTGTGTACACAAATCCGACGCACAAAGTGCCACGCATGCTCAGAATAAGAGATGAAAGCTATTGGCTACTGCCTCGTTTATAGTCCCGACGTACGTGTTTTACGTCACCATGTTCAGAATGATCAGATTTTCCGACAACTTTGTGTGACCGTGTGTATGCAAGACAAGTTTGAGCCAACATCCGTCGGAAAAAATCCTAGGATTTTGTTGTCGGAATGTCTGATCAATGTCCAACCGTGTGTACGGGGCAAAAGAACAGGACAAAAAACAGGCTTTTTATATAGTTAATAAAGAAAGGTATTAATGGGGTAATAAACCTGGGAAATGTCTGGCCAGAGTAGTAAGGGAGAAAAAAAGTTTATCCTTTATCCCAAAAATTTAAAATGCGACGGGGAAGATGGTATATTCGTCTCCTGAAATAGCGAAAGTATTTCATGCATATTATAGCACGTTATATAAGGTGAATCAGAGACGGGATGATATAGAGAAACACGATGTAGAAGTTTAGGAGTACCTGCAGGGCCTAGACCTTCCCAAGGTGCCTAAGGAGGAACTGGAACAACTTGAAACCCCAATTTCTCAGGAAGAGGTGGCAAGTGCAATAAAAAGTATGGCCCTGGGAAAGAGCCCGGGCCCTGACGGGTACTCTATTCTGTACTATAAAAGATTTCAGAGAATCTTGATACCTAAACTATGTGAATATTTGAACACTCTAGCAGAAGAAGAGACTTTGCGGGAGGAATCATTATTGGCTTATGTAACTCTCATTCCAAAAGAAGGGAAGGACCCATCAGTTCCAGTGAGTTATAGGCCAATATCTCTGTTAATTACGGATATAAAAATTTTCGCTAAAATAATTGCAGAGAGATTAAAACCGCTACTCCCGAGTTGGATACATAATGATCAAGTAGGATTTGTGAAAGGGAGAGAGGGAAGAGATAACTGCCTTAAATCAATGTTTTTGATCCATGAAGTACAAAGGGGGAGACGACAGTTGCTTTTCTGACGATAGATGCTGAAAAAGCATTCGACAGGGTGGACTGGGAGTTTATGCTCAGAACATTAAGATACCTAAGTTTGGGGACTAAGATGATGAAATGGATATCTGCTTTTTATTATCACCCAACATCGAAAATCAGAGTAAACGAGAATTTATCCTTATCCCTTGAATTATTCAACGGGACAAGGCAGGGGTGCCCCCTCTCCCCAATGCTTTTTATAATTGCATTGGAACCACTGTTGGCAGCAGTCCGTATGAATTCGGATATCGGAGGGGTGAGAGTGAGAAAACGAGAATACAGGGTAGCTGCTTACGCGGATGATCTGCTATTCTATATGTCCAACCCTAGGATAACAATCCCGAGTACACTGAGGGAGCTGAGCAGATATGGAAAACTATCTAACTTTAAAATAAATATGTCCAAATCCAAGAGTCTTAACATTAATATTCCAAGGGAGGAACAATTGGCAATTCAGCCCGAAATTCCCCTTCGTATGGTGTAACAAGGGATTGGGGTATTTGGGCATAAAGTTGACGGCATCCCTGGGGAATATGTTTGAGGCAAATTATATACCAGTGCTTAATAAGATTAACCACTTGCCGACCGCCGCACGACGATGTACGTCGACAGAGCGGCACGGGCAGGCAAAAGGGCTTACCTGTACGTCCCTGCCTGCCCGCGGGTGGGGGGTCCGATCGGACCCCCCCCGGTGCCTGCGGCGGTCGGCAAATGTCCCCCGGCGATCGGTGGTGAGGGGGAGGCCATCCATTCGTGGCCCCCCCCTCGCGATCGCTCCCAGCCAATGGGATAATTTCCCTGCCTCTGTATTGTACACAGAGGCAGAGGAAATGATGTCATCTCTCCTCGGCTCGGTATTTTCCGTTCCGGGCCGAGGAGAGAAGACTGAACTGTGAGTGCACAACACACACACACACAGTAGAACATGCCAGGCACACATTACACCCCGATCACCCCCCCGATCGCCCCCCGATCCCCCCCCTGTCACAAACTAACACCAAGCAGGTTTTTTTTTTTTTTTTCTGATTACTGCATAGTGTCAGTTTGTGACAGTTAGTGTGTTAGGGCAGTGAGTGTTAGGCCCCCTTTAGGTCTAGGGTACCCCCCTAACCCCCCCTAATAAAGTTTTAACCCCTTGATCACCCCCCGTCACCAGTGTTGCTAAGCGATCATTTTTCTGATCGCTATATTAGTGTCGCTGGTGACGCTAGTTAGGGACGTAAATATTTAGGTTCGCCGTCAGCGTTTTATAGCGTTGGGGACCCCCATATACTATCTAATAAATGTTTTAACCCCTTGATTGCCCCCTAGTTAACCCTTTCACCACTGATCACCGTATAACCGTTACGGGTGACGCTGGTTAGTTTGTTTATTTTTTATAGTGTCAGGGCACCCGCCGTTTATTACCGAATAAAGGTTTAGCCCCCTGATCGCCCGGCGGTGATATGCGTCGCCCCAGGCAGCGTCAGATTAGCGCCAGTACCGCTAACACCCACGCACGCAGCATACGCCTCCCTTAGTGGTATAGTATCTGTATGGATCAATATCTGATCCAATCAGATCTATACTAGCGTCCCCAGCAGTTTAGGGTTCCCGAAAACGCAGTTAGCGGGATCAGCCCAGATACCCGCTAGCACCTGCGTTTTGCCCCTCCGCCCGGCCCAGCCCACCCAAGTGCAGTATCGATCGATCACTGTCACTTACAAAACACTAAACGCATAACTGCAGCGTTCGCATAGTCAGGCCTGATCCCTGCGATCGCTAACAGTTTTTTTGGTAGCGTTTTGGTGAACTGGCAAGCACCAGCCCCAGGCAGCGTCAGATTAGCGCCAGTACCGCTAACACCCACGCAAGCACCGTACACCTCCCTTAGTGGTATAGTATCTGATCGGATCAATATCCGATCCGATCAGATCTATACTAGCGTCCCCAGCAGTTTAGGGTTCCCAAACACGCAGTGTTAGCGGGATCAGCCCAGATACCTGCTAGCACCTGCGTTTTTCCCGTCCGCCCGGCCCAGCCCAGCCCACCCAAGTGCAGTATCAATCGATCACTGTCACTTATAAAACACTAACCGCATAACTGCAGCGTTCGCAGAGTCAGGCCTGATCCCTGCGATCTCTAACAGTTTTTTTGGTAGCGTTTTGGTGAACTGGCAAGCACCAGCCCCAGGCAGCGTCAGATTAACGCCAGTACCGCTAACACCCACGCACGCAGCATACGCCTCCCTTAGTGGTATAGTATCTGATCGGATCAATATCTGATCTGATCTGATCTATACTAGCGTCCCCAGCAGTTTAGG
The DNA here is from genome assembly GCA_037952925.1 of Lithobates clamitans. Classification (NCBI taxonomy): domain Eukaryota; kingdom Metazoa; phylum Chordata; class Amphibia; order Anura; family Ranidae; genus Lithobates; species Lithobates clamitans. Next base: position 3,451,738 of record JBBGZY010001120.1, read on the forward strand.
GTTCCCACAAACGCAGTGTTAGCGGGATCAGCCCAGATACCTGCTAGCACCTGCGTTTTGCCCCTCCGCCCGACCCAGCCCAGCCCCCCCAAGTGCAGTATCGATCGATCACTGTCACTTACAAAACACTAAACGCATAACTGCAGCGTTCGCAGAGTCAGGCCTGATCCCTGCGATCGCTAACAGTTTTTTTGGTAGTGTTTTGGTGAACTGGCAAGCACCAGCGGCGTAGTACACCCCGGTCGTAGTCAAACCAGCACTGCAGTAACACTTGGTGACGTGGCGAGTCCCATAAGTGCAGTTCAAGCTGGTGAGGTGGCAAGCACAAGTAGTGTCCCGCTGCCACCAAAAAGACAAACACAGGCCCGTCGTGCCCATAGTGCCCTTCCTGCTGCATTCGCCAATCCTAATTGGGAACCCACCACTTCTGCAGCGCCCATACTTCCCCCATTCACATCCCCAACCAAATGCAGTCGGCTGCATGAGAGGCATTTTTATGTCCTCCCGAGTACCCCTACCCAACGAACCCCCCCAAAAAAGATGTCGTGTCTGCAGCAAGCGCGGATATAGGCGTGACACCCGCTATTATTGTCCCTCCTGTCCTGACAATCCTGGTCTTTGCATTGGTGAATGTTTTGAACGCTACCATGCACTAGTTGACTATTAGCGTAGGGTACAGCATTGCACATACTAGGCACACTTTCACAGGGTCTCCCAAGATGCCATCGCATTTTGAGAGACCCGAACCTGGAACCGGTTACAGTTATAAAAGTTAGTTACAAAAAAAAGTGTAAAAAAAAAAAAAAAAATACAAAAATATAAAATAAAAAAAAAATAGTTGTCGTTTTATTGTTCTTTCTCTCTCTCTATTCTCTCTCTCTATTGTTCTGCTCTTTTTTACTGTATTCTATTCTGCAATGTTTTATTGTTATTATGTTTTATCATGTTTGCTTTTCAGGTATGCAATTTTTTATACCTTACCGTTTACTGTGCTTTATTGTTAACCATTTTTTTGTCTTCAGGTACGCCATTCACGACTTTGAGTGGTTATACCAGAATGATACCTGCAGGTTTAGGTATCATCTTGGTATCATTCTTTTCAGCCAGCGGTCAGCTTTCATGTAAAAGCAATCCTAGCGGCTAATTAGCCTCTAGACTGCTTTTACAAGCAGTGGGAGGGAATGCCCCCCCCCCCCAACGTCTTCCGTGTTTTTCTCTGGCTCTCCTGTCTCAACAGGGAACCTGAGAATGCAGCCGGTGATTCAGCCAGCTGACCATAGAGCTGATCAGAGACCAGAGTGGCTCCAAACATCTCTATGGCCTAAGAAACCGGAAGCTACGAGCATTTTATGACTTAGATTTCGCCGGATGTAAACAGCGCCATTGGGAAGTTGGGAAAGCATTTTATCACACCGATCTTGGTGTGGTCAGATGCTTTGAGGGCAGAGGAGAGATCTAGGGTCTAATAGACCCCAATTTTTTCAAAAAAGAGTACCTGTCACTACCTATTGCTATCATAGGGGATATTTACATTCCCTAAAATAACAATAAAAATGATTTAAAAAAAAAATGAACAGTTTAAAAATAAGCTAAAAAAGCAAAAAAAAATTTTTTAAAAAAGCACCCCTGTCCCCCCTGCTCTCGCGCTAAGGCGAACGCAAGCGTCGGCCTGGTGTCAAATGTAAACAGCAATTGCACCATGCATGTGAGGTATCGCCGCGAAGGTCAGATCGAGGGCAGTAAGTTTAGCAGTAGAACTCCTCTGTAAATCTAAAGTGGTAACCTGTAAAGGCTTTTAAAGGCTTTTAAAAATGTATTTAGTTTGTCGCCACTGCACGTTTGTGCGCAATTTTAAAGCATGTCATGTTTGGTATCCATGTACTCGGCCTAAGATCATCTTTTTTATTTCATCAAACATTTGGGCAATATAGTGTGTTTTAGTGCATTAAAATGTAAAAAAGTGTGTTTTTTCCCCAAAAAATGCGTTTGAAAAATCGCTGCGCAAATACTGTGTGAAAAAAAAAATGAAACACCCACCATTTTAATCTGTAGGGCATTTGCTTTAAAAAAATATATAATGTTTGGGGGTTCAAAGTAATTTTCTTGCAAAAAAAAATTATGTTTTTATGTAAACAATAAGTGTCAGAAAGGGCTTTGTCTTCAAGTGGTTAGAAGAGTGGGTGATGTGTGACATAAGCTTCTAGATGTTGTGCATAAAATGCCAGGACAGTTCAAAACCCCCCCAAATGACCCCATTTTGGAAAGTAGACACCCCAAGCTATTTGCTGAGAGTCATGTTGAGTCCATGGAATAATTTATATTGTGACACAAGTTGCGGGAAAGAGACAATTTTTTATTTTTTTTATTTTTTTTTTGCGCAAAGTTGTCACTAAATGATATATTGCTCAAACATGCCATGGGAATATGTGAAATTACACCCCAAAATACATTCTGTTGCTTCTCCTGAGTACGGGGATACCACATGTGTGAGACTTTTTGGGAGCCTAGCCGCGTACGGGACCCCGAAAACCAAGCACCGCCTTCAGGCTTTCTAAGGCCGTAAATTTTTGATTTCACTCTTCACCGCCTATCACAGTTTCGGAGGCCATGGAATGCCCAGGTGGCAAAAAAAAAAACCCAAATGACCCCATTTTGGAAAGTAGACACCCCAAGCTATTTGATGAGAGGTATAGTGAGTATTTTGCAGACCTCACTTTTTGTCACAAAGTTTTGAAAATTGAAAAAAGAAAAAAAAAATTTTTTTTCTCGTCTTTCTTTATTTTCAAAAACAAATGAGAGCTGCAAAATACTCACCATGCCTCTCAGAAAATAGCTTGGGGTGTCTACTTTCCAAAATGGGGACATTTGGGGGGGGTTTGTGCCACCTGGGCATTCCATGGCCTCCGAAACTGTGATAGGCAGTGAGGAGTAAAATCAAAAATGTACGCCCTTAGAAATCCTGAAGGCGGTGATTGGTTTTCGGGGTCCTGTACGCGGATAGGCTCCCAAAAAGTCCCACACATGTGGTATCCCCATACTCAGGAGAAGCAGCTAAATGTATTTTGGGGTGCAATTCCACATATGCCCATGGCCTGTGTGAGCAATATATCATTTAGTGACAACTTTGTGCAAAAAAAAATAAAAAAATGTGTCACTTTCCCGCAACTTGTGTCAAAATATAAAACATTCCATGGACTCAACATGCCTCAAAGCAAATAGCTTGGGGTGTCTACCTTCCAAAATGGGGTCATTTGGGGGGGTTTTATGTCATCTGGGCATTTTATGGCCTTCAAAACTGTGATAGGTAGTGAGGAGTAAAATCAAAAATGTACGCCCTTAGAAATCCTGAAGGCAGTGATTGGTTTTCGGGGCCCCGTACGCGGCTAGGCTCCCAAAAAGTACCACACATGTGGTATCCCCGTACTCAGGAGAAGCAGCAAAATGTATTTTGGGGTGCAATTCCACATATGCCCATGGCCTGTGTGAGCAATGTATCATTTAGTGACAACTTTTTGTAATTTTTTTTTTTTTTTGTCATTATTCAATCACTTGGGACAAAAAAAATGAATATTCAATGGGCTCAACATGCCTCTCAGCAAATTCCTTGGGGTGTCTACTTTCCAAAATGGGGTCATTTGTGGGGGTTTTGTACTGCCCTGCCATTTTAGCACCTCAAGAAACGACATAGGCAGTCATAAATTAAAGGCTGTGTAAATTCCAGAAAATGTACCCTAGTTTGTAGACGCTATAACTTTTGCGCAAACCAATAAATATACACTTATTGACATTTTTTTTACCAAAGACATGTGGCCGAATACATTTTGGCCTAAATGTATGACTAAAATTGAGTTTATTGGATTTTTTTTAGAACAAAAAGTAGAAAATATCATTTTTTTTCAAAATTTTCAGTCTTTTTCCGTGTATAGTGCAAAAAATAAAAACGGCAGAGGTGATCAAATACCATCAAAAGAAAGCTCTATTTGTGGGAAGAAAAGGACGCAAATTTCGTTTGGGTACAGCATTGCATGACCGCGCAATTAGCAGTTAAAGTGACGCAGTGCCGAATTGTAAAAAGTGCTCTGGTCAGGAAGGGGGTAAAACCTTCCGGGGCTGAAGTGGTTAAGGAACATAAACCTCTCTCATGGATAGGTAAAATTAACGCTGTGAAAATAAATATTCTACCTAGAATGATCTATAGCTTCCAAATGATCCCAATAACAGTGCCTCTGGAATATTTTAGGAAATTAAGATCAATGGTATTAAAATGTATATGGTCACATAAATGGCCCAGGATTGCATATGCAATACTGGCGAGGGAGAAAAGGGAAGGGGGATCAGCAGCACCGGACTTCGAGAAATATTATGAGGCGATTTCTATCTCTCGAATCGCAGAATGGACGCATAATAAAGAGGGGGAAAGTTGGGTAAATATAGAGATAACACAAAGTAAGACAGATTTGCGAAAGATGGTTTGGATTCCACTGCAATATCGGGACCTAGCAATTAGTACAAATCCACTAACTAGAAACACTTTTTTTTCCCCAAAGTATTTTATTGATGAGTATGAAGTCTTAACAGCAATAATTCATTAAGCATTAAACACTGTAAATGACAAAGTCATAAGATAAACAATAACAGAACATCCCAGCTAGTATTGATAATCACTTCCATACTAGGTAATTGCGAGAGGGTTATCTACCCAACTTATTTCGTTAATCGGGCTTTAATTGTCCGATAACTTACTCTCTATAGGAAATGTAGTCTGCAATGAAAGTGTCGATATACGAGTCTTGAAGAGTGAGAATCAAGTAATACCTCTATCGGAGGTGTTTTATATTCTAGAAACACTTTTAAGATATGGGATGGATTAGGGAGACTGCATCACTGGGAATATAATTCACACATATGTCTATACTAGGCACAAACTACTTTAAGCCGGGGAAAGAGGAACACATATATTTCACTAGATGGGCAAAAGAAGAGGAAATATTATTGCAAGATGTGATGAAGGGGAATAGGATATATACATATACTGAAATTACACAGAAATGGGGAAACAAGCCACTAGACAAATGGAGGTATGTACAATTAAAGCACTTTACACAATCACTGTCACAACCATTGCGGGGAAAAGGGCACATGAGATTAAATTGGTTGTAAACCCATTACAACCACTTTAACCTACAGGTAAGCCTAGATTAAGGCTTACCTGTAGGTGCAAGAAATATCTCCCAAACCTAAATGGTTCAGGAGATATTTGCAGGAATATCGGCACCGATGTCTATGACGCATGCGCGTGCCTGAGCGTGGCGTTTCTAATGGCGATCATGCCATTAGTGGCGGCACCAGCGCGCATGCGCAGGAGGGACGTAATCGCGGCTCCGGCCAGTCACAACGCCGGAGCTGCGATACGCAAAAGTCACTCCGGGATAGATGGCGGCGTCGGAGGAGGTGAACGAGGGTCGATGCCGGGGCTTCCATCTCAGGTAAGGTCAGCTATGCATACTAGCTCATTATGCCTTTGCCTTGCAGGGTGTATTTTTTTTTTTAAGAGGCTTTACTTCCTCTTTAATAGAGAAACTACTTTGTTCCCCTTTAAGTTTAAATCAAAGTATATCTAAAATTTCTAAAATCCTGATGAAAGAACTAGAACCTGAATTCCCGCCTTATTTGGGAAAATAGAAGGAAGAGATAGGCTTTCTTAGGGATGAAGAACATAAAAGAAATATTCTTGGGACAGCGTATTACTTTTCAAGTGATATAAGAACAGTGGAAATGGGTTATAAACTGCTGGCGAGATGGTATGTGACACCACAGAGGGCGCATAGGTTCAGGGAAGAAGGCCCCCCAACTTGTTGGAGGTGTTGTAACACCCCGGGGACCTTTGCGCACCTGTGGTGGGACTGTCCAAAGGTACAACCCTACTGGGGTAGAATTGTAGCAGCAATTTACCAAATAACGGGAGAACGGATCCAAAAAGGTCCCTGGGAATGTTTGTTTCATGATACAAGAAAGACGGTGGCCCAATACAAGAATACTATATTCTAACATCTTTTAAATGCAGCAAAAGGGCTGATCCCGAGCCTGTGGAGAACTCAAGAAGCACAGCATATATAGGAGTAGAAATGGGTAGTAAGAGTGGAAATGGTGAGAGCCATAGAAGAAACAATCCATACAGCTGAAAACCCATTGGAGATATATCGGAATATATAGGGAAAGTGGATAGATTATAGAAAAGGTGAAGAGTGGATGAATGAAACAGTGGTTTAGATAAGAGGGAGAGGAGAGGGGGGGTTACTTTGGGTGGGGGGAGAAGGGAGAATAAATGTATATTGTAATGATGATATGGAAACCAGAAGGTTTTTTATTTATATGTATCTGATGTATGTCTAATTACATAATAAAAGAGAGAATAAAAAAGTGTGGTGGCAACCAGGTGAGGAGTACAAAGTGTGTCTTGCCTACAGTCAAGCATGGTGATGGGAATGTCATGGTCTGGGGCTGCATGAGTGCTGCTGGGACTGGGGAGCTACAGTTCATCGAGAGAACCATGAATGTCAACATGTACTGTGACATACTGAAGCAGAGCATGATCTCCCTCCCTTCGGAGACTGGCCCGCAGGGCAGCATTCCAACATGAAAACAACCCCAAACACCCCTCCAAGATGACCACTGCCTTGCTAAAGAAGCAGGGGGTAAAGGTGATGGACTGGCCAAGCATGTCTCCAGACCTAGCCATGAATGCCAACATGTACTGTGACATACTGAAGCAGAGCATGATCCCCTCCCGTCGAAGACTGGGGCCACAGGGCAGTATTCAAATATGATAATGACCTCAAACACCCCTCCAAGATGTCCACTGGCTTGCTAAAGAAGCTGAGGGTAAAGGTGATGGACTAGCCAAGCATGTCTCCAGACCTAAACTCTATTGAGCATATGTAGGGCATTTCCAAAAGCAAGGTGGAGGAGTGCAAGGTCTCTAACATCCACCAACTCCGTGATGTCATGGTGGAGGAGTGGAAGACTCCAGTGGCAACCTGTGAAGCTCTGGTGAACTCCATGCCCAAGAGGGTTAGGGCAGTGCTGGAAAATAATGATGGCCAATATTGACACTTTGGCCCAATTTGGACATTTTCACTTAGGGGTGTACTCACTTTTGTTGCCAGCGGTTTATACATTAATGGCTGTGTTTTGAGTTATTTTGAGGGGACAGCAAATTTACACTGTTATACAAGCTGCACACTCACTACTTTACATTGTAGCAAAGTGTCATTTCTTCAGTGTTGTCACATGAAAAGATATAATAAAATATTTACAAAAGTGTGAGGGGTGTACTCACTTTTGTGAGATATTGTATATACATATATACACATGGACTGGCCCTATTTTCAATATAAGTACTAATATTGGTCTGTATGTACCTGTACGGACCCATGGATGTACTAGTGGTGTGTATATGTGTACACCCAATGATTGATACATGCAGTTGTGCAGGTTGGCGATAGGTATGAGCACATGATGGGTAAGACTCACAACATGGTAGAGATAAAAAATGAAGAAATTACTCAAAAATCTATTAAAATCGTTTTTCGATAAACAATAAAATGATACAATTGGTGGAAGCCTTATGGCCCTGGGAAGTAGTATACTTACTATGTTTGGGGATCATAGATGATAAGTGAAGAGTGGGACCATAAGGGTCCACTAAAAAAGAAATAATAAAGATGTTATTCAAAAAAGATGCTCACATAGGGGGGTGGAAACCAGGTACCTTGAGGCAAAAGAGGCTCACAATAGGGTGTGTACCTCTATGTCCTCCTGCTGGCACAGACATTTATAACGTTCTGCCGCAGGAAACAACCCTGGAATAGACTCAATGACCCACACCCTAAGACCAACTGTGGATTTGTTGTGGTGCACTTAAAAGTGTTTTGGAAAACTATGATGGTCACGGACCTTTTCAATGAACCGTCTAAGTTCACCAAAACGAGCTCTAAGGGCCCTAATGGTTCTACCAACATAGAACAATCCACACGAACAAGTGAGGCAATATATGACAAAATCAGTAGAACAGTTATGAAATTATTTTAGGGCATAGCTTTTCCCTTTGACAGAAAAGTTTTTTTAACCATGGTGGATAAATTGACATGTAAAGCAAAGGGGTTTCTTGCATTCGTACATCCCTACTAGTGGGAAGAGGACCAGCGGTTTTGTTTTTGGCATGAAATTGTGTGATGAATCGTGTAGGTTGTTTGGCAGCAGTAGGTGGTGGTATGCGAGAACCAGTGGGTAAACTGCGATAGTTGTCAAAGGCCTCATCTATTAGAGAAATAGGGTAACCCTTATCAAGACATTTCTGTGAGAGTAGTTGGCCATGAATATCATAATCTTTTTCCTATATGTATTGGTTGTCCTTCTGTAATAGTGTCATTGTGTGCCGGTCCTGTGTGGCTAATCAGAGCAAGCGCACACGCTGGGATATGTTGTCCCATCCCACAGCAGAGACACTGTTCATATAAATAGTACCCTTGTGACACTGTCACTCCAGACCTATAGAAGGAGCTGATGTTCTGAGCACGTAGCCTATCTGTCCACGTCCTGCTATTGCACTGTTCCTCCAGATGTATCTCCGCTGTCTGTGACGTAATTTCCGTGCGTTCTACGCTGGTTCCAGATGCCTTCCTGGTGGCCACAAGACATGCTTAGGATTCTTCACACACACAGCCACACATTGAGCTGATTCCGGACACTGGGAGCCCCCTGGACTACTGGGAAAAAATGAGCCTGTTATTTACTACTCTCCTGTGAGTGATTTTAAGTACCTTGCCATTAATTTTTGATCCTACTACTGCACTTAGGTGGAGCTTTATTGTTTTTCTCTCTCATTGTCTCCATCATTTAAAATACACCTATGATAAAAATTATACACCCTTCTTTTCTTTGTAAGTGGGCAAACTTACAAAATCTGCAGGGGGATTAAATATTTATTTTCCCCAATTGTATGGATAATTTTAAGTATCGCAAAATTCTAAGCTGCCTCTTTCTTTATATAGCTGATGACAGGGTTACTCGGGTTACTGTCATTCAGCTTTTGTGTGCAGCAGGTCTTTTTTTTTGTTTTCTTTGGTGAGTCAGCGGCAGGCATCATGACTGACAATTGATTTACAAATGTGGGGGTATTTTTTCAATAAAGAATTTGATAAACATTTAGGTGTCTATTTCTAGATGACATCTTTTTTTTGTGTGAATGAGTAGGAATACTATGTACCCCATACTTATTCACGTAGGGTGGGCCCCCATATTATCAAGGTGGGCTTTGAGATTCTGATAAGCCACCCACCCGCAGACCCCCACAACCACTGGGCAAGGGTTGTGGGCATGAGAACCTTGTCCTCACCAACAAGGCACCCCCAATGTTTGGGGTGTGCCATCACACAGCCTGGGCTCATAGTACTCCCAAACTGAGCAGCGCTCACATGTCACTTTGTGAGTGCAGCTTAGCACAGGAGAAAGGCTGCCACTAAGAAATAAGGAGGAAATACCTATATTGTTACCAAGCTATCTAGAAGAAAGGAGGAAAAAGGTATGTTTAGTGGTAGAGATTGTCATGTTTGGTCAAGATAGCCAGAGTCCTGCTTCAAGCCTATGTTATAGTCACAAGAAAAGAACAAATATCACAAACAAATACATTTAGGGCTTGTCCAAACGTGTGTTGATTATGAAGAACGAAGCAATGCTCATTAGGACTCTTATGACATTTATGATGTGTTTATGATGTGCTTTTGTTGTTTTTATGAAACACCGAAAACGCTTCAAGAATGATTGATAAATGCCCATCGAAGTGTTGCTCTTCCAGTGTGAAGTGTTTAAAGAAGAAGTGATGTTGAGAAAATGGTCTACTTTGAGGCATGTTTAGGTTGTGATGTGATGGCAGACATTTTTGCAAGATCCATATACTTTCATTTCTTTGACACTTGGCTTGGTCTAGCTCAGCTTTGCTGAATCAAAAAGCTTTGTCACTGGCAATAATGCTCAATGCCTCTGCTCCTGCTTGGCACTATCAGTATTGCTGGCTGACTTGATGCTTCTGCCCCATACAGAAACAAATGGTGTTATCACACACAGCTGCTCTTTACAAAAAGAAAGTGGCTGGAGCTGCTCTGTCCTAGTTCTCTATTATTTCCCAGTGCATTCTAGGATACACGGACCTCCACTGCCTCTCCCCCAGAGCCCAGCTAACACTTTATAAATGCTTCACCAACATGCCATAATAGCTATAGGTGCAGTTATAAAGTATTACCATTGAATGGATCAATAGAGACAGCTGACAATCGTTGATGCCTCAAAAAGTGACATGCTGCTTAATTTTTAACACAACGCTATCACTCCTGTGTGAACAGCACTGTGTGGTGCCATTGTAATATTCAAGGCAGATGTTCAAGGGCAAATATGAGGCTTTAAAAAATGCTGAATAAATGCTGCTTAATAGGGATGAGCTTCGAGTTCGAGTCAAACTCATGTTCGCCTCGAACATTGGCTGTTCGCAAGTTTGCCGAACAGCGAACAATTTGGGCTGTTCGCGGCAAATTAGAATGCCGCGGAACACCCTTTAAAAGTCTATGGGAGAAATCAAAAGTGCTAAATTTAAAGGCTTATATGCAAGTTATTGTCATAAAAAGTGTTTGGGGACCTGGGTCCTGCCTCTCGTCCCCCCTCTTTTCCTGCGGCCTGCCAGGTTGCATGCTCGGATAAGGGTCTGGTATGAATTTTTGGGGGGACCCCACGCCGTTTTTTTATTTTTATTTTTGGCACGGGGTTCCCCTTAAAATCCATACCAGACCTGAAGGGTCTGGTATGGAATTTAGGGGGACCCCCACGTCACTTTTTTTAAAAAATTTTGGCAGGGGTTCCCCTTAACATCCATACCAGACCTGAAGGGCCTGGTATGGAATTTAGGGGGACCCCCACGTCATTTATTTTTTAAATTTTGGTTCGGGGTTCCCCTGTGGGGAATTCCCATGCCGTTTTTATCAATGAACTTCTATGTGTATTGTCGGACCGGCAATTCATTAATAGCCGCAAGTAGTTTTGGCTTTTTTCCTTTGAAATGTCATTTTGCTGTCAGACTGTTCTAAACATGGGAAACATGCGCCCCTTTACAGGCATACTATAGACACCCCCCAGCTACGAAATTTAAAGGGATATTACACTTTTATTGTTTGACCGTTTTTAAAACTTTTTTTGCATTGATCCATGTCCCCTGGGGCAGGACCCGGGTCCCCAAACACTTTTTATGACAATAACTTGCATATAAGCCTTTAAAATTAGCACTTTTGATTATTCATGTTCGTGCCTCATAGACTTTAACGGTGTTCGCGTGTTCGAACGAACTTTTTTCCTGTTGGCATGTTCTGGTGCGAACCGAACAGGGGGGTGTTCGGCTCATCCCTACTGCTTAAATACAGGGTATTGACACACGTGTGAATGAGCCCATAGATATACAGATACAGTACACCATGATAAAAAATACAATAAAATAATTAATATGTACCTGAGCTGTGCACAGGGCAAGGATAGATCTCACAGTGGTCACCCCATCCGGCCCCCAAAGAACAACAGCATTGCTCTTTTGTTACATTTACAGCAAGAACACTGTCACAGAACAGAGTGTCATCCAGACTCAGAAAGCAGTCTCGAAGATCGAGTCCACGGGAAACTTCTTTACAGGAGGCAAACAAAGAGGATATATGAGAAACAAGTTGGCTGACACAGTCAGTGAAGTTCTGCCTATCTATCTATTTATTTATCTATATTTAAATTTTTTAAATAGCATTTTATATTTTGTCATTATTAAACAGATGTTTAAAACATGTGGGCATGTGCTAGGAGTATGTATGTATGGTTGTGTTGAGAAATGTTATATTGCTGTTGTAAAGAGTATCCTGATATATGTTGTTGTATGTATACAATGACAATAAAGTATCTTATCTTATCTATCATTAAATAGGATACACACCCTCACATTTCTTGTGGTCCTCAGTAGGTGCAAAGCCAGGGTCACAAATACACATATATGATCCATCTAGATTCTCACACTTGCCATGAGGTGAGCAGATTTCTGAGAAAAGGGAACATTCATCTATTTCTGGAGATGTAAAAATCAAGAAAGTATGAATGAAAATCACTTAACAGAAATTAATACTTTCATGAAAACTTGACTAAAAAAATACCATTGAGATACCCAAACCATTTTCCAATTTAACATTTCTGTTTTTTGCAACCAGCTAAGATTTCCTAAACCTGCCCTAAAAAATAGTTCTTTTACAACCATGCCGCCAACACAGGTTTCCCAGAATTCCCATTTCCCCGTTTAAGCAGTTGGATATTTTTCTTTCATAAGCTTGAAAAGAGTTTTAGGTAAAATTTCAGGCATCTCCATGCTCTCCTTAGCTTTACAGCTGTAATGCCCTGTACACACGGTCGGATTCTCTGACGAAAAATGTGTGATAGGACCTTGTTGTCGGAAATTCCAACCGTGTGTGGGCTCCATCACACATTTTCCATCGGAATTTCACACAAAGTTTGAGAGCTTGCTATAAAATTTTCTGACAACAAAATCCGTTGTCGGAAATTCCGATCGTTTGTACACAAATCCGACGCACAAAGTGCCACGCATGCTCAGAATAAGAGACGAAAGCTATTGGCTACTGCCCGGTTTATAGTCCCGACGTACGCGTTTTATGTCACTGCGTTTAGAACGATCAGATTTTCCGACAACTTTGTGTGACCGTGTGTATGCAAGACAAGTTTGAGCCAACATCCGTCTGAAAAAATCCATGGATTTTGCTGTCGGAATGTCCGATCAATGTCTGACAGTGTGTACAGGGCATAAGCTTTTCATCTTCAGTGACAAACTTGCTAAGAATTTTACACATCTGCAATGATGCTAGGGATATTGCTTTAAGACATGATTACAGAAGGTATGCCACACCAATTAGCATTTACAGTGCCTTGCAAAAGTATTCACCCCCTTGGCATTTTTCATGTTTTGATGGAATTAACATGGATTGTTTGAGGATTTGCACCATTTAATTTACAGAACATATAAAAATATATATATATAACCGCGCTTAGGATAAAGAATAGGTCTGCTGCCTCCCCTAATAGAGGTCCCATAGGGGATCTCCAGAAGATGAAACACAAACAATTTTTTGGGGTAGATGGCGCTACCTACTGATAATTGATACCAAGACGTGGATGAAAAACGTGGTGCACATGATGTTAATATAACACTCACTGATATATCACTGAAGCACTGTTATTTTATTTGAGTTTGGGATCGTACACATTGAGCATTGTTGGGGTACACTTACTTATGGTGTAGTTCTTCTGCTCCCCCTTTCTTTCTTTTTTATCCATGTCTTGGTATCAATTATCAGTAGGTAGCACCATCTACCCCAAAAAATTGTTTGTGTTTCAATTTACAGAACATGCCCACAACCTCAAAGATTTTTTTTTTTTATTAAATAGCAAACAACAAATAGGATAAAATAACAGAAAAAGTCAATGTGCATAACTATTCACCCCCCTAAAGTCAATACTTTGTAGAGCCACATTTTGCAGCTATCACAGCTCCAAGTCCCTTTGGATAAGTCTCTATGAGCTTGCCACTGGGATTTTTGCCCATTCCTCCTTGCAAAACTGCTCCAGCTCCTTCAAGTTGGATGATTTGCGCTTGTGAACAGCAATCTTTAAGTCTGACCACAGATTTTCTATTGGATTGAGGTCTGGGCTTTGACTAGGCCATTCCAACACATTTACATGTTTCCCCTTAAACTACTCAAGTGTGGCTTTAGCAGTGTGTTTGGGGTCATTGTCCTGCTGGAAGGTGAACCTCCATCTTAGCCTCAAATCACACACAGAGTGGAACAGGTTTTGCTCAAGAATATCCCTGTATTTAGCACCATCCATATTTCCCTCAACCCTGATCAGTTTCCCAGTCCCAACTGCTGAAAAACATCCCAACAGCATGATGCTGCCACCACCATGTTTCACTGTGGGGATGGTGTTCTTTGGGTGATAGGATGTGTTGGGTTTGCGCCAGACATAGCTTTAACTTTGATGGCCAAATAGTAAAATTTTAGTCTCATCAGACCAAAGCACCTTCCTCCATACATTTTGGGAGTCTCCCACATGCCTTTTCGCAAACTCAGAATGTGCCATTTTGTTTTTTGCTGAAAGTAATGGCTTTCTTCTGGCAACTCTGCCATAAAGCCCAACTCTATGGAGCGTATGTCTTATTGTCGTCCTATGTACTGATACTCCAGTCTCTGCTGTGGAACTCTGTAGCTCCTCCAGGGTTACCTTAGGTCTTTGTTCTGCCTCTCTGATTAATGCCCTCCTTGCCCAGTCCGTGAGTTTTGGTGTGCGGCCTTCTCTTGGCAGGTTTGCTGTTGTGCCATGTTCTTTGCATTTGGTTATGATAGATTTGATGGTGCTCCTAGGGATCATCAAAGATTTGGACATTTTTTTATAACCTAACCCTGACTTGTACTTCTCAACAACATTGTCTCTTACTTGTTTGGAGAGTTCCTTGGTCTTCATGGCAGTGTTTGGTTGGTGGTGCCTCTTGCTTAGGTGTTGCAGCCTCTGGGGCCTTTCAAAAAGGTGTATATACGTAATGACAGATCATGTGACACTTAGATTGCACACAGGTGGACATCATTTCACTAATTATGTGACTTCTGAAGGTAATTGGTTGCACAAAGGGGGTGAATACATACGTACATGCCGATTATCAGTTTTTTATTTCTGAAAAATAGTTTTATATATATATTTTTCTAATTTTACTTCACCAACTTAGACTTTTGTGTTCTGATCCATCACATATAATTCAGATTTAAAAAACATTGAACTAAAGGCTGTTATGTAACAAAATAGGTTAAAAGCCAAGGGGGTGAATACTTTTGCAAGGCACTGTACACTCAGGAAACACAGTCCAATAGCCTATCAGTACCAAGTGTACAGATGCAAGTACCGTAAATGTGTGCAGTGATATTTTCTAAAATATTTGCAAGGGATATAGTTGACCTAGACATCATTTTTGTTCTTTCCGTTTATGGATAGCATGATCAATAAATTATTTACAATTACAATAAATTACCTTGACATGTATGTTGATGGTGCAGTCTATAACCTGGAGGGCACACACATCGGAAGGAGCCAGGGGTATTTATACATTGACCCCCTATACACAGCTGTAATGTTGCACACTCATTTATGTCTGAAAAATATACATAGGTCAAAATGCTGCAATCATTTAATAACAATTAGATTTTTAGTTTAGGAACAGGCTCATGTTTATTTTTATTATTATTAATGAGCTCATCTATAAACCAATATAACTTAAAATGGGCATATTCTATTTAGTAGATATATAATTATACAAGCAACTGCTGTAATAAAGGTATGTATTACAGGGTTCATTACACACTAGTGATTAATAAATCCCTTTGAGGACCAAGGGACGTATTTGTCCCATGTTTTTAATTGCCTGTATCATCTGATTAAGAACTTAAAATACTTTTATTTTTGGCTTGAGTCAAAATATTAGTTCTTATCAACAAATGGATCTAGCTTTTTGCCAGTTATTTCATGAAATAGCTTAGTTACAGCAACTGAAGGGAACAAACTTTAAAAAAAATTGCTTCTTTTAGCGTTCCATAAAAAGTGACCTAAATAGTCAGATGTTATTGGGTCATCTGATATTTGTTGATAGACTTGTGTTTGACAACAACAATTTTTTTTTGAGAGATTTTATCATTTGAACCAATTTGGCTGACATTTTTTGCTCTGGGACACATATGTCCCTATGGTCCTCAACGGACCATACCTTTAAGGAAACCCTGCCATTATGCAGAGTTGTTTATCAAATAACTTTGGACAGGTATAGAAGTCATTCAGCCTGTGCTTTATCTGAGCTCTGTGGAACTTTAGGGATGGTTGATAAAAAAGTAGTTTTCCAGTTACTGTACAGTTTTACCTCTTAGAACTCAACAGCAACTGATAAAACTGTCATTCAGCATGAGACTAGATGTACACTGACATACAGCTAATGCTATGCTAAGCAATAGCAGTGTTAGAAAGCAAAAGATAATTTGTACAGAATAAGTGGGACAAGATAATGTGCTACACTCCCTTCTGTAATGGTTTGAGAAGAAGGGAGGGGGGAGTGAGGAGATGCAGCACAAAGAAATTCTGTATAAATGAAGTCAGTCAGCCATCAGTGAGAAAGGTATGTTT
Source organism: Lithobates clamitans (assembly GCA_037952925.1). Taxonomy (NCBI): domain Eukaryota; kingdom Metazoa; phylum Chordata; class Amphibia; order Anura; family Ranidae; genus Lithobates; species Lithobates clamitans. The sequence continues at coordinate 3,468,040 of JBBGZY010001120.1, forward strand.
GTTGGACAGTGCTGTCCCATTGCTGTATGATTGAAGTGTGCTGTACAGGAGACATTTTCATTACACAAGTATTATTATCTAATTACAGCAGTACATCAGGAGGCAGCTGAAGGAAAGCATTCACTTCTTCAGCTACATGAAGTGGCAGAGTCACTAACTGTCGTAACCCATTTTATTCATCTGTTCTTAGCAAGGCCTCAAACACGATGGCACGGCGTGAATGCTTGTTTACAATATGTGAAGAGGATATACAACGGCTGTTGTTTGCTCGACCACAGTGATGAAGAGGACCTCACTCTCGATGACGAAGATCAGAGTTTCTTGCTTGAAGCTGTTGACAGTGTTACCCAGAAAGTGATCATAGAGCATCCTGATCCTTCATCATCAACTGAACCCAGCTCTAGCACAAACCTAGCTTGTACAGCTCTACTTGTCAAACCTTTGATGTTCTATGGCTTACCGAAACTTAAATGTACACTTCAGACTTCAGCAGTGAACTCCGAAGAAGGAGAGCAACTGCCTCTGCTGATAAAGTCGCGATCTAGTTCAAAAACTCAGTCAGTGATCACTGGTTTTGACTTTAGGTGGAAAGGGGAGCAACTAAAGTAATAACAAACACTACTGAATATGACTATGGACAAGTAAACTTGAAATTAGATGAATCTGCAGATATTGATGCTGTTGAAGTCTTTGAACAAGCATCTGATTTCAGAACTTTAGTCTCACTCTTTGTGGAGCAAAGTGAGCTTTATATGAAACAGAAGGGCATTCCATTCCAGACAAATGCAGATAAGCTTCTTTGGAATATGTCTTGTTATGGGGTATCACATTCTGCCAACGACCAGAGACTATTGGTCTACTCAGCAAGATCTTCAGGTACCATTTATAGTAAATACAATGAGCCGTGCTCGATTTGAAGCTATTCACTCTGCTTTGCACTTTGGAAATAATGAGCACATGTTATCTAGAACTCATCCCCAGTGTGATAGAGCTTTCAAAGTTCGTCCATTGATCGAGCACTTCAATCAATGCTTCCAGGCTGCGAGAAATCCAAGCAAGCAACAGTCGATTGATGAGCACATGATAAAATATAAAGGTCAAAACATCATGAAGCAGTACATCAGAAACAAGCCTGTGAAATGGGGATTCAAGCTATGGTGCAGATGTGATGCTATCTCAGGCTACCTTTATCAGCTTGACATCTATACTGAACGAAAAACAGACACAGAACATGGTCTTGGAGAGAGTGTCATTGGTATGCTGACAAAACAACTAGAACAGCTATGCTGTCAGGTTTTCATCGACAATTTTTTAAATTCTCCACGAGATGTTGCAGAAGAAGATCTACCTTTGTGGCACAGTTCGTGTGGACAGAAAAAATATGCCCAAAAACTTGAAAGCTGATAAAGAAATAAAACACCACTGGAATATCGGCAGATGATAGCAAGGAGTCTGGTGGGTGAATACTCAAACAGACAAAGAAAAGCTCAGTCAGCGCCAGTTAGAAGTTCACGAAGTGTCCTTCCAGCACCAAAGCCGAAACATTCCATGATTAGAAGCGATAGACGCAAACGATGTGCTCAATGTGCCAAACATGGGAATGAAAATCGCGACACATGTAACGTGCACCTTTGTTACACAAAGACACGCAGCTGCTTTGCTGACTATCATAGCCTGAACTGTTATAGGGCGTACACACAGTCGGACTTTGTTCGGACATTCCGACAACAAAATCCTAGGAGTTTTTCCGACGGATGTTGGCTCAAACTTGTTTTGTCTACACACGGTCGCACAAAGTTGTCGGAATTTCCGATCGCCAACCACGCGGTCACGTACACCACGTACGACGAGACTAGAAAAGGCCGGTTCAGAACCAAGCGCGGCACCCTTTGGGCTCCTTTTGCTAATCTTGTGTTAGTAAAAGTTTGGTGAGAGACGATTCGCGCTTTTTCAGACTCGTGGCTTTCAGATCGTTTTCTGCTGTTCAGTTTGTGCTTGTGGGTTTGTATCTGCTCTTCAGTGCGTGCAGTCAGTTCGTATTGGAGTTTCCTGTGCGATCTTATCCACTCGTTGCTGTTTTTCAGGTCGCTCTTCACAGGCCTTGCTGTTCTTCAGTGCGTTCTGTTACTTCGTTCTGAGCAGCCGACCGTTTTCTAGCCATGTTCTGTATGCGTACTCCTCGTAGAGTTCGTGCTGTGCGGGGGCTTGGTGTTGGGGTCCTGACCTTGACACAAGTCCAGTCCATGAACAGGGTGGGGAGGAGTTCATGGACCAAGAATTGGTTGCTTCAGCGTGACCAGTTCTCTCATATGCCTTTGCTCCGTGAGATCCGTGAGAATAATCCTGATGATTTCAGGAACTTTCTCAGGATGACGGACCCCGTGTTTCACCGTTTGTTGGCTTCGCTGACCCCCTATATCAGCAGGCAGGATACCTGCATTAGGCAAGCCATCACTCCGGAGCAGAGGCTTGTCGCTACCCTGCGGTATTTGGCGACAGGGAGAAGTCTGCAGGACTTAAAGTTCTCGACAGGCATCTCCCCCCAGGCTCTGGGGATCATTATCCCAGAGACCTGTTCTGCCATCATACAGGTCCTGCAGAAGGAGTATATGAAGGTAAGATTTTTATCCTTTAATATCACATTTTATTGTATTGAATGTTTGCTAATATATTGTATTTCTCTCCTCATTCCCTAATTACCATGATTGTAATATGCTGTGAATGTCCCCTTTGTCCTCATGCATGCTGAATTTTTATGTAATTATTATTTTAGGTCCTTCATACAGATTGCCCTTCAATAACCTTGTCACGGAACGTCCCACACTCCGCTTGAGTGCTTCCGTCAGTATACTGCTTCCTAAGTTCTGGAACACGAGTCCAATGGATCTGGCTATAGGAACCCCCAAGAACTAGACAACACCAGTCTTGGAGTAAATCAGGACTAACTCTTTATTTGAGTGCTTGTACCCACACAGTACCCCAAATAAATTGTTCCAAACAAAGCATTACTCACCCAGCCAACCTTTGCCTCTCTCAGAGAACATATCTGCCGCTGGGGAGAGGCCTGGACTGGCCCTTCTCCCTGGAGTCCTTTCTGCAGCTTGAGAGAAGACTGGGCTCACTCTGTCATGCTTTTGGGGATCTGGGCCCACTGCCCAGCATCCCTGGGGTATACAGGTGGAGACTGAAGTCCCATCCACCTTCACAGGAAATCCATCCTCTGTTAGTTGAGGGCAGAGTCCAGCAGTCCTCGGCCCTGTTGCCAGCCCTTCTGCTGGAAACCCCACACCATCTGTTCCAGCTAACTGTTGGGGAGGGAGGCCGACTGCCCCACCTCCCTGGAACTCTGTAGTTGTTGCTGGTGCTGGGCAGAGGTTGGTAGCACTCTGCCCTGTTGCCAGCACTTCTGCTGGGGACTCCGCATCCTCCGCTCCGGCTAACCATTGGGGCAGGAGGCTGGCTTCCTCCACTCCCGAACTGTGTAGCTGCCATTGGGGAGGTGAGCCGGCTGCTTCCTTTTCCATTCCCTCATCTGGCTGCTGAGACGACATGTCGATGATACTGTCTCCCAGGTGCACGGATCTTTGCTGGGGAGGAAAGCCCGCTTCCTCCACCCTAGCCAACTGTTGGGGAGGGACAACACACACCTCCTCTCCCTTCTCCCTCTGTATCAGCTGCTGGGAAGTGATTGCCATCTTCTCACCCTGAGCCTCCACAATTGCTGCAGGTGTGGGGCAGAGGGCTTGGACCCTCTGTCCAGTTGCCAGCACTTCTGCTGGGGGTTTGCCAGGTGGTTCCTCCTCTACAGAAACGTCTATTAAATCCCCAGTCTCTGGAATTGGTAAAAGTGTGGGACAGAGGTTTTGGACCTTCTGTTCAGTTACCAGATCTTCAGCTGGAGAAGTTTGTTTTAACTCCATAGATGCTACTGGCAGAAAATCACATTTCCCTGTCAGTGTTGTGGGAGAAAGGCTGACTACCTCTTCTCTCAAGAAGGCCGAAGCCACTGTTGGTGCTGGGCAGAACACAGTGAACTTTGGCCCTGATAGCAGCTCTTCTGCTGGAGGCTCATCAGGTTGTTCTTCCTCAGCAGAAAAGTCTATCAAATCCCATGTCTCTGCAACTGGTGTCTGGGGATAGAGGTTCACCATCTCCTGTCCATGGAACCCAGAAGATGCTATCATTTCTGGGCAGAGGTTAGCAGAGCTCTACCCTGTTGTCAGCACTTCAGGTTTGGGGAAGGCAATCTCCGGATTTTCCACCGCCGATTCTCTGGCATGCTGCTGAACTTGTTCTAGCAGTTTCCTGTATGCCCTTTCCAGATGCTGTTCCTTCCTTAGCAAATAGTCCAGATCAGGTTTGAGCTCTGAGACCCCTGCAAGACCGAGCATAGACTCTCTATATTCTCTCAGGTCCTCAAGGTCAGGTTCCCCTTCATCGCCAAACATAAAATGATCTGTAAGGCTCTCCCACAGGAATCCAGGGCCGCCAAAGTCATATCCCTCCGGACAGCATTCTGTTGTCTCCCCTAAATATCCCTCCTCTGCGTGCCATTGCAGAGCCCGATAAGGATTGTCCAGCTCTATCTCCTGCTGGACCAGCCTGTCCAACTCAGTCACCCATTGCTCCTGGGGCTGCTCTCCCAGGAATGCCATCCGCAATGCCCGTTGGTCACTGGCCCTTTGCTCTTGGGTTGGAAAGCACTTGCCCTGTTTTATACCAGCGAGCTGAAGGGCTCTAACCCAGAGCTTCACCCAAATAAGCTGCCTGAGCTCCAGGTATTCATCCTCAGACACCGTTCTGGTGTATGTTGAAAGGATGATCCGCAGCAGCCCCGGGAACTCTGATGCCAGGTCCATATCTCCGCTGGGGTGACTGACGTCTGCTATGCTGATCTTGGATCCAGTTGGAGGTTTGGATGTCCCAGACTGCAGGAAGCTTTCCCGCTGCTTGCCACCAATGTCACGGAACGTCCCACACTCCGCTTGAGTGCTTCCGTCAGTATACTGCTTCCTAAGTTCTGGAACACGAGTCCAATGGATCTGGCTTTAGGAACCCCCAAGAACTAGACAACACCAGTCTTGGAGTAAATCAGGACTAATGCCCCGTACACACGGTCGGATTTTCCGATGGACAATGTCCGATCGGAGCGTGTTGTCGGAAATTCCGACCGTGTGTGGGCGCCATCGGACATTTTCCATCGGATTTTCCGACACACAAAGTTGGGGAGCAGGAGATAAAATTTTCCGACAACAAAATCGCGTCAATTCCGACCGTGTGTGGCCTGTTCCGACGCACAAAGTGCCACGCATGCTCAGAAGAAATTCCGAGACGGGACAGCTCGTTCTGGTAAACTTAGCGTTCGCAATGGATACAGCACTTTCGTCACGCTGCAATGTTAAAAATGGTTTAGTACAGCGCACTCTCTTCTTCTTTATAATGTGACAAGAATTAAGTAGTTTTGCTGCTCATATTCACACACACTTCTCACAAACTTTTATTTGTGTTTTTTTAGTGGGATTCCCTCAATATATTGTTATTAGTTGTCACATCTGACAGTTTTATATATATATATATATTTTTTTGGATTTTAAGCCTTTTTTTTTCTTTAATGTTTGGATTTTTTCCAAGGCTGATCTTTGTTCAATGTTATTTTTATTTTTACTCCAGAATATTTTTGTGTGTGTTTTGTGTGTCAAGTTACCCCAACACCATTGATATCTTTTATTATTTAATCTCAAGGAGATTGTTTGTTGTTGGTGTCCCTTGTTCATTTCACATTGTATATTTGAAATGTACCTGAATCCTCACAAACCAACTGTCATTTTTGAAGTAAAACACATAGGAGAGTATAATTCAAAACAAAAATCCTTTATTAATGGATCAGAACCAAACAAAGAGGAAGGCAACACTGGATCAACATGAGAAATTAGTGAAGCCTGGGACCCCCACGGCAGACATCAATTCTTCAACATCAAAATTGGTGGCCTGAGGAGTCCATATCTAAGGGAGGGCAGTCTGGTCCGGTATGAGGGCCTCACAAATGGCTTTTTGGCCCTCCCCCATCCTCTGCTTTTATAGGCTATGAAGGCAGCAATGTTCTCCTGCATGGTGTGGGGTTCTCCCAGGACCTCTGTAGCCCTCCAAAAGAATGCTATAGCCGCCTCCTCTAGGGTACTCGTCCTACTGCCACTTTCTATTTTCAGAGGGGGTGGAGGGACCTTGATATCAGCCAGCCGGCTCGGCCCGGCCACCTCCTGGCTGAGACTTCCCTGTGTATGAAAAAAGGACATGGTTTTAGTTTTTGCATCATCAATCACAATCCTAAATTAGTACTCCCAACTAACATCTAGTTAACATCATTGATTCGACAAGCAGAAATCTTTAGAGGAATGCTATACCTGGCTCAATCTGGGCTCCTCCACATGCGGCCTGGAAGGCCCAGGTTGGGCGTCAGAAGCTTCAGCCAGGGGGGAAGGAAGCGTGGAAGGAAGACCGGAGAGGGATGACCTGGGTTCATTCTGGCCTGCCAGAAAGTGCAGCCTGTCGTAGTACAACATCCTGGGGACATAGATGTCATCTGCTGCTCCGGATCTCTGTGAATCCTGGACTTTCTTGCGCTCCCTCAGATATGTGCTCCTCAGGCCACCAATGAAAATCTTTAAATAAGTGATGTCTGCCGTTGGGATCACCTGCTTCACAATTTCACACAATTGCTCCAGTGCTGCCTTCCTCTTTGCTTGGTTCTTGAAATGGGGGTGGGTAATCTCCCACAGACAGGGCAGCTCACTTAGCATATCTATGAATACTGACATGAAGTCAGTATCTTTCATTAAGATATCCATGTTTACTGCAAGACACAACACAAGTCAAAGCCTAATGTCAGACAAAACTCTCCTAATCTTGTTACAATATAGGTCTCAATCTCGAAGCAGTATAGGCACAAGTTTGTCTCTTACCTTCGTTCTTACGATCGGCGCGTCCAATGCTCCTTCCTCCGCTCACAGATCGTACGTAATACGCACGCGTGTTACGCTTTATACACACTGCGCATGCGTGTAACTCCGCCCGCCCCTGACGTTCTTTCTAGTCTATTCCCCGCCCCTATTCGTTCGGCGCAGTGGGGGAAGAGCATGATGGCGGAGTTACAGCAGGTGCGTGCTAATTCTAGCAACGAGGAGGAGGAGGAGGAAAGCCCGGATCCAGGCACGTCCCGATCCAGAAGGAGACGTTTTAAGGTCACAAATATGTCGTTTGGGGAGATGTTGGAGATGGTCGACATCATGAAGAAGTCCGACTATGACGGAAAATATGGGCCTTACCCCAACCCCAATATCCGAAAGGCCAAAATCATGGCGAAAGTGGTCAGGAGTCTTGAGAGGAATTTCGGGGTACGAAGATCTAAAGATCAGCTCAGGAAGCGGTGGTCGGACCTGAAGTTGAGAGAGCCAGAGCAGTACCGAAAGATCCGGAGAGTGCTGCAAAAAAGTAAGTAGTTGTGCTGTGTTCCTATTCTTTCTGTCTTTATTACGTTCGTTCTGCTCCATATGCTTTTATTAATTGTAACGTTTAAAAAGGTCAACTTTAATGTTCATGGGCCCATTATTCGTTCGTATCAAACATTTTTCTTTCGGCCTCTAGAACACCATTGTTTAGGCCATATGCATTTTCACACATTTTTGGGGGCCTACTTGGATGCCAAATATTTGTTTGTGTAGATGGGTTTGTTACTAGAATGAAATGCAAACTAGATTGTGTGTAAGGAGAGGACACTGAGCAGCTGTTTTCACATCTGGACACTGGAGCACTAGTGTGGGACACAAGAACACCATTTTTATTAGGGGGGGCACACAGGTGCTCCAGTGTATACTATAGGGGGGGCTACATCTGTGAAGCTTGTACCAAACAGGTAAAGTATTGCAGCTTGACAAAGGGCAATAAAAAATATACATCTTGGAACTCGGCTAAAATAGACAATTGTACCCCACTTCCAAGCAATGTTTCCTATTTCTAGTTCTGCCATCAAACATCTGTGTGCTAATTATACCATTTTTGTTTTACATAGGGGAGAAAAGACTCGGAGGACACCCCTCATCCCAGGAGAACACAGACCCTCCACCTCTGGAAGAAGGGGAAATACCCCCAACCCAAGAAGCTGAGCAGGAGGAAGAAAAAGATGTGGTGGAGATTGGCACCACAACAGGTGAGTGTCTGCGACCACAGTCTCAGGTAAAAGAGATGGATGGTGGCAGATTTTTGAGACTTTTTTTTTGTTCTTTATCTCTTTTTAGGTGATCGTGATGTGAGGGAGAGAGAACGTTTCACATCTGAAAGTGCCCAGATACTGATCGGGGAGATCATGGGGTGTAATCTCCAATTGCAAAACATCCAGCAACAAATCAGTGATGTTATTAAAAAAAATAATAACATCATTGATGTTTTGGGGCGAATTTAAACCCCACAAAATCACCTGTTTTATTGTGGTCCAATCTTACCAAAAGTTTTTCTATGTTTAGAAAAGCCAAATTTGGAGGATGCACACAGTGTGCCAACATGTGCTATCTGCCATCACGGGAGATCAATGGACGCGTTTTGGGGGTGCAACCCCTTCCTCAATTATAAAGTAGCATTGAGGAAGGGCTTGCTCCCCCAAAACACGTCCCTTGATCCCCCCTGATGGCAGATAGCACATGTTGACATTCGTAAATTGTTGTGCATCTTCCAAATTTGGCTTTTCCAGGGGTGATTTCCCCCCATCTGAACGCTATATCAAACCCAGTTCCTAAATACTGATGTCTGATATAGCCTTCAGGTTTTACCATATGTGAACTTTGTAAGTTCAAGTTTTTTGGCTTTCTTGTTGGTTTTACACAGGCCTGTTTTATCTGAAATGGATATTTCGATTTTTGATAATGCTACTGCAAACATTGTTATACAACAAACATGTTGGTTTGTTTTAAAAACCTTTCCTAAATGCACATGTGATTGTGCAGGTATAAAAAAGTGCCTTACTCAAGAATGTGTGGATTATTGTCTCAACACTACAACACTTTTGGGGTGATGTAATTGCTGTTTTATTGAAAAATGGGGGTTATTTCCTAAGGGCAAATACACTTTGCACTACAAGTGCAGGTTCAGTGCAGTTGCAAGTGCACTTGTAGTGAAATGTGTTTTTGCATTTAGGAAGTACCAGCCAATCACGACATTTTCTGCACTCAACACATTTCTGTCAGGGTCAGCTAAAACAAACACAAGCAGTAAATGTCCACAAAGAATTTCTTTTGGTTGTTTTTTATTTGAAAAAGGTGTCACAGATTGTCTGGCATATTGATAGCCCCCCTACCCGCAAAGAACTCCAGGTAGCGTAACAGGACATCACGGGCATTCAGGGAGGGCAAGCCAGGACGGCCACTTTCAAGCGCCGTCAGTGTTGATGGATTTGGGATTCCGGCCTCAGGCCCAACTGAGCCAGCATAGTTGGCTGAATGTTTTCTTAAAAAATTATGGAGAACACAGCAGGCAAGTATTATATGGTTCAGTTTATACTCGGCCATATGGATGGGTGTCAGAAATAATCGGAACCGGCTGGCCAGGATTCCAAATGTGTTCTCCACCACTCTTTGGGCTCTGGCCAGCTGGTAATTAAAAACCCTCTGTTCCGGGGTGAGGGTCCTCATCGGGAATGGCCGCATCAGGTGGTCCCCCAGCGCAAATGCTTCATCAGCAAGGAACACAAATGGGAGACCTTCAACATTGTCCTCTGGAGGTGGCAAGTCCAAGCTGCCATTCTGGAGACGCCTGTAGAACTCCGTCTGGGCGATCACTCCACCATCGGACATCCGGCCATTCTTCCCCACGTCCACATACAAGAACTCGTAATTAGCCGACACCACCGCCAACATCACTATACTATTAAACCCCTTGTAATTATGATAGTACGACCCCGAGTTGGGTGGTGGGACGATGTGGACGTGTTTCCCATCAATTGCCCCTCCGCAGTTAGGAAAGTCCCACCGCTGGGCAAAGTGGGAGGCCACAGTCTGCCATTCCTGTGGCGTTGAAGGAAACTGTTGAGGAAAAAACAATAAACATTACTATTTTTTCAAAGATACATGGCAAGCAGATTATACACAAATTATGGGGCAACCTCCAGATAGCATTTACTAAGGGGAATTTAACAACAACAAAGTATAAGGTACACCTATCATATTCCCCCTCCCCCCCTCTCATGGGCCATTTCTAACATTATAGGGGGGGGGGACTCTTGGACAGGTAATCCTCTTCACTTCATTGAGAGATGAATGCCTAAATACAGGGTATTACTTGGAACAGCCCCTCCTTAGTTACACTATTGGCAGCCCACTGGACAGGTAAGAAGTGTCATAATACAAAGATATAAATACACACTGTACACATTTGAGCACATTTGAACATTCTGCTATTACCTATCAAGATAATAATAGGATACAAAAACTTTAAACAGTACCATTGGAAAGTATACAGGCAGGCCCTTGCACTACATGCTTTGGGGAATTCATCCATAAATCTGACCAGTAAAGAGATGAGTATAGTGTGTATGGGTTTGGCAAAGTCAGCAGATAGATGATTGAGGATAGAGAATTGGGATCAGCTGACTTAGCAGTTGGGGGAGGGAGGGTTACAAAAAATTTGGGGACACCACAAAAAAAGCCTCTGGCACTCTGCCTGAATTTAAAGCTAAAATAACATTTCCAAACATTTTAGGGGGTGTTTGGGGTAAAGCACTACTATGGAGCTGATAAAATACATTGTTAAGTGACTACATGAGGTGAATATAGGGCAGGAGACACCATGCTGGAGAGGTTATTGAAGGCCAAATATGTATGAAGGACCTAAAATAATAATTACATAAAAACCCTGCATGCATGAGGACAAAGGGGACATTCACAGCATATTACAATCATTATAATTAGGGAATGAGGGAAGAAATACAATATATTAGCAAACATTCAATACAATAAAATGTGATATTAAAGGATAAAAATCTTACCTTCATATACTCCTTCTGCAGGACCTGTACGATGGCAGAACAGGTCTCTGGGATAATGATACCCAGAGCCTGGGGGGAGATGCCTGTCGAGAACTTTAAGTCCTGCAGACTTCTCCCTGTGGCCAAATACCGCAAGGTAGCGACCAGCCTCTGCTCCGCAGTGATGGCTTGCACGTATCCTGCCTGCTGATATAGGGGGTCAGCGAAGCCAACAGACAGTGAAACACGGGGTCCGTCATCCTGAGAATGTTTCTGAAATCATCAGGATTATTCTCACGGATCTCACGGAGCAAAGGCATATGACAGAACTGGTCACGCTGAAGCAACCAATTCTTGGTCCATGAACTCCTCCCCACCCTGTTCATGGACTGGACTTGTGTCAAGGTCAGGACCCCAACACCAAGCCCCCGCACAGCACGAACTCTACGAGGAGTACGCATACGAAACATGGCTAGAAAACGGTCGGCTGCTCAGAACGAAGTAACAGAACGCACTGAAGAACAGCAAGGCCTGTGAAGAGCGACCTGAAAACCAGTAACGAACGAACAAGAATACAATGACTAAGTCACGCGGAACTTGCTTGCACGCACTGAAGAGCAGATACAAACCCACAAGCACAAACTGAACGGCAGAAAACGATCTGAAAGTCACGAGTCTGAAAAAGCGCGAATCGTCTCTCACCAAACTTTTACTGACACGAGATTAGCAAAAGGAGCCCAAAGGGTGCCGCGCTTGGTTCTGAACCGGCCTTTTCTAGTCTCGTCGTACGTGGTGTATGTGACCGCGTGGTTGTCGATCGGAAATTCCGACAACTTTGTGCGACCGTGTGTAGGCAAAACAAGTTTGAGCCAACATCCGTCGGAAAAAATCCCAGGATTTGGTTGTCGGAATGTCCGAACAAAGTCCGACCGTGTGTACGGGGCATAATGCCCCGTACACACGGTCAGATTTTCCAATGGAAAATGTCCGATCGGAGCGTGTTGTCGGAAATTCCGACCGTGTGTGGGCTCCATCGGACATTTTCCATCGGATTTTCCGCCACACAAAGTTGAAGAGCAGGAGATAAAATTTTCCGACAACAAAATCCGTTGTCGGAAATTCCGATCGTGTGTACACAAATCCGACGGACAAAGTGCCACGCATGCTCAGAATAAATAAAGAGATGAAAGCTATTGGCCACTGCCCTGTTTATAGTCCTGACGTACGTGTTTTACGTCACCGCGTTTAGAACGATCGGATTTTCCGACAACTTTGTGCGACCGTGTGTAGACAAAACAAGTTTGAGCCAACATCCGTCGGAAAAAATCCTAGGATTTTGTTGTCGGAATGTCCGAACAAAGTCCGACCGTGTGTACGCCCTATAACTCTTTATTTGAGATCTCACACACATTTATACACCAGGCTGACTCAAAGCTAACCTAATTAACATGAGGTAATTTACTAAAACATTTACCCAGACCAGATGACAGACTTGTGGGCACTGAGCTTCACACAGTAGTATAAACACAATAGCTGGAGCTAATTACAATTAACAATACAAACAAAACCTAATTAACCTAATTAACATGAGCTCCAATAGGAGTCGTCCCGTCTCCTACATTGTATAGAGGACAATGTGATCAACTCATTCAATTAACATACATTACCATAAACATCAACACAGGGTTAATTAGAACAAACAACAATGAGATGAATACCCTTAGAACCTAGACTAAACTTATTTACAATAAACACATTATAGCTGACATCAGACAGGTGAGTGGAGTTGATGACATTAGCATCTCCTCACAGGATGCGTCCCAACAGTATAATTCAGTCTTATCATTCTAATATGGCATATAACGGGTTCCAGAGTCTGTGTGTTTTGGGGGGACATGAAGCTAAATCCAAAGTAACACCAACCCCAGGGTCCCCAGGCATACAGCTCACAGAGAGCACCATTCCCCCAAATGCTAGGGCCCATAATCGGTGGGCAAGAGGCTTACGTTCAGTCCCCTCCAATAGCCTCTGTCCCGGGTGAGTCTGTCACAAACCTCCCCAGCATGGTATCTCCTGGCCTATATTCACCTCATGTAGTCACTTAACAATGTATTTTTTCTGCTCCATAGCAGTGCTTTACCCCAAACACCCCCTGTTTTTGGAAATGTTATTTTTGCTTTAAATTCTGGCAGAGTGCCAGAGGCTTTTTTTTTTGGTGTCCCCAAATAATTTTTAGTAACCCTCCCTCCCCAAACTGCTAAGTCAGCTGATCCCAATTCTCTATCCTCAATCATCTATCTGCTGACTTTGACAAACCCATACACACTATACCCATCTCTTTTGTGGTCAGATGTATGGATGAATTCCCCAAAGCATGTAGTGCAAGGGCCTGCCTGTATACTTTCAAATGGTACTGTTTAAAGTTTTGGGATCCTATTATTATCTTGACAGGTAAAAGCAGAATGTCCAAATGTCCTCAAATGTGTACAATGTGTATTTATATCTTTGTATTATGACACTTCTTACCTGTCCAGTGGGCTGCCAGTAGTTTAACTAAGGAGGGACTGTTCCAAGTAATACCCTGTATGTAGGCATTCATCTCTCAATGAAGTGAAGAGGGTTACCTTTCCAAGATTTCCACACACCCCCTATAATGTTAGAAATGGCCCATGAGAGGGGGGGGGATATGATAGGTGTACCTTATACTTTGGCGTTGTTAAATTCCCCTTAATAAATGCTATCTGGTTGCCCCATAATGTTTGTGTCTAATCTGCTTGCCATGTTTCAGAGTAAAAATAGTAATGTTTATTGTTTTTTCCTCAACAGTTTCCTTCCACGCCACAGGAATGGCAGACTGTGGCCTCCCACTTTGCCGAGTGGTGGGACTTTCCTAACTGCGGAGGAGCAATTGATGGGAAACACGTCCACATCGTCCCACCACCCAACTCGGGGTCGTACTATTATAATTACAAGGGGTTCAATAGTATAGTGATGTTGGCGGTGATGTCGGCTAATTACGACTTCTTGTATGTGGACGTGGGGAAGAATGGCCGGATGTCCGATGGTGGAGTCATCGCCCAGACGGAGTTCTACAGGCATCTCCAGAATGGCAGCTTGGACTTGCCAGCTCCAGAGGACAATGTGGAAGGACTCCCATTTGTGTTCATTGCTGATGAAGCGTTTGCGCTGGGGGACCACCTGATGCGGCCATTCCCAATGAGGACCCTCACCCTGGAACAGAGGGTTTTTAATTACCGGCTGGCCAGAGCCCGAAGAGTGGTGGAGAACACATTTGGAATCCTGGCCAGCCGGTTCCGCCTATTTATAACACCCATCCATATGGCGGAGTATAAACTGAAAAATATTATACTTGCGTGCTGTGTTCTCCATAACTTTTTAAGGAAACATTCGGCCAACTATGCTGGCTCAGTTGGGCCTGAGGCCGGAATGATACATCAAACCACACTGACGGCGCTTGAAAGAGGCCGTCCTGGTTTGCCCTCCCTGAGTGCCCGTGATGTCCGGTTACGCTACCTGGAGTTCTTTGCGGGTAGGGGGGCTATCAATATGCCAGACAATCTGTGAAGCCTTTTTATAATAAAAAAAAGAAATTCTTTGTGGACATTTACTGCTTGTGTTTGTTTTAGCTGACCCTGACAGAAATGTGTTGAGTCCAGAAAATGTCGTGATTGTGTAACCTTATTATACAAAGCACTGTTGGCTGTTATTTACTAAATGCAAAAACACATTTCACTACAAGTGCACTTGCAACTGCACTGAACCTGCACTTGTAGTGCAAAGAGGATTTGCCCTTAGGAAATAACCCCCATTTTTGCTGAAAACAGCAATTACATCACCCCAAAAGTGTTGTAGTGTTGAGACAATAATCCACACATTCTTGAGTAACCAACTTTTTTATACCTGCACAATCATATGTGCATTTTAACATCAACACATCAAAGGTTTTTAAAACAAACCAACATGTTTTTTGTATAACAATTTTTGGAGTAGCATTATCAAAAATAGAAATGTCCATTTAAGATAAAACAGGCCTCAGTATTTAGGAACTGGGTTTGATATAGCATTCAGATGGGGGGAAATCACCCCTGGAAAAGCCAAATTTGGAAGATGCACACCAATTTACGAATGTCAACATGTGCTAGCTGCCATCAGGGGGGATCAAGGGACGTGTTTTGGGGGAGCAAGCCCTTCCTCACCGCTACTTTATAATTGAGGAAGGAGTTGCACCCCCAAAACGCGTCCATTGATCTCCCGTGATGGCAGATAGCACATGTTGGCACACTGTGTGCATCCTCCAAATTTGACTTTTCAAAACATTGCAAAAATATTTAAAAGATTGGACCACAATCCAAAAAGTGATTTTGTGGGGTTTTAAATTCGCCCCAAAACATCAATGATGTTATTATTTTTTTTAATCACATCATTGATTTTTTGCTGTATGTTTTGCAGTTCTACATTACACCCCATGATCTCCCCGATCAGGATCTGGGCACTTTCTGATGTGAAAGGATCTGGATCACGATCACCTAAAAAGAGAGAAACAAAACAAAAACAGGTATCAAATATCTGCCGGCATCCATCTCTTACCTGAGTCTGTGGTCGCAGACACTCACCTGTTGTGGTGCCAATCTCCACCACATCTTCTTCTTCCTCCTGCTCAGCTTGGGTTGGTGTTATTTCCCCTTCTTCCATAGGTGGGGGGTCTCTGGTCTCCTCGGATGAGGGGTGTCCTCCGAGTCTTTTCTCCCCTATGTAAAACAAAACTGGTTTAATTAGCACACAGATATTTGATGGCAGAACTAGAAATAGGAAACATTGCTTGGAAGTGGGGTACAATTGTCAATTTTAGCCGAGTTCCAAGATATCTTTTTTTAATGCCCTTAGTCAAGCTGCAATACTTTACCTGTTTAGTACAAGCTTCACAGATGGAGACCCCCCTATAGTATACACTGGAGCACCTGTGTGGCCCCCCTAATAAAAATGATGTTCTTGTGTCCCACACTAGTGCTCCAGTGTCCAGATGTGAAAACAGCTGCTCAGTGTCCTCTCCTTACACAGAATCTAGTTTGCATTTCATTCTAGTAACAAACCCATCTACACAAACAAATATTTGGCATCCAAGTAGGCCCAAAAAAAATGTGGGAAAATGCATATGGACTAAACAATGGTGTTTTAGAGGCCGAAAGAAAAATGTTTGATACGAACGAATAATGGGCCCATGAACATTAAAGTTGCCCTTTTAAATGTTACAATTAAGAAAAGCATATGAAGCAGCACGAACGGAATAAAGACAGAAAGAATAGGAACACAGCACAACTACTTACTTTTTTGCAGCACTCTCCGGATCTTTCGGTACTGCTCTGGCTCTCTTAATTTCAGGTCCGACCACCACTTCCTGAGCTGATCTTTCGATCGTCGTACCCCGAAATTCTTGTGCAGACTTTTGATCACTTTCGCCATGATCTTGGCCTTTCTGATATTGGGGTTGGGTTAAGGCCCATACTTTCCATCATAGTCGGACTTCTTCATGATGTCGACCATCTCCAACATCTCCCCAAAGGACATATTTGTGGCCTTAAAACGTCTCCTTCTGGAACGGGACGTGTCCGGATCCGGGCTTTCCTCCTCCTCCTCCTCGTTCCTGCAATTATCACGCACCTGCTGTGACTCCGCCATCATGCTCTTCCCCCACTGCACTGAACGAAAAGGGGCGGAGAATAGAAAGAATGTCAGGGGCGGGCGGAGTTACACGCATGCGCAGTGTGTATAAAGCGTAAAACGCGTGCGTATTACGTACGGTCTGTGAGCGGAGGAACTAGCATTGGACGCGCCGATTGTAAGAACGAAGGTAAGAGACAAACTTGTGCCTATACTGCTTCTACATTGAGGCCTATATTGTAAGAAGATTAGGAGAGTTTTGTCTGACATTAGGCTTTGTCTTGTGTTGTGTCTTGCAGTGAACATGGATATGCTACTGAAAGACAATGACTTCATGTCAGTATTCGTAGATATGTTAAGGGAGCTGCCCTGTCTGTGGGAGATTAAACACCCCCATTTCAAGAACCAAGCAAAGAGGAAGGCAGCACTGGTGCGATTGTGTGAAATTGTGAAGCAGGTGATCCCCACGGCAGACATCGCCTATTTAAAGATATTAATTGGTGGCCTGAGGAGCACATATCTAAGGGAGCGCAAGAAAGTCCTGGATTCACAGAGATCCGGAGCAGCAGATGACATCTATGTCCCCAGAATGTTGTACTACGACAGGCTGCATTTTCTGGCAGGCCAGACTGAACCCAGGCCATCCCTCTCCAGTCTTCCTTCCACACTTCCTTCCCCCCCGGCTGAGGCTTCTGACGCCCAACCGGGGCCTTCCAGGCCGCATGTGGAGGAGCCCAGATTGAGCCAGGTATAGCATTCCTCTAAATATTTCTGCTTGTCCAATCAATGATGTTAACTAGATGTTAGTTGGGAGTACTAATTTAGGATTGTGATTGATGATGCAACAACTAAAACCATGTCCCTTTTTCATACACAGGGAAGTCTCAGCCAGGAGGTGGCCGGGCCGAGCCGGCTGGCTGATCTGCAGGTCCCTCCACCCCCCCTGAAAAGAGAAAGTGGCAGTAGGAGGAGTGCCCTAGAGGAGGCTACCGGAGGACTCTTTTGGAGGGCTACAGAGGTCCTGGGAGCACGAAAGACCGTGGAGGAGGACATTGCTGCCGTCATTGCATACAAAATGCAGAGGGTGGAGGAGGGCCAACAAGTCTTGTGTGAGGCGCTCATATTGGAGGCTCTTAACAAAGGTATGAGGGGCCAAATGACAGCTCAGACACACCTTTGCGATGGTCCTCCTCCTGCAGGTCCTCCTCCTCGTCCTCCCTCTCCTCCAGGTCCTCGCAGTCCTCCTCCAGGTCCTACTCCTCCTCCTGCCACATCTCCAACTGCACAGCCACAGCCCGGAAGGAAGCGTGAAAGGAAGACCAGAAAGTGAGGACCCTGGATCCAGTCTGGTCGGCCAAAAAATGCAGCATCTTGTGGTACCACAGCCTGGGGACACACATGTCATCTGTTGCTATCCGGATCTCTGCGAATTCTGGACCAGACTGCCCTCCCTTACATATGGACTCCTCAGGCCACCAATTTTGATGTTCAAGAATTGATGTCTGCCGTAGGGGTCCCAGGCTTCGCTAATTTCTCCTGTTGATCCAGTGTTGCCTCCCTATTTGTTTGGTTCTAATCCCTTAATACAGGATTTTTGTTTTGATTTATACTCTCCTATGTGTTTTACTTCAAAAATGATAGTTTGTTTGTTAGGATTCAGGTACATTTCAAATATACAATGTGAAATGAACAAGGGACACCAACAACAAACAATCTCCTTGAGATTAAATAATAAAAGATATCAATGGTGTTGTGGTAACTTGACACACAAAACACACCCAAAAATATTCTGTATTAAAAATAAAAATAACATTGAACAAAGATCAGCCTTTGAAAAAATACAAACATTTAAAAAAAAAAAAGGCTTCAAATCCCAAAAAAATTTCAATTACAATGACAACTAATAACAATATATTCAGGGAATACCAATAAAAAAACACAAATAAAACTTTGTGAGAAGTGTGTGTGAATATGAGCAGCAAAACTACTTAATTCTTGTCACATTATAAAGAAGAAGAGAGTGCTGTGTTAAACCAATTTTAACATTGCAGCGTGACGAAAGTGCTGTATCCATTGCGAACGCTAAGTTTACCAGAACGAGCTGTTCCGTCTTGGAATTTCTTCTGAGCATGCGTGGCACTTTGTGCGTCGGAACAGGCCACACACAGTCGGAATTGACGTGATCGGATTTTGTTGTTGGAAAATTTTATCTCCTGCTCTCCAACTTTGTGTGTCGGAAAATCCGATGGAAAATGCCCGATGGATCCCACACACGGTCGGAATTTCCGACAACATGCTCCGATCGGACATTGTGTACGGGGCATAAGAGTGGAAAGGAAGTGGAATTCCCTTCCAGAGGCGGTGGTCCCAGCAGGGAGCATCGATAGCTTCAAGAAACTATTAGATAAGCACCTGAATGACTGCAACATACAGGGATATACAATGTAATACTGACACATAATCACACATAGGTTGGACTTGATGGACTTGTGTCTTTTTTCAACCTCACCTACTATGCAACTATGTAACTATGTAACATATTTGCATAGGAGATGCCAAGAGGCTCTAGAGGGTCTGGACGAGCAGCAAGGAGGGTGCCCGGTGCCAGTGCAGGTCGTATCACCCGAAGTGTGCTGCTCATGGGCTTCTATCCCGTGCGAGTACCCACGAGCTACGAGCCCTGAGGTCCCACGATATCTGAGCCACTGAGAGCTGGGGTGATGTCATTACTTCCTATCCCACTGAGCGGAGATTGCCGAAGTTCATCTACGAGTCTATCTGTGAGCCCTGTGCGCTCTATTGCTGCTATAAAAGTGCCACCAAAGTCTTTTTTATCTACATTGACCATCAAGTCAGATATGACTGCTACTCTGCAACAGGTGGTTGGAGAGGAGTTCAAGGAGGTTAAAGATTCATTGTATAGCCTAACAGCAAGGGTAGATACCATTGAGCAAAAGCAGACCACAGCAGATCAAAAAATAGCTACTCTGGAGCCTAAGTTAACCGCGCAGTCGCATTCTTTCTATACCTTCCAACTCCAACAGGACAACTTAGAAAACAGGAGCAGGAGAAATAATTTAAAACTACGGAGTATTAATGAGGCAATGAAAGAGCTACGTTCTACTGTAATAGTGTCAGAAACCATGAAATCAGACCGAGACAGAAGTACAGTTAAATCACACTTGTTTAATAATAAAAATAAAAAGAACAAACGTAGTCAAAACATAGCCATAGTTCAGTAACCGGAACAGATCGTCAGCCAAGCCAGGAGTCAGGGATCAAAGTAGTGGAACAGCATGCAGGATTTGTAGCCTGAAGGGATGTCAGCAAAGCCAGTCTTTAAAACAGGAACGCAGGAGATAGTTTCTTGTGATGTGACCAAGGTGAAGGCTAGGGATGAGCTTCGTGTTCGAGTCGAACCCATGTTCGACTCGAACATCGGCTGTTCGACCGTCCGTCGAATTGCGAACGATATGGGCCGTTCGCGCCAAATTCGTGTGGCGCGTCACGGCCCATAATTCACTGCGGCATCGCAGTGCATTGCTGGCTGATGATTGGCCAAGCATGCACTATGACCCGCATGCTTGGCCAATCACAGCGCCGCCTGAACAGAGAGCCGTAATTGGCCAAAGCCAAGGAGGCTTTGGCCAATTATGGCTCAGGGGATTTAGTACACGCCCCACACTATATAAGGCCGCCTGCACGGCGGCCCTGTGTAGTGTGTGTTCCGGCGTTGAAAGAGATAGACAGAGAGACAGTGTTTGATTTGAGTTAGATAGATTAGGCAGAACAGTCAGTCAGTTAGCTGCACTTACAGTGTATTGTGTATATATATGCATCCCAGGTGTTGCATATATATATATACACTGTATTCAGTTTAGCTAGATCCGTTCCTGTTATCTTCTATCTAGACTATTTACATTCAGTGCAGTGTGTCCTGCTCACAGTGTTCAGCTAGATCCGTTCCTGCTATTTACATTCAGTACAGTGCTTCCTGCTCACAGTGTTCAGCTAGATCCGTTCCTGCTATTTACATTCAGTGCAGTGCGTGCTGCTCACAGTGTTCAGCTAGATCCGTTCCTGCTATTTACATTCAGTGCAGTGCGTGCTGCTCACAGTGTTCAGCTAGATCCGTTCCTGCTATTTACATTCAGTGCAGTGCGTCCTGCTCACAGTGTTCAGCTAGATCCGTTCCTGCTATTTACATTCAGTGCAGTGCGTCCTGCTCACAGTGTTCAGCTAGATCCGTTCCTGCTATTTACATTCAGTGCAGTGCGTGCTGCTCACAGTGTTCAGCTAGATCCGTTCCTGCTATTTACATTCAGTGCAGTGCGTCCTGCTCACAGTGTTCAGCTAGATCCGTTCCTGTTATCTTCCTACTGACAGGCAGGCTTGTCTGGTTACAGTATATAAAGCTACCTGAAGAAAATTACAGGTGTTCTTTTTGATCCTATTAGTACCACGGTCAGGCAGCTAGACTATTTACATTTAGTACAGTGTGTCCTGCTCACAGTGTTCAGCTAGATCCGTTCCTGTTATTTACATTCAGTGCAGTGTGTCCTGCTCACAGTGTTCAGCTAGATCCGTTCCTGCTATTTACATTCAGTACAGTGCGTGCTGCTCACAGTGTTCAGCTAGATCCGTTCCTGCTATATACATTTAGTGCAGTACGTCCTGCTCACAGTGTTCAGCTAGATCCGTTCCTGTTATCTTCCTACTGACAGGCAGGCTTGTCTGGTTACAGTATATAAAGCTACCTGAAGAAAATTACAGGTGTTCTTTTTGATCCTATTAGTACCACGGTCAGGCAGCTAGACTATTTACATTTAGTACAGTGTGTCCTGCTCACAGTGTTCAGCTAGATCCGTTCCTGTTATTTACATTCAGTGCAGTGTGTCCTGCTCACAGTGTTCAGCTAGATCCGTTCCTGCTATTTACATTCAGTACAGTGCGTCCTGCTCACAGTGTTCAGCTAGATCCGTTCCTGCTATTTACATTCAGTGCAGTGCGTGCTGCTCACAGTGTTCAGCTAGATCCGTTCCTGCTATATACATTTAGTGCAGTACGTCCTGCTCACAGTGTTCAGCTAGATCCGTTCCTGTTATCTTCCTACTGACAGGCAGGCTTGTCTGGTTACAGTATATAAAGCTACCTGAAGAAAATTACAGGTGTTCTATCCCAGCTTAGTGCAGCTACAGGCCATTAGTATGTCTGGAAGGCCAAGAAGGAGAGGCAGACAGTCACAAGCCAATAAGAGAGGGCAAGCAGGCTCTGTGTCTAGTGCTGGTCGTGGAGACGGTGCATCCTCATCAGCACGTGGCCATGGGACACGCTTGGCCTTTTTTTCGGCAGCTGGCCGTGTTGAGCCGCAACATGCGGAAGACTTGGTCGAGTGGATGACCAAGCCGTCCTCATCCTCCTCATCCTCTCTCACCCATGCCCAGGGTGCTTTGTCTGGCAAAGCAGCGGCCTCTTCCCTCAGCTCAATGTCATCAGTGACTCCTTCCCTAGCCCCACCATGTCCTCCTGAGGATTCCCTCGAACTGTTTGACCACAGTGTTGGGTACATGCTCCAGGAGGATGCCCAGCGTTTGGAAGGCTCTGATGATGATACTGAGCTCAATGAAGGCAGTAACATGAGCACGGACAGAGGGGGTGCCCAAGAAGGACAGCAATCTGGCAGTCATGCTCCCCCTGCTGCAGCATACTGCCAGGTTTGCTCCAGTGATGAGGAGGGAGGGGATGATGAGGTCACTGACTCAACGTGGGTGCCTGATAGGAGAGAGGAGGAGGAGGAGGAGGAGGAGGAGGAGGAGGAGGAGGTGGCACATCACCAACTAGGCAGGATGCCCTCCAGGGGCCAGCCTAAGGGCAGCACATTGACTGCATCACACCCCAAAGCTCCACATGTGCAGGGCGCTGCAGTCTCTGCGCGTTATTCAAAAAGTTCTTTGGTGTGGGCCTTTTTTGAGACGAGTGCATCAGATCGCACCGCTGCTATTTGCAATATATGTCTCAAGCGTATCTCGCGTGGCCAAAACATCTCCCGCTTGGGTACCACATGCTTGACCAGACATATGTTGACCTGCCATGCAGTTCGTTGGCAAGCGTATCTAAAAGACCCACACCAAAGAACAAAGACGATCTCTCCTTGCTCCTCATCAGCTGAGATTTCCAACCCCACTAGACCTTCAGTCCTCTCTGCGACCTGCAGTGAGAGGAATGAAGGTGTAGAATTAGGTGTGTCACAGCCAAGTACTTATGGGCAATCTGCTTTTGGTACACCGACGTCAGATTGTACCAGGCAAATTTCCCTGCCCCAGCTGCTGCACCGCCGAAAGAAGTTTGCTCCCAGCCATCCACATGCCCAGCGGTTGAATGCTAGCTTGGCAAAATTGCTAGCACTTCAACTGCTGCCTTTTCAGTTGGTAGACTCTGCCCCCTTCCGTGAGTTTGTGGAATGTGCGGTTCCTCAGTGGCAGGTACCCAAACGCCACTTTTTCTCACGGAAGGCGATTCCGGCTCTCTACCGGCATGTGGAAGGCAATGTCCATGCCTCGCTGGACAGGGCGGTCAGCGGTAAGGTGCATATTACCGCTGACTCATGGTCCAGCAGGCATGGACAGGGACGTTACTTAAGTTTCACGGCGCATTGGGTGACTCTGCTGGCAGCTGGGAAGGATGCAGGACAAGGTGCAGTAGTGTTGGAGGTTGTTCCGCCACCACGCCTCCAAAATGCTGATTGTGACACACCTCTCTCCTCCACCCCCTCCTCTTCTTCTTCCTCCATGGCCTCTTCCTCGGAACCAGCGGTGCTCCGTAGGCGTTCAAGGGGCTACGCAAGTACGCAGGCCAAAAGATGCCATGCGGTGCTTGAGCTGGTGTGCTTGGGGGACAGGAGCCACACTGGGGCAGAGGTTCTGTCAGCTCTGCAGGGGCAGGTTCAGAGGTGGTTGACGCCACGCCAACTTAAGGCAGGAATGGTGGTTTGCGACAATGGCACCAACCTCCTCTCTGCCCTCCGACAGGGACAACTGACCCATGTGCCCTGTTTGGCTCACGTCCTTAACTTGGTGGTGCAGCGGTTCTTGGGCAGGTACCCGGGCTTACAGGATGTCCTGAGGCAGGCCAGGAAAGTCTGTGTGCATTTCCGCCGGTCATATAATGCCAGTGCTCGGCTGACGGACCTCCAAAAGGAGTTTAACCTGCCCAAGAACCGCCTAATCTGTGACATGCCCACCAGGTGGAACTCGACGTTGGCCATGCTGCAGCGGCTGCACACGCAGCAGAGGGCCATCAATGAGTACCTGTGCGACTATGGCACCAGGACAGGGTCAGGGGACCTTGGTTTTTTTTCCCCACGCCAGTGGGCCATGATCAGGGATGCATGCACTGTCCTGTCACCATTCGAGGAGGCCACGAGGATGGTGAGCACTGACAGTGCATGCATCAGTGACACTGTCCCCCTTGTCCACCTGTTGGAGCACACGCTGCGTGGGATAATGGACAGGGCACTTGAGGCAGAACAGAGGCAGGAAGAGGAGGACTTCCTTAGCTCTCAAGGCCCCCTTTATCCAGACAGTGTTCCTGCGTGCCCGCCGATCACACAGGAAGAGGACGAGGAGGAGGAGGAGGAGGAGGAGGAAGATTGTGTCAGTATGGAGGTGGAGCCTGGCACTCAGCATCAGCAGTCTTTAAGGGATCAGTCCCAAGGAACACATGGACTTGTACGTGGCTGGGAGGAGGTGGCTGCGGACGTTGTTGTCCTTAGTGACCCAGAGGACTCCGGACCGAATGCCTCAGCAAACCTACGCTGCATGGCCTCCCTGATCCTGCAAAGCCTGCGTAAGGATCCTCGTATTCGTGGTATCAAGGAGAAGGACCAATACTGGCTGGCAACCCTCCTTGATCCACGTTACAAGGGTAAGGTTGCGGACCTTATCTTGCCATCGCAGAGGGAGCAGAGGATGAAACATCTTCGGGAGGCCTTGCAGAAAGGTCTGTGCAACGCGTTCCCAGAGACTGGGAGGTTACAAACTCCTGTTTCTGGACAACGTGTTGCTGAGGCTTCGGTCAGTCAAAGAAGGAGCGGTGGAGAAGGTGGCCGTCTGACCGATGCGTTCAGACAATTTTTTGGTCCGCAGCCCCAAGGTATGATCGGTTCCAGCAACCATCGCCAGCGTCTGTTTTACATGGTGCAGGAATACCTAGGGGCAAGATCAGACTTGGACACCTTTCCCACCGAAAATCCTCTGGGTTACTGGGTCTTGAGGATGGATCACTGGCCAGAGCTTGCACAGTATGCAATTGAGCTACTGGCCTGTCCTGCATCCAGCGTTCTTTCGGAACGCACATTCAGTGCTGCTGGAGGCGTGGTAACCGATCACAGGGTGCGTCTGTCCACCGACTCGGTCGATCGGCTGACCTTCATAAAAATGAATCAGTCTTGGATCACCACCAGCTACCAAGCACCTGATGCAGATGTAACCGAATAATTTTTTTTGAAATCTCAGATCCCTTCAAAGACTGCCTATGCTGATGCTGAGTGACTATCCCTGAGTAATTATCCTCTTCCTCCTCAATCATCACGCTGATAGCTTGTAAGAACATTTTTGGTTCTGGGCGCCACCACCAGTGCCTAAGGCACAATTTTTCAGCCCCTGTTTAACAGGGGCGTGTAATTACAATTTTTGATGTAATACTTTGCAGCAGGGCTCGTTCCTGCATTCCAACTAGAGTGTCTGTGAGGGGTTGCAGTGTTGTGGCACCAGCACCAGTGCCTAAGACCCAATTTTTCTGCCCCTGTCTAACAGGGGCGTGTAATTACAATTTTTGATGCAATACTTTGCAGCAGGGCTTGTTCCTGCATTCCAACTAGAGTGTCTGTGAGGGGTTGCAGTGTTGTGGCACCAGCACCAGTGCCTAAGACCCAATTTTTCAGCCCCTGTCTAACAGGGGCGTGTAATTACAATTTTTGATGCAATACTTTGCAGCAGGGCTTGTTCCTGCGTTTCAACTAGAGTGTCTGTGAGGGGTTGCAGTGTTGTGGCACCAGCACCAGTGCCTAAGACCCAATTTTTCAGCCCCTGTCTAACAGGGGCGTGTAATTACAATTTTTGATGCAATACTTTGCAGCTGGGCTTGTTCCTGCGTTTCAACTAGAGTGTCTGTGAGGGGTTGCAGTGTTGTGGCACCAGCACCAGTGCCTAAGGCCTAATTTTTCAGCTCCTGTTCAACAGGGGCATGTAATTACAATTCTTGATCTAATATTTCACAGCAGGGCCCTGTGAGGGCTTACAGTGTTTTGGCCACAGCAACACCTAAGGCCCAAATTTCTGCTGAGTATATAGGGCAGGACCCTACTTTCAAACATCTAACTTACAAACGACTCCTACTTGCAAACGGAAGGAGACAACAGGAAGTGAGATGAAATCTACCCCTAAGGAAGGGAAATTCTCTCCTGTAAGAGTTAATATGGGAAAACAATTTTTCCTTTCCACTGATGCTTTCCAATCCTTGTTCCACAAAAAAACCCAAATTTTCAAAAAACATTTTTCATTGGGACAAAAAAGTGAGGTGAAATCTTCTGAAGAGGAGGAAAGACGCAAAACAAATGTCACAGGGGTGATAACCCTTCCCTATGTTTTCCAAAAAGCTTAGAAAAGATTTTTTGGCTGGAGCTAAACACATTAAAAATGTTCAAAATTACAAACAGATTCTACTTAACAACAAACCTACAGTCCCTGTCTTGTTTGCACCGCCTGTATACTGCTGTTCAGAGTATATAGGGACCTTTCCTTATTTTAATTTGGGTGCGGGGTTCCCCTTAATATCCATACAAGACCCAAAGGGCCTGGTAATGGACTGGGGGGTACCCATGCCGTTTGTCTCACTGATTTTCATCCATATTGCCATGACCCGACATGACATTAAACCCGCAAGCAGTTTTAAATGAGATTTTTTCCTTTAAAAATGACATTTGGTGCAGGGACTGTTCTAAACATGGGAAACACGCGTCACTTTACAGGCATACTATAGACACCCCCCAGGTACGATATTTAAAGGAATATTTCACTTTTTTTTTTTTACTTTAAGCATCATTAAAATCACTGCTCCCGAAAAAACGGCCGTTTTTAAAAGTTTTTTTTGCATTGATACATGTCCCCTGGGGTAGGACCCGGGTCCCCAAACCCTTTTTAGGACAATACCATGCAAATTAGCCTTTAAAATGAGCACTTTTGATTTCGAACGTTCGAGTCCCATAGACGTCAATGGGGTTCTAACGTTCGTGCGAACTTGCGGTCCGTTCGCGGGTTCTGGTGCGAACCGAACCGGGGGGTGTTCGGCTCATCCCTAGTGAAGGCAGAGCTCCTCTGGACTGGACGGCTTAAGTAGTCAGAACTGATGAGCAGGATCAACTTCAACTGGGTAACTGTGGAGAGAGATGGGAGCTGGCAATTAGCCGACAGTTGAGCGGCCAGCTCAGAGAAGGAAGGGCTGAGCCCAGCCCTGACAGTACCCCCTCCTCAACGACCCCTCCCCCTCGGAGGACCACCAGGCTTGAGGGGTAAACTTCTATGGAAATCACGGAGGCGGACGGGGGCATGTACGTCTGAGGATGAGACCCAAGAGCGTTCCTCTGGACCGTACCCTTTCCGATGCACCAGGTACTGTACGAAGCCACGGAACCTATGGGAGTCAACAATGGACTGTACTTCATACTCCTCATGGTTCTCAACCTGTGCAGGGTGAGGACGTGGCACCTAGGTGGTAAAGCAGTTGCAGACCAAAGTTTTTAATAAGGAGACTTGAAATACATTTGAATAATTGCATATTAGAAGGAAGGTCTAATGCGTAAGCCACTGGTTTAATCCTGCAAAGAATACAGAAAGGCCCAATAAACCGAACTTCAGTGAGGGAACACGAAGTCGGAAGTTGCGAGATGACAGCCAGACCCTGTCCCCAACCTGGTAGGAAGGCGCAGGAAGGTGTCTGCAGTCAGCATGGAGTCTGCACCTATCATTAGCATGACGCAAAGCCTCCTAGACTTGTGCCCAAGTGGAACGAAGACCACGGAGATGTTCCTCTAATGCAGGAATACTCTGCGGAACAAATGAGTCAGGCAACATGGAAAGTTTGAAACCATAATTCACCATAAATGGGGACAATCCAGAAGCAGAATTCAAGGCACTGTTGTGAGCAAACTCTGCCCATGGTAATAGGCCTGACCAGTTGTTATGATAGTCAGAAATATAGCAACGTAGGTATTGCTCCAAGGACTGATTGGCTCGTTCTGCAGCCCCATTAGACTGCGGGTGATACGCAGAGGAGAAAGCAAGCTGAATTCCCAACTGTGCACAAAAGGCTTGCCAGAACCGGGACACAAACTCACTACCCCTGTCCGAAACAATCACCTTGGGTAGCCCATGTAAGCGAAAGATCTCCCGAGCAAAAATGGAAGCCAGTTCCTTAGAAG
This sequence comes from Lithobates clamitans, assembly GCA_037952925.1. Classification (NCBI taxonomy): domain Eukaryota; kingdom Metazoa; phylum Chordata; class Amphibia; order Anura; family Ranidae; genus Lithobates; species Lithobates clamitans. The sequence goes on from JBBGZY010001120.1 coordinate 3,496,203, forward strand.
TGGGCAACTTCTTAAGTGGAATACAATGACAAATCTTTGAGAACCGTCAACCATCATAAGGATAACAGTGTTGCCTTGGGAGTTGGGTAACTCCACAATGAAATCCATAGACAGGTGGGTCCAGGGCCTCTCTCTATTGGATATGGGTTGTAGGAGGCCCATTGGAAGGTGTCATAGAGTCCTACTCTGGGCACACACGGAACAGGCAGCTACGAAGGCAGTTACAACAGCACTTAGACTAGGCCACCAGAATTGTTGGGAAATGGCCCAAACAAGTTGATTCTTCCCAGGGTGGCCAGGTGCCTTGGGAGAATGGTAAGTCTGGAGCACGGCAGTACGGAGACTCTTTGGGACAAAGCAGCAGTCACAAGATTTCCCAGGAGGAGCATGGACCTGAGCAGCAAGAATTTTGTCACCCAAAGGAGAAGTGAGACTGGTGCGAACCGTAGCCAGAATACGATCAGGAGGAATCATAGGTACCGAAACCGACTCCAACTTGGAAGTGGAGGAAAATTGTTGTGACAAGGCGTCAGCCCTTACATTCCTAGTACCGGGTAAGAATGAGACAATGTAACTGAAACTTGACAAGAAAAGAGCCCATCACTCCTTTCTGGGAGAGAGGCGTTTAGCCTCAGACAAGAATGTGAGATTCTTATGGTCAGTAAGAATGAGAACCGGCACAGTGGTACCTTCTCCATTCTTTCAGGGCTAAAATGATCGCCAACAGCTCTGTCACCAATCTCGTGATTGCAGTCTGAAGGTGACAATTTCTTGGAAAAGTAGCCACAAGTATGCATAGCGCTCTCAGAGGTAGGACGTTGAGACAAAGGGGTGCCAACACCAGTCTCAGAAGCATCAACCTCAAGGAAAAAAGGTAACGTAGGATCAGGATGTGCCAACACAGGAGCAGAAACAAAGGCAGCCTTCAGACTCTCAAAGGCCTTAATGGATTCCGGAGACCAACTCTGTGGGTTACCGTCCTCTCTGGTCATATCAGTCAGGGACTTGACCAGAGACGAGAAGTTATGAATAAACTTCCGATAATAGTTGGCAAAGCCCAGGAAACACTGCAGAGGACGTAAACCCATGGGTCGGGGCCACTGTAAGACTGCCGAACGTTTGTCTGGGTCCATCGAAAAACCAGCAGTGGAAATGACACAGCCCAGGTATTTAACCTGTTCATGATGGAACTCGCACTTCTCCAGTTTACAAAAGAGATTGTTCTCTCTTAGTTTCTGAAGCATATGACAGACATCTGTGAGGTGGCTCTCCAGGGACTTGAAAAATATGAGGATATCATCGAGATAAACCACCACACATAACTGCACCAAATCCTGGAGGACATCGTTAATAAATTCCTGGAAAACTGCCGGGGTGTTACAAAGGCCAAAAGGCATTACGAGGTACTCATAATGACCTTTTCTGGTATTAAAACACAGTTTTCCACTCGTCACCCTCCTTAATCCTCACGAGATTGTATGCCCCTCTCAAATCTAGCTTTGTGAAAATAATTGCTCCCTTGAAGCGGTCAAATAACTCTGGAATTGGGTAGGCTTCTTAATCGTGAAATGATTGAGGCCCCTATAATCAATACAAGGTCTCAGTTCACAGCTTGTCTTCTTCACAAAGAAGAAACTAACACCAGCAGGAGACCAGGATTTGCGGATGAAACCTCGAGAAAGTGCATCTGCAACATACTCCTCCATGGCCTTATCCTCCAAGACGGACAAAGGGTAAACCCAGCCACAAGGGGGTATGGCACCAGGTTGAAGGTCAATTGCGCAATCATACAGCCGATGTGGAGGCAAACTACCGGTTTGACCTTTGTCAAAGACATTGCTAAAATCGCGGTACTCCTTCGGCAGAGGTGCATAGGACCTTGGCTACCTTCTGGAAACATGTCTCACTGCATTGTGGTGACCAGGAGAGAACCTCAGCACAGAGTCAATCAAAAGAGGGGTTGTTTCTCTGTAATCAAGGATAACCAATAACCAGCAGAAACTTAGGTGAGGAAATAACTTGTAATTGGAATATCTCATGGTGAAGAGCCCCTACGGCCATGGATAACGGAACTGTCTCAAGAGTCACATGGGCAGGCTGTAGAGGTCTCCCATCAAGAGCCTCAATGGCAAGTGAAGTGTCATGCAGCTGCAGTGGAATCGAGTGCCTTGATACAAAAGCAGCATCAATGAACAGGCCTGCAGCCCCAGAGTCTATTAGAGCCTGTATCTCGATGGACGACTCAGCCCAAGAAAGGGTGACCGAAACCAGGGGCTTATCCTTCTGGATAACTGGGGACAAAACAACGCCACCTAAGGTCTGTCCATGACAGGACCTCAAGTTTCGGGCATTCCCTGGACAGGTAGGACAAGACTTCAAAAAGTGACCTGCCTGGCCATAATAAAGGCACAATCTCTCCCTCCTCCTAAAGGTTCTCTCATCCGCAGAGACACGCGTGAAGCCCAAGTGCATGAGTTCAGCTTCACTGACCCACTCGGTACCAGGAGGCATGGGAGGTGAGGGAGGCATGGGTGGGACTGCAAAGCTCGGAGGCAGATGTACAGGAGGCTTCCGCAAGCGCTCCTTAAAAGAGAGTCTTTCTCTGAGTTTGGAGTCAATGAGGATGGCAAACGTGATCAACTTCTCCAGCTCAGTGGGTATATCTCGGGCTGCTATCTCATCCTTGATGGAATCCGAGAGACCATGAGCAAAAGCAGCCATGAGGGCCTCATTGTTCTAAGCAACCTCTGCTGCCAGAGTACAGAATTCAATGGCGTAGTCAGCAACAGTTCTCGTACTCTGTTTTATGGACATGAGGCACTTGGCAGCAGAATCGGAGCATGAAGCAACGTCAAAAACCCATTTAAAAGAGACCACAAACTCAGGGTAACTCAAGACTACAGGTTTTTGCGTGTCCCATAGAGGGTTTGCCCAGGCCAAGGCTCTATCAGAAAGCAAAGATATCACAAAACCTACTTTGCTTCTGTCCGTGGGAAACGCCTGGGGCAGCATCCCAAAGTATATCTCAACCTGGTTGAGAATCCATCTGCATTGAACTGGATCGCCCCCAAATCGCTGGGGAAGTGGAGCGGAACCAGACATACCTCTTATAGTGGTAATACTCGAGGCAGGTGCTTGCACAGAGACTGGCGCAGCAGCAGGGATGGCCTTCAACTCTGGTTGTACCGGAGCGGCCACAGCGGGAGATTTCAGGTGAGCCGTTCGTTTGTAACGCTATGGCAAACTGATCCATGCTGCGATCTTGCTCATCCAATCTGGAAAAAATATTACCAACAAGTGGATTGACTGTATCTTCTGAATTCATGGCCTTGGCCTACTGTCAGAAACCATAAAATCAGACCGAGACAGTAGTACAGTTAAATTATACTTGTTTAATAATAAATCTTAAAAAAACAAACAAAGTCAAAAAATAGCCAAAGTTCAATATCCGGAATGGATCATCAGCAAAGTCAGGAGTCAGGGATCAAAGTAGTGGAACAGCAAGCAGGATCTGTAGCCTGAAGGGATGTCAGCAAAGCCAGTCTTTAAAACAGGAACACAGGAGATAGTTTCTTGTGATGTGACCAAGGCGAAGGCAGAGCTCCTCTGGACAGGACGGCTTAAGTAGGGAGGACTGACGAGCAGAATCAACTTCAGCTGGGTAATTGTGGAGAGAGATGGGAGCTGGCAATTAGCCGACAGCTGAGCCGCCAGCCCAGAGAAGGAAGTGCTGAGCACAGCCCTGACAAATAGCTATACTAAATAAGACTCTGGGCAGGGATCTGGCAGCTGACATTGAGTTAGACAGAGTCCACCGGATACAGGGTACGACCCCCCTGATGGACGGTAGACCTAGAGACATTACTAAACTATTAAAGAGGAAATTATCCGTAATGGGTACCATTGAATATAACGTTTATAACCATTGAATATAACGGAGCAGTAATACAAATTCTACCTGATCTTTCAAGATATACCTTACAGATGCGCCAAACTATGAAGCCTCTCTTCTTAGACAAGCTACGTGAAGAAGGCGCTACTTATAGATGGGGTTTCCCATTTCCTCTATACATACAGAAAGGTCAACAATCGTTTGTACTATATACACCTGCCCAAATGCCAGAGATGTTCTCTAAATTGGCTATAGCACCTATTCAACACCCAGATTGGACTGCTACAGAATTATAGAATTCATCTTATATGCTGGTTTCATAATTGAAGAGACTGTAGAACATTTTCAATAATGTATCAAATGTATCAAAATGTTCAATTTTCTTCCTTTTTTTTGTCCTCAATTTAACACTATAGGTGTTGAGAGATGATAGAGGTACTGCTTGGATGTATTGGTTGCCAAGGTGGGGGGGGGATCAGATTAACATTTAAATATGTTCATTTTTTGGGATGTTCTCTCCCCCCTTTTCTTCTCTTTTTCTGCTATCGGCTTTTTGAATAATAGATTTTCCTAGAATAGTAGGGTTTTTTATTATCTTCTTAATTTCGGTGGGGTATCCGGGGGTGGTGGTGGGGGAGGGGGGTCAGGGAAATTCTCTTTCTTTGTCCCGCCTGTCCCTTCCCCTCCACCCGCAATTATATCCCTTGCCCTCTTGTACACCCCCCTGTCTACCCTTCCCTGCCTCTTTTTTTTCTCTGTCTCCCTTCCCTACCCTCGCTCACTTTTATCCCCTCCCTCCCCCCTTTTCCCCCCTTTTTCCCTCACTCCTGTGTTCTCTCCCCCCATCCCCCTATTTAGGGATGGGCTTTATGTTCGGGTCAAACATGAGTTTGACTCAAACATTGGCTGTTCACCCGTTCGCCAAAAGTTGGGGTGTTCGCGGCAAATTCGAAAGCCGCGGAACACCCTTTAAAAGTCTATAGGAGAAATCTGGGACATGTATCAATGCAAAAAAAGTTTTAAAAACGGACGTTTTTTTTTTTGGGAGCAGTGATTTTAATAATGCTTAAAGTTAAACAATAAAAGTGAAATATTCCTTTAAATTTTGTACCTGGGGGGTGTCTATAGTAGGGGGGTGTCTATAGTATGCCTGTAAAGTAGCGCATGATTCCCATGTTTAGAACAGTCCCTGCACCAAGTGACATTTCTAAAGGAAAAAAAGTCATTTAAAATTACCCGCGGCTATAATGAATTGTCAGGTCTCTGCAATACAGATAAAAGTCATTGAAAAAAAACGGCATGGGATTCCCCCACAGTCCATTACCAGGCCCTTTGGGTCTGGTATGAATATTAAGGGGAACCCTGAACCAAAATTTAAAAAAAAATTGTGTTGGGGTCCCCGCAAATTCCATACCAGGCCCTTCAGGTCTGGTATGGATATTAAGGGGAACACCGTGCCAAAATGAAAAAAAAATGGCATGGGGGTCCCCCTCAAAATCCATACCAGACCCTTCAGGTCTGGTATGGATTTTAAGGGGAACCCCACGCCAAAATGAAAAAAAAATGGCGTGGGGGTCCCCCCAAAAATCCATACCAGACCCTTATCCGAGCACGCAACCTGGCAGGCCACAGGAAAAGAGGAGTGACGAGAGAGTGCCCCCCCCTCCTGAACCATACCAGGCCACATGCCCTCAACATGGGTTACATCAGCGGGTGGCCTCGCCCTCCTCTGACACTATGGGGAAGCCATAGGGATGTCCCCATGCATCAGAGGGGGTGGGGTCACCCAGTTAAGTCAGCGGGTGGCCCCACCCCCCTCTGACGCTACGAGGAAGCCATGGGATGTCCCCGTGCATCAGAGGGGGGCGTGGGGTTTCCCTTAAAATCCATACCAGACCTGAAGGGTCTGGTATGGATTTTGAGGGGGACCCCCATGCCATTTTTTTTTAAATTTTGGCACGGTGTTCCCCTTAATATAAATAAAATAGGTGCAGCGCTAAAAACAAAAAAACAAAAAAAATATATATATAAAATACAATGATCCAGGGATGAAAAAAATAAATATAACACTAGGGTAATGTCCTATAAATTATGCAGAGCACAAAAAAATGTCCAGATAATAAACATGAATCCACCAGGCAAATGTGATTTTCACAGCAATGATGAGTGACTGATAGAAGGACCCTTCACCATAAACCGAATGGCCTCTCACCTGGTAACCAGGACCCTTCACAGAAGAGTCAAACGAGCATTCCCATAGGGATCAACAACATCAGACAACCACGTAGCGGGGGGTCAGCGTGATTCATATAAACAAAAAGGGGACAGGCATAGTGCTCTCCGTATAGCAAACTTTATTGAAGGAATATAAAAAACTCACTTACATAACAGGCACTTCACAAGTGCCAGGACGCTGACATAGAATACACACAGCAGAGTGAGTGCGAGCGGTGGAGCATGCGCAGTAGCCGCGGATGACGTCACGACGTCACGTTCTGGATGCGTTGCGTCCCAGTGGGCGGGGACTTCCTCAGCAGACCCAGGTCCTAACACTTTTTATGACAATAACTTGCATATAAGCCTTTAAAATTAGCACTTTTGATTATTCATGTTCATGTCCCATAGACTTTAACGGTGTTTGCGTGTTCGAACAAATTTTTTGCCTGTTCGCATGTTCTGCTGCGTGGTGTTCGGCTCATCCCTACCCCTTTTCTTTTTTGTTCCTGCCTCCTAAGATAAAGATCTGATAAGGTGGCTACAATAAACGACTGGGAGGAGGGTGGGGGGTGGCTATGGATGGGTGGGGGACTGGATGGGGGGTGGTGGACATAGTAGGGAGGGTAGATATATGGAATGTCATAGCTGGGGAAAATATAATGGTAAATATGCTACATGGAAAATGGTCATGCTCTAGGGGATCAGACTGAGGTTAAGCTAGATAGTGTAGCCATCCCCCTGAAGGGAGAGGGTGGGAGGAATAAATGTAGACTTCTATAATGGTACTCAAATGGTTTATGTCTATGTAAACATTAAGATAAATGGTGTTAAGGATGCTACAGGAAGGGGTTACCAGGGGCTACAGTTATGTAGATGGGGAGGGGAATATCTAACAGGGGGTCCTCAAGAGGATAATACAGTAGTATCTGCCTGTAAATTTATAATAGGTAGGATGTGACTGTGTCCCTATAATGTAATACAGGCAACGATAGAAGATGTTAATGGATTATGAGACCTGAGTATTTTAGGACTCGATATGAATGCATTTATATAAAAGGGGAGAAACTTTTTATTTTCCCTGCAGTATAGGGGGGTATGAAAAATTGGAAGCAAACAAGACTCAATACTATGTTTCTCCCTTGCATGTTGGAATTTGTGTTTGACATTCACTCCGAGCTGTAATAACTAGGATAAAGGATTGGCCTTGTCATTGTGTAATATGATCCAAGCGACTCCCTCTCCGGTGACGCGTTTCTAGCTCCCCCTGCATAGGTTTTTTTGCCTCCCAGTGCTCTCCCTTCCTAGATTTTTCTAGGAGGGGATTGCAGATTCATTAAGAGCCTTATTAGTCAATTGCCGTAGGCAGTAGATCCCTGGTTTCAGTATGACCAACATACCCTGTCTATCTTTAAATGTCAACAGCTTGAATATACTGGAAAAGCGTACAACGGTCTTACGCGAACTTTGGCGTATGCATATTCAAGTTGCATTCATACAAGAAACCCATTTTCAATCTGGGAAGATACCGAAATTTAAGGATGATCTGTATCCACAGGTGTTTCATAGTACAACCCCAGACTCCAAGACGAGGGGGGTGAGTATGCTGTTTTCTGGGACGGTCCCATGGTCCTGTATTGCTCAGATGAGCAATTGTGAGGGACGCTATCTGTTTCTTAAGGGAGATATAGCTGGCTGTCATGTTACCTTAGCCTCTATTTATTTAACGAATCATGCTCAGTTGAATTGTCTGGATGGAATACTCAATGTTCTACAAGGATTTATGGAAGGTGGAGTGATACCAGCAGTATTGAACTCTTCAATTGGGATACAAATGGTATCTGAAGGTCTATAAAAGCCCCAGCTTTTATAGACCTTCAGCTGGTCAAGTGGATTAACAGACCCTGGTCATGGAAACTTACTGAATTGTTGATACAGGAAGGCCAATTTCGTAATGACCTCTCTAGTGAACTGACCAGAATCTTTATTGAAAATGATACAGACAAAATTTCCCCATTTACAATATGGGAAATGCATAAATGTGTTATGCGGGGCCTGCTGATTAAAAAGGGGACTGAACTACGGAAAAATAATCAAGCTGCATTCCAAGCCCAACTAAATTTGGTTGCAGACTTGGAAACTAAGCACAAAAAATAACTCTCACAGTCGGTAGCAGCAGACCTCAGGTCAGAGAGAGAAAAACTTTCCTCTCTGATGAGCCAAGAGAATAACATACAAATATTGAGGACTAGAAACATACATTTTGAACAAGGGAACAAATCAGGTAAACTGCTGGCTCATTCACTAAGGCAAACTTCCTGGAGAAACTATTTCCCACATATCGACTCTGATAAAGGGAATCGTCACTTTATATCTAAGGAAATTGCAAAGGTCTTTCAAGAATCTGACGCTCTACAATTTGCAGAATAATTCACCTTCCGATCAGATAGTACAACTATCTCTCCTCTTCAGGACTATAGTCAATATCTGAGGATGCGTCTGAACTACTAAATGTGCCGATTTCAATTGACTAATTCATGAGGGCGACTAATAGGGCGACTCTAGGTCTGAGATTTATAAAAGCGTTTAATTCTCTTCTAGAAGATCGGCCTATACCAAGAGATACTCTTAGGGCACATATTACAGTCATTCCCAAGGAGGGTAAGGACCATGCCCAATGTAAAAATTATCGACCTATCTCATTATTAAATGTTGCCCTAAAAATTTTCACACGGATATTAGCCTCAAGGCTACAACCTCTGCTTCAAAATGCCATCCACCCTGATCAGGCAGGCTTTATGCCTACCAAAGAGGCAAAGGATAACACTACTAGAGCCTTAGATATTATTCATTTGGCTCACTCCCATAAAATGCCATTGTGCTTGCTATCTTCCGATGCTGAAAAGGCCTTTGACAGGGTGGATTGGATGTTTTTTAAGGAGATGTTGACCCATATTGGGGTAGGGAAGGCGTTTAGCAAATGGATCGAGGCTATATACTCTGCTCCATCCGCTGCAGTAAGAATTAATGAGGTGACCTCCTGATATTTTAATAACCCTTGAACCATTTTTGCGACATGTTTCGACGAAGTACTGACATTCAAGGTTGTCTGATCGATAAGCTGGATCATAAAACTGCGGCCTTTGTGGACGATATATTGTTTTTTATCACCTCACCAGAAACCACATTACCAAATTTATTAAGCGACTCTGACCGATATAGCCTACTTTCGAATTTTAAAATTAACATTCAGAAATCGGAAATACTTAATATTACACTGTCAAGTAAACGAGTACAGGCTCTTCAATCATCATTTTCCTTCCCATGGGTATCGTTATTTCTGACATATCTAGGGGTCAAATTGACTTCCTCAATAGATAAAGTTTTTCAAGTAAATTTTCCACTGCTATTGCGAGAACTATCTTCCGATTTGGAAAGATGGAATTAAGGTCCATATACATGGATGGGCAGGAATGCTATTCTCAAAATGAACATTCTACCAAGACTATTGTACCTCTTTCAGACTTTGTCAATAGTCATTCCAGAGTTCTTTTTGAAATTATTACGCAGTACTTTTATCAGATTTATTTGGGAAAAAAAACAGCTGTTTATCTTTCCATTATTTGGCTATGCCAAAAACCCAGGGAGGCATGGCCTTCCCAGAGCCGATAAGATACTACAAGGCAGTGCACCTTGCTAGGGTTCTTGGTGTAGAGGTTAGGCACATAAAGTCTCGGTAGCGATTGAACAATCATGTACCGAGATCCCACTCCGATGTTTGCCATGGCTATGGCCAAGAACATTGGAAACCTTAAGACATTATCCCCTTACAGGGGCAACCCTAAGAGTAATTCAACAAAGTCATCTGTTTTCAAAATCAGATGAGAAATCACTCGGCTCTACCCAGTCCTGAGAAACCCGGCATTCCCCCAGGCTATACAGATAGTCGTTTTAAACAAACTCTGAGATGCGGTAAATTCCGATTAGGTGACTTCCTTGAAACATCATGTTGAAGACTAGGACGGAAATACAGCTGCTGTTTGACCCACCACTGGATCTGTGGCGGATGCAACATCTTATCCACTTTCTCAGCTCCCTTACTCGTGGGGAGAGATTAGAACGTTCAAATACACCATTGGAAGACCTATGCCTGGTAGAAACATCATCTACTTATGGAGTATTTGGGGTATATAAAATGTTAATAGAGCCCCCTGTGGGCTTTGTTCCTAGATTCCTTCAAAAATGGGAAAGAGATTTAGATATTACATTTTCCAAAGAGCAACAAAGTCACATTCTATATTTTGCCCACTATTCCTCAACAGCTAGTAACTACCAAGAGCTATGCTATAAAATCCTTACAAGGTGGTACAACGTTCCATCACTACTAAAGAAAATATACCCGGAAAAGACGAATATTTGCTGGCGCTGTGGAGAGTCAGAGGGTAATATGCTTCACATCTTCTGGTCATGTCGGAAGTTAGTGGATTTTTGGTCCAAAGTGTGAGATACTATAGGACAGTTAACGGACTATGATCTGGGATCTGACCCAGCTAGTTATCTTCTTCATCTTTCAGACCTCTCAAAACATAAATACAGAAACTCGTTGGTCGCTCATCTTCTGAATGCGGCAAAAGCCTGTATTCCTGCCTTATGGAAGCAGGAACAACCCCCCTCGATCTCATTGTGGCTTAAAAAAATAGCCGATATACATGCTATGGAAAAAGGTATTGAAATTACGCAAGGTAAAGAGGAAAAATTTAATAAAAAATGGAAACAATGGTCCCTCTTTGCATGTACCAGGGCGTATGGCTGTGCGCTTGTGGAGGGGGAGTGGGCGAGAGTTTAAGGGGGAAGAGAAGGAGAGAATTTAATTTTTTGTTTCTGCTGTTTAATTTTTATTCATATAGTAGCCTTATATATTGGATGAAAATATAATCGATTTGTGTTAAGACATACTTTGTGGTAAGCATGCAATTAAAATGTGTTTGTTTATATGTATAAAAATTGTTAAAAAAATAAAATATAGAATTAAAAAAAAAAAAATAAAACTGCTGCAACGTGGTAATAATATAAGTCCGGTGCCCCTGCACCTCCTTCTCCTGTAGGGAGGGATAGAATTCTCCTCTGTAGTCTATGTTTTTAACATCCCCAGATAACCCTTGTAAAAGCAGATTGTAAAATAACAAAGGAGCAGGGGACCACAATAGGTATAGCTTGAAAAAGATAAAGGAAATGCAGTATTATGTCCACTTTTAAAATAATGATCCTCCCAAACCATGAATATTGGGCTCGATCGTACTTCTTGAGATCTTGTATTGTACGCTGCATAAGAGGATGATAGTTTTCCATATACAGTTTGGTGAGATCTGATGGAATTCTAATTCCCAAATATTTAAGCGTCAAGGCATAGATTTTAAATCGGAAATTATTCCCAAGAGCCTGGACTTGATGTGGTAAAAGATACATTAAGAATTTCTGATTTAGATAATTTTACTTTGAAGTTACGCAAATACCGCCAGTTTCACCTCTTGTCCATCTATTGGTATCCCAGTAATAAAAGGGTTTTGTCTAAGGACTGTTACCAGATGTTCTACCATTAGGACGAACAGGAGGGGAGACAGCAGACATCCCTGGTGAGTACCATTTTTGGATAGAAAAACTCAGAGTCAGCTATTGATCCGTATTCTGGTACTTGGTTTAGCATAAAGTGCCATAATTTTACGTAAGAGACCTGGCCAAAATCATATTTGCATATTTCCAAGAAGGGCCAGGCAACATTAAAGGCCTTCTCCGCCTCAACAGAGAAAAGGCAAGCTGGTATTTTTGCTGGTATTTGGGCATGGTCCATGAGCAATAGAGATTTAAGCGTATTATCACAAGTTTCTCTCCCCTGAACAAACCCAACTTGGTCTGTATGTACCAGACTCGGAAAAAGGGGTTGAAGACGTGAGACAATCAATTTGGCATAAATTTTGAGATCTACCCCAATTAAAGATATAGGGCAATAGCTAGAACAAAGCATTAAATCCTTATCCGGTTTAGGGAACAATGTGATATGGGCCTCAAGTGTCTGAGGTGGGAATCCATCAGTAGCAGATATGCATAAATGGTGTTATATATTCCTTATAAGTCTTGTAGAATTTTGATGTAAGTCCCTCGGGGCCGGGACTTTTACCCCACGGTGTATTAGTAATTGCATCTAATAATTCCTCATATAAGAAGGGAGCATCTAAGGAATTCCCACTATCCTCATCTAGTTTTGGAATGGCAGTTTCTTGTACATAATCCTGTATGCGTTGGCTAAAAGAGTCTAATGCTCCGTACACACGGTCAGATTTTCCGATGGACAATGTCCGATCGGAGCGTGTTGTCGGAAATTCCGACCGTGTGTGGGCGCCATCGGACATTTTCCATCAGATTTTCCGACACACAAAGTTGGAGAGCAGGAGATAAAATTTTCCGACAACAAAATCTGATCGCGTCAATTCCGACCGTGTGTGGCCTGTTCCGACGCACAAAGTGCCACGCATGCTCAGAAGAAATTCCGAGACGGGACAGCTCTGGTAAACTTAGCGTTCGCAATGGATACAGCACTTTCGTCACGCTGCAATGTTAAAAATGGTTTAAAACAGCGCACTCTCTTTTTCTTTATAATGTGACAAGAATTAAGTAGTTTTGCTGCTCATATTCACACACACTTCTCACAAACTTTTATTTGTGTTTTTTTAGTGGGATTCCCTGAATATATTGTTATTAGTTGTCACATCTGACTTTTTTTTTTTTTGTATTTTCAGCCTTTTTTTTCTTTAATGTTTGGATTTTTTCCAAGGCTGATCTTTGTTCAATGTTATATTTATTTTTACTCCAGAATATTTTTGTGTGTGTTTTGTGTGTCAAGTTACTCCAACACCATTGATATCTTTTATTATTTACACTCAAGGAGATTGTTTGTTGTTGGTGTCCCTTGTTCATTTCACATTGTATATTTGAAATGTACCTGAATCCTCACAAACCAACTGTCATTTTTGAAGTAAAACACATAGGAGAGTATAATTCAAAACAAAAATCCTTTATTAAGGGATCAGAACCAAACAAAGAGGAAGGCAACACTGGATCAACATGAGAAATTAGCGAAGCCTGGGACCCCCACGGCAGACATCAATTCTTCAACATCAAAATTGGTGGCCTGAGGAGTCCATATGTAAGGGAGGGCAGTCTGGTCCAGAATTCGCAGAGATCCGGATAGCAGCAGATGACATCTGTGTCCCCAGGCTGTGGTACCACAAGAGGCTGCATTTTTTGGCCAACCAGACTGGATCCAGGGCAATCACTGTCTGGTCTTCCTTCCACGCTTCCTTCCTGGCTGTGGCTGTGCAGTTGGAGATGTGGCAGGAGGAGGAGTAGGACCTGGAGGAGGAGGAGGACTGGGGGGACCTGGAGGAGGACTGGGGGGACCTGGAGGAGGACTGGGAGGACCTGGAGGAGGACTGGGAGGACCTGGAGGAGAGGGAGAAGGAGGAGGAGGACCAACGCGAAGGTGTGTCTGAGGTGTAATTTGGCCCCTCATACCTTTCTCCAGAGCCTCCGATATGAGGGCCTCACACATGACTTTTTGGCCCCCCTCCATCCTCTGCATTTTATATGCTATGAAGGCAGCAATGTTCTCCTCCATGGTGTGGGGTGCTCCCAGGACCTCTGTAGCCCTCCAAAAGAATACTATAGCAGCCTCCTCTAGGGCACTCCTCCTACTGCCACTTTCTCTTTTCATTGGGGGTGGAGGGACCTGTAGATCAGCCAGCCGGCTCTGCCCGGCCACCTCCTGGCTGAGACTAACCTGTGTATGAAAAAGGGACATGGTTTTAGTTTTTGCTTCATCAATCACAATCTTAAATTAGTACTCCCAACTAACATCTAGTTAATAGCTCCAGTGTATACAATAGGGGGGGCTACATCTGTGAAGCTTGTACTAAACAGGTAAAGTATTGCAGCTTGACAAAGGCCAATAAAAAATATACATCTTGGAACTCAGCTAAAATAGACAATTGTACCCCACTTCCAAGCAATGTTTCCTATTTCTAGTTCTGCCATCAAATATCTGTGTGCTAATTATACCATTTTTGTTTTACATAGGGGAGAAAAGACTCGGAGGACACCCCTCATCCCAGGAGAACATAGACCCCCCACCTATGGAAGAAGGTGAAATACCCCAAACCCAAGAAGAAGAGCAGGAGGAAGAAGAAGATGTGGTGGAGATTGGCACCACAACAGGTGAGTGTCTGCGACCACAGGCTCAGGAAAAAGAGATGGATGGTGGCCAATTTTTGAGACCTTTTTTTTTGTTCTTTATCTCTTTTTAGGTGATCGTGATGTGAGGGATAGAGAACGCTTTACTTTTGAAAGTGCCCAGATCCTGATCGGGGAGATCATGGGGTGTAATGCTGAACTGCAAAACATCCAGCAAAAAATCAATGATGTGATAAAAAAAAAATAATAACATCATTGATGTTTTGGGGCGAATTTAAACCCCACAAAATCACTTGTTTTATTGTGATCCAATCTTTTCAAATTTTTTTCAATGTTTTGAAAAGCCAAATTTGGAGGATGCACACAGTGTGCCAACATGTGCTATCTGCCATCACGGGAGATCAATGGACGCGTTTTGGGGGTGCAACCCCTTCCTCAATTATAAAGTCGCGATGAGGAAGGGCTTGCTCCCCCAAAACACGTCCCTTGATCCCCCCTGATGGCAGATAGCACATGTTGACATTCGTAAATTGGTGTGCATCTCCCAAATTTGGCTTTTCCAGCGGTGATTCCCCCCCATCTGAACGCTATATCAAACACAGTTCCTAAATACTGATGTCTGATATAGCCTTCAGGTTTTACCTAATGTGAACTTTGTAAGTTTAAGTTTTTTGGCTTTCTTGTTGGTTTTACACAGGCCTGTTTTATCTGAAATGGATATTTCGATTTTTGATAATGCTACTGCAAAAATTGTTTTACAACAAACATGTTGGTTTGTTTTAAAAACCTTTGGTAAATGCACATGTGATTGTGCAGGTATAAAAAAGTGGCTTACTCAAGAATGTGTGGATTATTGTCTCAACACTACAACAATTTTGGGGTGATGTAATTGCTGTTTTATGCAAAAATGGGGGTTATTTCCTAAGGGCAAATCCACTTTGCACTACAAGTGCAGTTTGAGCGCAGTTGCAAGTGCACTTGGAGTGAAATGTGTTTTTGCATTTAGGAAATACCAGTCAACAGTGCTTTGTATAATAAGTTTACACAATCATGACATTTTCTGGACTCCACACATTTCTGTCAGGGTCAGCTAAAACAAACACAAGCAGTAAATGTCCACAAAGAATTTCTTTTTTTTTTTTATTTGAAAAAGGTTTCACAGATTGTCTGGCATATTGATAGCCCCCCTACCCGCAAAGAACTCCAGGTATCCTAACCGGACATCACGGGCATTCAGGGAGGGCAAGCCAGGACGGCCACTTTCAAGCGGCGTCAGTGTTGATGGATTTGGGATTCCGGCCTCAGGCCCAACTGAGCCAGCATAGTTGGCTGAATGTTTTCTTAAAAAATTATGGAAAACACAGCAGGCAAGTATTATACGGTTCAGTTTATACTCCGCCATATGGATGGGTGTCAGAAATAATCGGAACCGGCTGGCCAGGATTCCAAATGTGTTCTCCACCACTCTTTGGGCTCTGGCCAGCCGGTAATTAAAAACCCTTTGTTCCGGGGTGAGGGTCCTCATCGGGAATGGCTGCATCAGGTGGTCCCCAAGCACAAACGCTTCATCAGTAACGAACACAAATGGGAGACCTTCAACATTGTCCTCTGGAGGTGGAAAGTCCAAGCTGCCATTCTGGAGACGCCTGTAGAACTCCGTCTGGGTGATGACTCCACCATCGGACATCCGGCCATTCTTCCCCACGTCCACATACAGGAACTCGTAATTAGCCGACACCACCGCCAACATCACTATACTATTAAACCCCTTGTAATTATAATAGTACGACCCCGAGTTGGGTGGTGGGACGATGTGGACGTGTTTCCCATCAATTGCCCCTCCGCAGTTAGGAAAGTCCCACCGCTGGGCAAAGTGGGAGGCCACAGTCTGCCATTCCTGTGGCGTTGAAGGAAACTATTGAGGAAAAAACAATAAACATTACTATTTTTTCACAGAAACACGGCAAGCAGATTAGACACAAACATTATGGGGCAACCTCCAGATAGCATTTATTAAGGGGAATTTAACAACAACAAAGTATAAGGTACACCTATCATATTCCCCCTCCCCCCCTCTCATGGGCCATTTCTAACATTATTGGGGGGGGGGAACTCTTGGACAGGTAACCCTCTTCACTTCATTGAGAGATGAATGCCTAAATAATGGGTACTACTTGGAACAGCCCCTCCTTAGCTACACTATTGGCAGACCACTGGACAGGTAAGAAGTGTCTGAATACAAAGATATAAATACACACTGTACACATTTGAGCACATTTGAACATTCTGATATTACCTATCAAGATAATAATAGGATACAAAAACTTTAAACAGTACCATTGGAAAGTATACAGGCAGGCCCTTGCACTACATGCTTTGTGGAATTCATCCATACATCTGACCACAAAAGAGATGGGTATGGTGTGTATGGGTTTGGTAAAGTCAGCAGATAGATGATTGAGGATAGAGAATTGTGATCAGCTGACTTAGCAGTTGGGGGGAGGGAGGGTTACAAAGAATTTGGGGACACCACAAAAAAAGCCTCTGGCACTCTGCCTGAATTTAAATCAAAAATAACATTTCCAAACATTTTAGGGGGTGTTTGGGGTAAAGCTGATAAAATACATTGTTAAGTGACTACATGAGGTGAATATAGGGCAGGAGACACCATGCTGGAGAGGTTATTGAAGGGCAAATATGTATGAAGGACATAAAATAATAATTACATAAAAATCCAGCATACATGAGAACAAAGGGGACATTCACAGCATATTACAATCATGGTAATTAGGGAATGAGGAAAGAAATACAAGATATTAGCAAACATTCAATACAATAAAATGTGATATAAAAGGATAAAAATCTTACTTTCATATACTCCTTCTGCAGGACCTGGATGATGGCAGAACAGGTCTCTGGGATAATGATCCCCAGAGCCTGGGGGGAGATGCTTGTCGAGAACTTGAGATCCTGCAGGCTTCTCCCTGTGGCCAAATACTGCAAGGTAGCGACCAACCTCTGCTCCGGAGTGATGGCTTGCCTCATGCAGGTATCCTGCCTGCTAATATAGGGGGTCAGTGAAGCCAACAATCGGTGAAACACCGGGTCCGTCATCCCGAGAAAGTTCCTGAAATCATCAGGATTATTCTCACGGATCTCACGGAGCAAAGACATATGACAGAACTGGTCACGCTGAAGCAACCAATTCTTGGTCCATGAACTCCTCCCCACCCTGTTCATGGACTGGACTTGTGTCAATGTCAGAAGGAGGGAGTTTGGGACTTTATATGAAACAAAACACTTGGGTGGACTTGTGTCAAGGTCAGGACCCCAACACCAAGCCCCCGCACAGCATGAACTCTACGAGGAGTACGCATACGAAACATGGCTAGAAAACGGTCGGCTGCTCAGAACGAAGTAACAGAACGCACTGAAGAACAGCAAGGCCTGTGAAGAGCGACCTGAAAAACAGCAACGAGCAGGCAAGATCACACAGAAAACTCCGATACGAACTGACTGCACGCACTGAAGAGCAGATACAAACCCACAAGCACAAACTGAACGGCAGAAAACGATCTGAAAGCCACGAGTCTGAAAAAGCGCGAATCGTCTCTCACCAAACTTTTACTAACACGAGATTAGCAAAAGGAGCCCAAAGGGTGCCGCGCTTGGTTCTGAACCGGCCTTTTCTAGTCTCGTCGTACGTGGTGTACGTGACCGCGTGGTTGTCGATCGGAAATTCCGACAACTTTGTGCGACCGTGTGTAGACAAAACAAGTTTGAGCCAACATCCGTCGGAAAAAATCCTAGGAATTTGTTGTCGGAATGTCCGAACAAAGTCCGACCGTGTGTACGGGGCATAAGTCTACGGGAGATGATAGTGGAGCAAGATTGTACAAAGCTGCAAAATAATCACAAAAAGCCTGTTGGAGGGAATGTGGGTCTGAAGTGATTTCCCCTGATGACAACATAATACTCTGTATAAAATACTGAGAGGAACAGGCCAAAAGTCTCCCGGACTTATTTCCATATCGGTACCTACCTAGAGCATCACTATGTTGATGAATACCTTGTGAAACCTCCAGAATCTGCAGCAGTGATTGTCGAAGATATTTCAGCCAACAGCTCTGGAGATGGGGAAGCTTAATGTGAGGTCTCCAGAGAGTGAAGCTTAGACAAGGTAACTTGAATAGCTGCAGCTCTTTCTTTTTTTAAGGCAGGCAACGTGTTGGATGAACAATCCTTGTAGCACCGCCTTCAGGGCTTCTCATTGGAGGGGTAAGGAGGTCTCATCATGCTCTTGGTCGCAGATAAAGTTTTGAAACGCTATCACAATTGGCTGATGACAAAGTGAGTCTGATATAAGAGTTTCATTTAAACGCCAAGACCGGAATGCGGGGTCTGTGGAGGTTATAATGTCAAAAAGAGAGGTGAATGATCAGACCAGATAAAGGACCCTGAGTATTGTGAGTACCTGTCTATTGTAAATATTGCGAGTACCTGTGTATTGTGAATACCTGTGTGTTGTGAGTATTGTGAGTACCCGTGTATTGCAGGAACCAGTGTATTGGGGGTACCTGTGTATTGTAAGTGCCTGTGTACTGTGAGTACCCGTGTATTGAGAGTATTGTAAGTACCTGTGTATTGTGAGTGCCTGAGTACCTTTGTAGTGTGAGTACCTGTGTATTGTGAGTACCTGAGTATTGTGAGTACTACCCGTGTATTGTGAGTACCTGAGTATTGTGAGTGCACATGTGCTGTGAATGAACGTGTGCTGTGAGTACACAAGTGCTGTGAGTACCGGGTTATGTGAGTGCACCTGTGCTGTGAGTACCTGAGTGCTGTGAGTGCACGTGTGCTGTGAGGGCAGGTGTGCTGTGAGTGCACGTGCTGTGAGTACCCGAGGGTTATGAGTGGACATGTGCTGTGAGTGCACGCGTGCTGTAAGTACCCGAGTGCTGTGAGTGCACATGTGATGTGAGTGCCCGAGTGCTGTGAGTACCCGAGTACTGTGAGTACCCGAGTGCTGTGAGTGTACGTGTGCCGTGAGTATCCGAGTGCTGTGAATACCTGAGTGCTGTGAGTACCCGTGTATTGTATTGTTCAGTACTTGTGTATTGTTCGGTATTAGAGTAAGGAAGCTAGTTGTTAGTTATTTTGGACAGAGTATTATTCCCAATCCCCATTAAATTAGTTGGTACGATGTCCAGCGGGTATGGAGAAGCGTCTCAGTGTACATCTTGCGGCATATAGGCATTCCTTGCTCATCTGATCGAGGGCGAATACTGCTGTACAAAATGTAAGCACATTGTTTCCCTGGAAGCCCAGGTTCTGAATCTAGGGAAACAACTGTCAACTCTGAGAAGACTCTCCATCCTAAAAGAGAGTTGAGATCATACCCCCCAGGTGCCGGCAGGGGCCAACACAGAGGCCCGTGGAGATAAAGAGGGGCAGGAACCAGAGCAGAGTAGATGGATGACAGTCAGGAAGAAATGAGGGGAAAGAGTCAGGGAGGCCGATCCTGGGCTGGAACATCCCAATAAGTATGCCCCATTGCGTGACATTGGTGAAACCAGAAAGGGACCAGCATTGCTTGAACAAAGTGATGGCCCTAGCTGCCAGGGGAATAACTCCTCCAGTGAGGGTGGGAGTAAAGCCAAGGGAAAGGAAAGACAGATTCTGGTGGTCTGGGACTCAATTCTCAGAAGGACAGAGAGGGCAATCACAAATCACAAAAACCTGAAGCACCGAACTGTATGTTGTCTACCGGGCACTCAGGTTCAGCACATCACAGATCTGGTGGACAGATTACTGGGAGGGGCTGTAGAAGACCTGGCTGTCACGGTGCACGTTGGCACCAATGACAAAGTCAGAGGAAGATGGAGTGTCCAAAAAAATGATTTTAGGGACTTAGGAGCTAAATTGAGGAACAGGACCTTCAAGGTAGAATTCTCAGAAATACTACTGATACCTCGAGCCATACCAGAGAGGCAGCGGGAGATTAGAGAAGTAAACAAGTGGCTGAGGAGCTGGTGTAGAAAGGGGGGGGTTTGGGTTTCTGGAGAACATAAGCCGACTTCTCAGTCGGTTTTTTGGCTCTTTAGCAGGGATGGACTGCACCTAAATGGGGACGGTCCAGATCGGCTGGGAGAGAAGATGGCCAAAAAGTTAGAGGGGCTTTTAAACTAGGCGATGGGGGGAGGGTCCAGAGGTAGAGATAGCCAGCGTGGAACAAATTCCAGAGGGTAGTATTGGGGGCATTAGTGGTAGGTTGACTAAAGCACCTAAACATGAGGCAAGTATAGTAACGAGTCCTATTTCCAACCTCAGAACACCCAATAATGAGATAGTATGCGTCCAGACTAAACTATGTGGCATGTTCACTAAAACCAGGAGTCTGGCAGATAAGATGGAAGAACTAGAGCTGCTATTGTACAAGGTGGATTTCAATTTTGTGGGAATTTCAGAGACTTGGTTTAACAGCTCTCATGATCACCTGGCAACCATTCAAGGGTATTCCATATATCACAGAGATAGGGAGAGTGAAAAAGGGGGAGGGGGATGCCTGTATATCAAAAATGATGTACAAGTGAATGTGAGGGACGACATCACTAATGGAGCAAGGGAGGAATTGGAATCCTTATGGGTAGAGCTACAAAGGGAGGAAAACAAGGGGAAAGTAATACTGGGAGTAGGCTACAGGCCCCCCAACCAGATGGAGGAGGGGGAAGCTGACCTACTGTCACAGTTTGGAATGGTGGCAAGGATGGGAAGTGTTATTATAATGGGGGATTTTAATTACCCAGACATAGAATGGGCAGAAGGAACCGCCCATTCGTCTAAAGCTCGCCATTTACTAAAGGTCTTGCAGGACAATTTCATGGGTCAGATGGTAAATGCACCAACAAGAAACAAAGCGTTCAAAGCGTTACTAGACCTACTGATTACTGGGAGGTCTTGGTGGGGGCGTGACCTGATGCTGATGACTATGGGAGTTTGTGAGGAGTGAGAGTGTGTGTGAGCTCTCACCCTGCTCCATGTCCATCTCGCGAGACCTCGTGCTGCGGCTGCGGGAGATACAGGTGAAGGAGGGAGTGGAGAGGAGTCCAGCGTACCGAAGCGTACCGAAGTATAGACACCAGCTGTATGGTACGGGTGGAGGGAACCCTCGGGGACATCCCTATTGCCCCTGAGTGTCCAGGAGAAAAAAAACAACTGCGTGGAGAAGTTGAGGAGGTATTGTCCTGCATGCCTGGGCTGCTTGTGCTTTTGTGCATTTGTGCAGTGAACCTGCGAGCTGAAAAACCCTGTGTCTTGGATTGGAGGAGTCCCTGTGAAAAACCTTGAAGGGCACGTGAGTAAAAGGGGAATAGGGTATGTGATAATAGAGACTGAATACACAGGAAAAGGTTTCCCTAGGAGGTGAACCAGACTGAATCTGATCTAATTTGAGATGAATCAATCATACCTAGGGAGCCGCAGAATGGAATAGTGGTATAATGGACTTAATCTCTAAAAGCCTTTAAAAAGTTCCGGCCAGTTTATCCCCTGCCCCCATTTTTTTTTCTTTTCCTCTTTTGACTGATTTTGAATGTGTACTGGGTACCAGGTAAATTTACTTTGGATCCTGGAAGCTTTTTGAACTTTCCTAATTTCCCCTAAAGCTGGGTTGGTAGTTGGAGTGTTGTCATATAAGCAAGGAGGAGAGGGGATGAGCACGCCAGCCAGGAGAATGTTGGGACACAATCATTACGATCTGCAAAAGATAAGGATAAGGAAAAGGGTATTCAGGCCACAGTAACAACTGTGACAACCGCGACAGCAGCAGCTAAGCTTGAGAGCTATGCTCATACCCCAGACCATACACCTAAAACTAAACTAAAACTAAACTAAAGGGGGGCAGCAGTCTCAAGTCAAAATGTTGGTGGATAGGAAGAGCCAAGGACACTTAAATGTACCCGTAACTGCTTTAGGAACGAAAAATACAACTAACAAGAGTACAGGAGTCGCTGGAAAAGAGCCTGAAATTATTTTTGTACAGCCCCCCCCTCCAGCAGAGGGAGAGCTGACTAAAGGATGTATTGCTGGTTGTTAACACATGTAAACACCTGCTGGGGGAATTATGTGATCAAATGAGAGGCATTAAAGAGGAATTGTCTTTGGTGCGACATGAGCTGCAAAAAACGGTTGAATGAATAACAGCAGCGGAGAGGAGAATAAGTCAGATAGAGGATGATTTACACCCAATGAAGCAGGAGGTTAAGGTTTTGAAAGATCAAATGAGCAAGGTGGTGGAAAAAATGGATGAAATGGAAAATAGACTTGCAGGGACAATGTGAGGCTGGTGGCACTACCCGAAAAGAGCGAGGGGCTTAACCCGATTGTATTTTTAGAAAATTGGTTTATTGAGTTATTTGGAAGAGAGACTTTCTCACAACAATATCCAATAGAAAGAGCGCATAGAGTCCCTTTTAGGCCCCCACCCCAAGGAGGATACCCTAGATCAATGTTACTAAAATTTTTAAATTATAAAGATAAAGTAACACAAAACAAAAATGTAATGTTACATACGCTCTGCTTTAACCAGCTCGGCTACGAGTGGTAGCGCTGGGAGGGACTCAGTTCTTTGACTCCCCAGCGAGTGTGATAGCATGGTTGGAGGACAAAAAGGATCAGCTGTTAATAAAATGAGAGGACATTTGGATTGAAGATGGGACACACCGGGGTTCACCGGAAAGAATAATATGTATATTGATTGGAGGGTGGTGGGAGACACACAGTATAAGAGAAGATTAATGAATCTGTGGGGAAAGTAAAAAAATAAAATTTGTTTGATGATCACAAGGGGGGAGGGTAGGGAGGGGGGAGGTGGTGAAGAGGGATACAAGAGAGGGTGAGGTGAGCGTGAAAAAGATCACAAAAAAAGCCCTTAGGGTTAACCTAGAGAGGTACATGGAGGGAGCCTCCCTCCATGAGGGCGGCTTTGGTCCCTCATTTATTAGCTTGATAAAAATATTATATAGTGGTCCTAATGCTAAATTTAGAGTTAACAATGATTACTCAGGTAAGAACCAACTAGAGAGGGGGACAAGACAGGGGTGTCCATAGTCACCCCTGCTCTTTGCGCTTGCAATGGAGCCATTGGCTATCGCAATAAGATCAAATATAAACATGGAAGGGTTTCTGAGAGCAACTGGCGAGGATAGAATTGCATTACATGCGGATGACGTCCTCCTCTTCCTGGGGGAGACAAAGCAATCCCTTGGGCAGGGGATGAGTACCTTTACAGAATTTGAAAGACTCTTGGTAATAAACTGGGAGAAATCGGCACTCCTTCCAGTGGATCCTATTGGGAATCAAACACTATCAGAAACTCCCCAGATGGAAGTAGTCGAGATAATGAAATACCTAGGTATATAAGTAACAAGAGACGCAAATAAATATATAAATAACAGAATAGAACCCCTTTTAGGTAAATATAAATGTAAAATTGAAATCTGGCGGCGTCTCCCATTATTGGTTGCAGGGAGACGCAACTTGATTAAAATGTTATGGATGCCACAATTGCTATACTTTTTGCATAACTCACCGATATGGATACACAAGAAATGGTTTTAAAAAATTGATACATTGTTTAGAGAACTTATATGTAAAGGAGGCCAGTCCAGGATAGGTTTACAAACCCTACAGTTATCACCAAGGGAGGGGGGTTTGGCGGTGCCGCACCCACGGAGTTATTTCCTAGCAGCCAAATTGCAGCACTTAGGAGTGAGTAAAGACTTAGGAGGAGGTATAAATAGGGGATTAATGATGTCAGGGGCACCCCATAAGACAGTAGTGGAGGTATTGGAGGCAAATTCTTTCTTTAATAGAACCCCCATGGTAAGGCTAGCTTTAAAGGTATGGAAAGCAGTAAAGTCACTAAGGGGACAAGGTGATGTGACAGAATATACCCCCCTTTGGAACAACAGTAACCTGTGGGAGCTGGAGATGATAGGGAAGATCAAAGAATGGGAAACAAAGGGGATAGATAGGTTGGTCCAGCTGTACAAGGGAAGTACGTTAAAAACATTTACAGCACTGAGAGAGGAATATGACATACCCAAACATTCATTTTTTAAATATTTACAAATTAGACACTGTGATCGACTCACCCGGGATAGAGGCTTTTGGAGGGGACTGAATGTGAGCCTCTTGCCTACAGATTATGGGCCCTGGCATTTGGGGTACCCTTGAGGTGTTGTTACTTTGGCTTTGGGTCCTTGTCCCCCAGGACACACGGACTCTGGGGACCCTGTATTTGCCATAGTAGCAATAGTGACTGAGTCATACTGTTGGGACTCATACTGTGAGAAGATGCTAATGTCATCAACTCCACTCACCTGTCTGATGTCAGCTATAATGTGTTTAATGTAAATGAGTTTAGTCTGGCTTACCACAGTTTCTAAGGGTATTCAACTCATTGTTGTTTGTTCTAATTAACCCTGTGTTGATGTTTATGGTAATGTGTGTTTAATAGTCAATGAGCTAGGAGACGTGGTCACCTAGTCTGGGTAAATGATTTAGTAAACTAGCTCATGTTAATTAGGTTACAGTGGTATTGTTAGAGGAGGTTCCAACGGCATATAAAGTCTTGTAATTTTGATTCTAAATAAAACAGTCCATGTTAGCACCTAAGCAAGTCTCGTCTTGTTTTATGCTTGAGAGCGGTTGGAATATCTGATATCTGTATCCAGACTACAAGGAAGTGGTATACTGACGGAAGCACTCAAGCGGAGTGTGGGACGTTCTGTGACAGACACGCTTTAAATATTCAGTTTGAGAAGTAAGGCCCGGTTTGGAGTAATTCCTATATCTATCAAAGAATTGGTAGCCTGGGTAGAACTGGGGGATTTATTTCAGAAATGTACCAACATATATGCGGAGGAAGCATTGAGGGTCTGGAACGGCTTAAAAGTAGGGGAAAATGGGAGGAGGATCTAGGGACAATATCGAATGAGCAGTGGAAGAGGATATTAGAGAGCGGACACTTGGTATTTGTTTCACCCACACAGAAGGTCTCATATTTGATGTTCATTCATAGGACATACTATACACCTAAGAGACTGTACGAGTTTGGGTGGAGAGTAGATGCTAAGTGCCCTAGATGTCGGGATACGGGGGATTTGTTAAATATGATATGGAAGTGCCCGAAACTGTTCCGATACTGGCCAGAGATCCTCGACACCATAAATATGACATACGACATTATGGCTGGAAATGGACTCTAGACTATGTATTTCAGGTCTGGGGGAGGGAATAGGTGGAGCGGCTAGCATAACTAAAGTAGTAATGAGATCTCTTTTCCAAGCAAGAAAATTATTAGCCCAGAGATAGCAAGCAGAGAAACCCCCCTCTGTAAGAGACTGGGCCAGGATCGTTACAGAAACAGTATGGAGGTAAAAAGTAGTTTACACAAAGAGGGGAAATTTAAAGGAATTTGAAAAAATGTGGAAACCCTGGTTGGTGAGGATGGGATACCCGATGTAGAGCATGGGAATGGGGGAAAGAAGAAGGAAAGAAAGAGAGAGAGGGGAGTAATAAGGAAGGCCCCATAGAAATAAATTAAACAAGGAAGAGAGTGTGATTTAAAACATATACTAGGATAAAGAATGGGGAGAGGGGGGGAGGGACAAAGAAGAAAAAAGTCAGGGTGATAAAGGAGATAATAGAAAATTGTGAGAAAATGTCTTTCTTTTATCGGTTATGTGACATATGTTTATAAGTATGTATTTTTTTTACAAATATTAATAAAATAAATAAAGATTATATAAAAAGACCTACTGATTACCAACAATACAGCCTTGATCACAGATGTGGAAATACAAGGCAATTTAGGAAACAGCGATCACAGGTCAATTCGTTTCAGTATAAATCACACAGATAGGAAATATAAAGGGAATACAAAGACACTAAATTTCAAAAGAGCCAACTTCCATAAACTACGCTCCTTGCTAGAAGATAATAAATGGGATAGAATCCTAAGAAGAAAGAACACAGAGAAAAAATGGGTGTGATTTAAGAGCATATTAAATAGAGGTATTAGCCAGTGCATCCCAATGGAAAATAAAGCAAAGCAAAGGAGAAGGCTTTCAAAAAAAGTATGGCTGAGGGGTCATCAGCATTCCAAGTTTACAAAGTATGTAATAAGAAATGTAAGGGTGCAATCAGGGTGGCTAAGATAGAACATGAAAAGCAAATTGCAGAAGAGAGTAAAAAGAATACCAAGAAATTCTTTAAGTATAAAAATAGTAAAAGAGGGAGGTCAGATCATATTGGCCCCATAAAGAATAATGAAGGGAATCTGTTTACAAAGGATGGAGAGATGGCGAAGGTATTGAATTTATTCTCCTCCTCAGTCTTCATGAGGGAAACAGGAGGCTACAGTAACCAAAACTGTAAGGTTTATCCTCATGACATGTCACAAGAAGCACCCTCATGGCTAACAGAGTATAGAATTAGAAATAGACTTGAAAAACGTAACATTAATAAGTCACCGGGACCAGATGGCTTGCGCCTTAGGTTCCTTAAGGAACTCAGTCAAGCCATCCCATGCCATGCCATCCCATGCCAAGGAACCCATGCTGTTTTTTTCAATGATTTTTATCTACAGTGGATATAAAAAGTCTACACACCCCTATGTCAGGTTTCTGTGATGTAAAAAATGAGACAAAGATAAATAATTTCAGAACTTTTACCATGTTTGATGTGACCTATAAACTATACAACTCAGTTGAACAACAAAATGAAATCTTTTAGTTGGAGGGAAGTAAAAATTATTAAAGAAAAATAATAATATGGTTTAATTGCCCACTCTTCTTTGCACAAAACACTCCAAATCTGTAAGATTGAGAGGGCATCTCCTGTGCACAGCCCTCTTCAGATCACCCCACAGATTTCCAATCAGATTCAGGTCTAGGCTCTGGCTGGGCCATTCCAAAACTTTAATATTCTTCTGGTGAATCCATCCCTTTGTTGATTTGGATGTATGCTTTGGGTCATCATACTGAAAGATGAAGTTCCTCTTCATATTCAGCTTTCTGGCAGAAGCCTGAAGGTTTTGTGCCAATATTGACTGGTATTTGGAACAATTCATAATTCCCTCTACCTTGACTAAGGCCCCTGTTCCAGCTGAAGAAACACAGCCCCAAAACATGATGCTGCCACCACCATGATTTACTGTGGGTATGGTGTTCTTTTGGTGATGTGCAGTGTAGTATTTGCACCAAACATATGTTTCTTTATCGTACATCACGGGACACAGAGCACCATAGTATTGACTATCTGGGTTATATGCTACCTTTAGGTGATTGGACACTGGCAACCAATAGTAAGAAAGTTCCCCCCGTATAACCCCTCCCATATGAGAAGTACCTCAGTTTTTCGTGTCTTAAAGGTGATGGTCATGGCTGTTTGAAGCTCTTCAAAACTTAATGATGTCCCAGTAAAAGGGCGTTATGATCAGATCCATTTGGATGGCATAGAGGCTAAAATGGATGGTACCCAAACCTCGGAGCAAAAGCGAGCAAATTCTTTTGGAACTATGGCCAAAAAGTTCAACCTTGGTTTCCTCAGATCATAGCACATTTTCCCATATGCTTTTGGGAGACTTCAGACCTGTTTTTGCAAAATTTAGCCGGGCCTGGATGTTTTTCCTTTATAAGAAAAGGCTTCCCTCTTGTCACTCAACCCCATAGCCCAGACATATGAAGAATACGGGAGATTGTTGTCACATGTACCACACAGCCAGTACTTGCCAGGTATTCATGCAGATCCTTTAATGTCGCTGTAGGCCTTTTGGCAGCCTCTCTGACCAGTTTTCTTCTGGTCTTTTTATACATTTTGGAGAGACGTCCAGTTCTTGGTAATGTCACTACTGTGCCATATTTTCTCAGCTTGATGATGACTGTCTTCACTGTGTTCCATGGCATATCTAATGCCTTAGAAATTCGTTTGCACCCTTCTCCTGACTGATACCTTTTAACAATGAGATCCCTCTGATGCTTTGGTAGCTCTCTGCGGACCATATCTTTTTCTATAGGATGTGACTAAGAAAATGTCAGGAAAGACTTACTGGAACAGCTGAACTTTATTTAGGTGAATCAGATGCACTTTAACCACTTCAGTCCCAGAAGAATTTACACCCTTCCTGACCAGAGCATTTTTTGCGATTCGGCACTGCGTTATATTAAATAAGGGCATTAGCCAATGTATCCCATTGGGTAATAAATTTAAAAGAGCGAACAAAAGTCCTGGATGGCTTAACTCCAATGCAAAAATGCATATAAAAGCAAAGAAGAAGGCCTTCAAAAAATACAAGGTTGAGGGATCATCCTCAGCATTCAGACTTTATAAAGAATGCAACAAGAAATGTAAGGGTGCAATAAGGACGGCTAAGATAGAACATGAAAGACACATAGCGGAGGAGAGCAAAAAAAATCCCAAGAAATTCTTTAAGTATGTAAACAGTAAAAAAGGGAGGACAGACCATATTGGCCCCATAAAGAATGAGGAAGGACATCTGGTTACAAAGGATGGGGAGATGGCGAAGGTATTAAATTTATTCTTCTCCTCAGTCTTCACGAGTGAATCAAGGAGGCTTCAGTAACCAAAACTGCAGTGTTTATCCTTATGACACAACACAGGAAGCACCTCCATGATTAACAGAGGACAGAATTAAAATTAGACTTGAGAAACTTAACATTAATAAATCACCGGGACCAGATGGCTTGCATCCAAGGGTACTTAGGGAACTCAGTCAAGTGATTGCCAGACCGTTGTTCCTAATTTTTACAGACAGTCTACTGACTGGAATGGAAGGCCCGTAGACGTGGTGTATCTGGATTTTGCAAAAGCATTTCACACAGTTCCCCATAAACGTTTACTGTACAAAATAAGGTCAGTTGGCATGGACCATAGGGTGAGTACATGGATTTAAAACTGGCTACAAGGGCGAGTTCAGAGGGTGGTGATAAATGGGGAGTACTCGGAATGGTCAGGGGTGGGTAGTGGGTTTCCCCAGGGTTCTGTGCTGGGACCAATCCTATTTAATTTGTTCATAAACGACCTGAAGGATGGGATAAACAGTTCAATCTCTGTATTTGCAGACAATACTAAGCTAAGCAGGGCAATAACTTCTCCACAGGATGTGGAAACCTTGCAAAAAGATCTGAACAAATTAATGGGGTGGGCAACTACATGGCAAATGAGGTTCAATATAGAAAAATGTAAAATAATGCATTTGGGTGGCAAAAATATGAATGCAATCTATACACTGGGGGGAGAACCTCTGGGGGAATCTAGGAAGGAAAAGGACCTGGGGGTCCTAGTAGATGATAGACTCAGCAATGGCATGCAATGCCAAGCTGCTGCTAACAAAACAAACAGAATATTGACATGCATTAAAAAGGGGATCAACTCCAGAGATAAAACGATAATTCTCCCACTCTACAAGACTCTGGTCCGGCCGCATCTAGAGTATGCTGTCCAGTTCTGGGCACCAGTCCTCAGGAAGGATGTACTGGAAATGGAGCGAGTACAAAGAAGGGCAACAAAGCTAATAAAGGGTCTGGAGGATCTTAGTTATGAGGAAAGGTTGCGAGCACTGAACTTATTCTCTCTGGAGAAGAGACGCTTGAGAGGGGATATGATTTCAATATATAAATACCGTACTGGTGACCCTACAATAGAAATAAAACTTTTTCGCAGAAGAGAGTTTAACAAGACTCCTGGCCACTCATAAAAATTAGAAGAAAAGAGGTTTAACCTTAAACTACGTAGAGGGCTCTTTACTGTAAGAGCGGCAAGGATGTGGAATTCCCTTCCACAGGCGGTGGTCTCAGCGGGGAGCATCGATAGCTTCAAGAAACTATTAGATAAGCACCTGAATGACCGCAACATACAGGGATATACAATGTAATACTGACACATAATCACACATAGGTTGGACTTGATGGACTTGTGTCTTTTTTCAACCTCGCCTACTATGTAACTATGTCACTTTAACTGACAATTGTGCAGTCGTGCGACGTTGCACCCAAACAAAGTGGACGTCTTTTTTTTCCCACAAATAGAGCTTTCTTTTGGTGGTATTTGATCACCTCTTATTTTTTGCGCTATACACAAAAAAAGAGCGACAATTTTGAAAAAAAACACAATATTTTGTACTTTTTGCTATAATAAATATCCCCCTTTTTTTCTTAAAAAAAGCTATTTTTTTCTCAGTTTAGGCCGATATGTATTCTTCTACATATTTTTGGTAAAAAAAAAATCGCAATAAGCGTACATTGATTGGCTTCCGCAAAAGTTATAGCATCTAAAAAAATAAGGGATAGATTTATAGCATTTTTATTATTATTTTTTTTTTTACTAGTAATGGCGGCGATCTGCGATTTTTATCATGACTGTGACGTTATGGAGGATACGTCGGAGTTTTTGACCCATTTTTGGGACCATTGGCATTAATAAAGTGATCAATGCTATAAAAATGCATTGATTACTGTAACAATGTCACTGGCAGTGAAGGGGTTAACACTAGGGGGCGATCTAGGGGTTATCTGTCTTCTCTGGGAGGTGATTCTAACTGAAGGGGGAGGGGACTGACTAGAGGAAGTGAAAGATTGTGTTTCCTAGCTAATAGGAACACACGATCTGTCACTCCTGTCAGAACAGAACAGGGAAGTATGTGCTTAAACACACTCGTCCCTGTTCTGTGTCTCCTGCTCATGATCGCTCGTGGCCAGCGGTCATCGCTACCGTTGGCCACTAGCATCGGCACCCCCGCTGTGCAGCAGGCGCACGCGCCTGCTATCCCGACCCAGCTAGCCGACGTAGAGCTACGACGGCTCGCGCAGGGGAGCCAACCTGCCGCAGTATAACTGTGGCTGTTGGTCGGGAAGTGGTTAAATGATGGGAGGTGTGTACTGACTCCTATTTAACATGAGTTTGAATGTGATTGCTTAATTCTGAACACAGCTACATCCCCAGTTATAAGAGGGTGTGCACACTTATGCAACCACATTATTTTAGTTTTTTATTTTTACTCCTCCCGCCTAAAAGATTTTGGTTTGTTTTTCAATTGAGTTGTACAGTTTATAGGTCACATTAAAGGTGGAAAAAGTTCTGAAATTAATTATCTTTGTCTCATTCTTTTAAATCACCGAAACCTGACATTTTAACAGGGGTGTGTAGACTTTTTATATCCAATGTATATTGCCGGGATCCGACAATTCATTACAGCCGCGAACAGTTTTAAATGACATTTTTTCCTTTAGAAATGTAACTTTGCTGTGATAAGGGAAATAAAAGGGAAAGGGAAATAAAAAAGCTACGCGACCATTCACTCAGAGGCGGCTCTCTAATTAGGCAAATTAGGCGGTCGCCTAAGGCCTCGCGCTCACAGGGGCCTCATGGCTGCCTAATTTGCCAAATTAAAGAGCTGCCTCTACTGGCAACCGGGATCCCCCCGCCCCCGCCATCAGCACAGTGGTGAGTCCTCTCACCGCTACATGGAGAGGTAGCGGGTTGCTTCCCAGATGATCGGAGCTCACGTACAGCTCCAGATCTCAGTCAAAGCCAGCGATGACACTTGCCCCTTCCTCTCCCTCCCCTCACAAGCAGGAGAGGAGAGAGAGCTGCTTCTGCTGCTGTTCCTCCTCATGTCTGCCCCGCTGACCCATCGGGACCAGTGGGCGGCCCCCATTAGAAACTGTGCTGGGGATGAAGCCAGTGCCAGACCAAGTCCCGAATTTCAGGCACTGCGCTCCACTCAACAAGGATTCCTCTCAGCTGTGCCAGTCTGTGGTCATCGATCTCCGGTCCCTCCGCCCAGCGCCTTTCTCCCCGCCTGCCTCGATGACCCCTTTTTCATCTGGATTGCCGCTGTATACACACACACACTGAGGAAAAATCTGTAGAACGCTCCGCCTCTCAACTCTGCCCCCCAACTTCGGCTCTCACACCTTGCTTGCAGCAGTACCCGATTCCCGCCGATAAGGTAACATAAATGGAGATCCTAAAGAGGGCAGGGGGCGCTGCTATAAAGGGGGGTCTCTGATCTCTGGAGTTCTCTAAGGAAGGGGGGCACTGATATTAGGAGACTGTGAGCTAATGGGGGTCTCTGGGGGGTACTATAATGTAAGAGGCATCCTTCTTTCCTTCTGCTTCCCCTGTACTGTGCCCACTTATCCTCCCCCTGTGCTGTGCCCTCCTGCTCCCTCCTTTACTTTACTCTCTTGCCCTGTGCCCACTTACCCTCCCCCCGTACTGTACCCCCCTGCCCCGGTACTGTGCCCACTTACCCTCCCCCATACTGTACCTTCCTGCCCCAGTACTGTGCCCACTTACCCACCTCCTGTACCCCCATGCCCCGGTACTGTGCCCACTTACCCTCCCCCCATACTATACCCTCCTGCCCCGGTACTGTGCCCACTTACCCTCCTCCTGTACTGTACCCTCCTGCCCCAATACTGTGCCCACTTACCTCCATGCTCTCCTGCTCCCTGCTGTACTGTGCCCACTTACCCTCCCCATGTGCTGTGCCCTCCTACTCTCCCTGTACACTACCCTTCTGCCCCCTGTACTGTGCCCACTTACCCCCCTGTGCTTTACCCTCCTGCTCTCCCCCTGTACTGTACCCTCCTGCCCCGTGCCCACTTACCCTCCCCCTGTACTGTGCCCTCTTGCTCCCTCCTTTACTGTACCCTCCTGCCCCCTGTACTGTGCCCACTTACCCCCCTGTGCTTTGCCCTCCTGCTCTCTCCTGTACTGTACCCTCCTGCCCCCTGCACTGTGCCCTCCTGCTCCCTCCTTTACTGTACTCTCCTGTCCTCTTGTACTGTGCCCACTTACCCCCCCCGTGCTGTGCCCTCCCGCTCCCTCCTTTACTGTACCCTCCTGTCCCCCGCATGGTGCCCACTTACCCAACCCCCATGCTGTGCCCTCCTGCTCCCTCCTTTACTTACCCTTATGCCCCCTGTACTGTGCCCACTTACCCCCGTGCTCTCCTGCTCCCTGCATTACTGTACCCTCCTGTCCCCTGTACTGTGCCCACTTACCCTCCCCCCTGTGCTTTGCCCTCCTGCTCCCCTTGTACTGTACCCTCCTGCCCCATGTTCTGTGCCCACTTACCCTCCCCCCGTGCTGTGCCCTCCTGTCCCCCCCTGTACTGTACCCTCCTGCTCCATCCCTGTGCCCACTTACCCTTCCCCTATGCTGTGCCCTTCTGCTCCCTCCTTTACTATACCCTCCTGCCCCCTGTACTGTGCCCACTTACCCTCCCATGATGTGCCCTCCTGCTCCCCCTCCTTTACTGTACCCTCCTGTCCCCTGTACGGTGCCCACTTACCCCCCCCCCATGCTGTGCCCTCCTTCTCCCTCCTTTACTTACCCTCATGCCCCCTGTACTGTGCCCACTTACCCCCCGTGCTCTCCTGCTCCCTGCATTACTGTACCCTCCTGTCCCCTGTATGGTGCCCACTTACCCTCCCCCCTGTGCTTTGTCCTTCTGCTCCCACTGTACCCTCCTGCCCCCTGTTCTGTGCCCACTTACCCCCCCTGTGCCCTCCTGCTCCCCTCTGTACTGTACCGTCCTGCTCCCTCCCTGTGCTGTGCCCACTTACCTTTCCCCTGTGCTGTGTCCTCCTGCTCCCTCCTTTACTGTACCCTCCTGTCCCCTGTACTATGCCCACTTACCCCTCCATGCTGTGCCCTCCTGCTCCCTCCTTTACTTACCCTCCTGCCCCCTGTACTGTGCCCACTTACCCTCCCCCTGTGCTTTGCCCTCCTGCTCCCCCTGTACTGTACCCTCTTGCCCCCTGTTCGCTGCCCACTTACCCTCCCCCCTGTGCTGTGCCCTCCTGCTCCCCCCTGTACTGTACCCTCCTGCCCCCTGTACTGTGCCCACTTACCCTCCCCCATGCTGTGCCCTCCTGCTCCCCCTGTACTGTACCCTCCTACCCCCTGTACTGTGCCCACTTACCCTCCTCCCGTGCCCTCCTCTCTCCTTTAATGTACACTCCGGCCCCATGCTATGTGCCCACTTACCCTCCCCCTGTGCTGTGCCCTCCTGCTCCCTCCTTTAATGTACACTCCTGTCCCATGTACTTTGCCCACGTACCATCCACCTGTACTGTATCCTCCTTATACAGCTAATTTTTATCGCTTAAATTATTTTTCCCATTATGGGTGTGAGTGGGGCCTCGTGCCTAAGTTTTGCCTAAGGCCTCACAAAGCCTAGAGCCGCCTCTGCATTCACTAAAATTAGAAGAGAAGCAGTTCAACCTTAAACTGTGTAGAGGGTTCTTTACTGTAAGAGCGATAAGAATGTGGAATTCTCTTCTACAAGCTGTGGTTTCAGCAGTGTTGGATAGCGACATGGCTTAATATCTTACTTCTGGTATTTCACTTCCTATTTTACACAGCCAGGTAGGAATGAAAGACATCAAAGCTTTGTGAACAGAAGAACAATGCCTTGGCTCAAGCCCACCTGCTGTGACATGTGTGAGTACAAGCTTCAAAGAGACCACTGCTGCCAAGATGTCTATTGAGATTTGACACAGGGCTAATAGAGACGCTGGCCCTGGGGGACAATATAGCATGCTTCCTGGAGAATGGGCAGACATTTGAAGGGATGCCTCTCGGCAATGTATATTGGATAAAAGGCAAATGGGGGTGGCTATGAGTGGGCGTGTATGTTTGAATTTAAGGGACACACAGGCTTTTGTTCTTTCTCTTTGTTGCTGAGAAGCCTGCCATAAGGTCGTCCCTCTGCTATCTTGGGACCTTGCTCTGACCAAGGGCTTGGGCCTATATTCCATGTGGCCCAGACCCCTTTTATCATCCAGAACCCGCAGAGGAAACCATTGTGTGATAAGTATCTTTGATATTTAATTGTTGTTATATGTTGTAGAGATATGCTGTTAGTATAGTGTGTTCTGATTGTAAGCTATGTAACATTGTAATACCCTTTTAGTACTTTTATGATAGTTTCCTAACTCCTTGGGAAATAAAATAAGATATTGTTTTTCAGAGGCGGCTCTAGGCTTTGTGAGGCCTTAGGCAAAACTTAGGCATGAGGCCCCACTCACACCAATAATAGGAAAAATAATTTAAGCGATAAAAATTAGCTGTATAAGGAGGATACAGTACAGGTGGATGGTACGTGGGCAAAGTAAATGGGGCAGGAGTGTACATTAAAGGAGGGAGCAGGAGGGCACAGCACAGGGGGAGGGTAAGTGGGCACATAGCATGGGGCAGGAGTGTACATTAAAGGAGAGAGGAGGGCACAGGAGGAGGGTAAGTGGGCACAGTACAGGGGGTAGAAAGGTAAAGTACAGGGGGAGCAAGAGGGCACAGCACGGGGGAGGGTAAGTGGGCACAGTACAGGGGGCAGGAGGGTACAGTACAGGGGGGAGCAGGAGGGCACAGCACAGGGAGGAGGGTAAGTGGGCAGAGAACAGGGGGCAAGAGGGTACAGTACAGGGGGAGCAGGAGGGCAAAGCACAGGGGGAGGGTAAGTGGGCACAGTACAGGGGGCAGGAGGGTAAGTAAAGGAGGGAGCAGGAGGGCACAGCATGGAGGGGTAAGTGGGCACAGTACAGGGGACAGGAGGGTACAGTAAAGGAGGGAGCAGGAGGGCACAGCACAGGGGAACGGTAAGTGGGCACAGCACAGGGAGGGAGAAGGACGGTACAGTAAAGAGGGGAGCAGGAGGGCACAGGGGGGTAAGTGGGCACAGAACAGGGGGCAGGAGGGTACAGTGGGAGCAGAAGGACAAAGCACAGGGGGGAGGGTAAGTGGGCACCATACAGGGGACAGGAGGGTACAGTAATGCAGGGAGCAGGAGAGCACGGGGGTAAGTGGGCACAGTACAGGGGGCATGAGGGTAAGTAAAGGAGGGAGAAGGAGGGCACAGCATGGGGGGGTAAGTGGGCACCGTACAGGGGACAGGAGGGTACAGTAAAGGAGGGGGAGCAGGAGGGCACAGCATGGGAGGGTAAGTGGGCACAGTACAGGGGACAGGAGGGTATAGTAAAGGAGGGAGCAGAAGGGCACAGCATAGAGGAAGGGTAAGTGGGCACAGAGATGGAGCAGGAGGGTACAGTACAGGGGGGAGCAGCAGGGCACTGCACAGGGGGGAGGGTAAGTGGGCACAGAACATGGGGCAGGAGGGTACAGTACAAGGGGAGCAGGAGGGCAAAGCACAGGGGGGAGGGTAAGTGGGCACAGTACAGGGGGCATAAGGGTAAGTAAAGGAGGGAGCAGGAGGGCACAGCATGGGGGTCGGGTAAGTGGGCACCGTGCAGGGGACAGGAGGGTACAGTAAAGGAGGAAGCAAGAGGGCACAGTACAGGGGGAGGGTAAGTGGGCACGGGGCAGGAGGGTACAGTACAGGGGGAGAGCAGGAGGGTAAAGCACAGGGGGGTAAGTGGGCACAGTACAGGGGGCAGAAGGGTAGTGTACAGGGAGAGTAGGAGGGCACAGCACATGGGGAGGGTAAGTGGGCACAGTACAGCAGGGAGTAGGAGAGCATGGAGGTAAGTGGGCACAGTATTGGGGCAGGAGGGTACAGTACAGGAGGAGGGTAAGTGGGCACAGTACCGGGGCAGGAGGGTATAGTATGGGGGGAGGGTAAGTGGGCACAGTACCGGGGAAGGGGGGTACAGGAGGTGGGTAAGTGGGCACAGTACTGGGGCAGGAAGGTACAGTATGGGGGAGGGTAAGTGGGCACAGTACCGGGGCAGGGGGGTACAGTACGGGGGGAGGGTAAGTGGGCACAGGGCAAGAGAGTAAAGTAAAGGAGGGAGCAGGAGGGCACAGCACAGGGGGAGGATAAGTGGGCACAGTACAGGGGAAGCAGAAGGAAAGAAGGATGCCTCTTACATTCTAGAACCCTCCAGAGACCCCCATTAGCTCACAGTCCCCTAATATCAGTGCCCCCCTTCCTTAGAGAACTCCAGAGATCAGAGACCCCCCTTTATAGCAGCGCCCCCTGCCCTCTTTAGGATCT
Organism: Lithobates clamitans; assembly: GCA_037952925.1. Lineage (NCBI taxonomy): Eukaryota > Metazoa > Chordata > Amphibia > Anura > Ranidae > Lithobates > Lithobates clamitans. The sequence goes on from JBBGZY010001120.1 coordinate 3,533,600, forward strand.
CCATTTATGTTACCTTATCGGCGGGAATCGGGCACTGCTGCAAGCAAGGTGTAAGAGCCGAAATTGGGGGGCAGAGTTGAGAGGCGGTGCGTTCTACAGATTTTTCCTCAGTGTGTGTGTGTATACAGCGGCAATCCAGATGAAAAAGGGGTCATCGAGGCAGGCGGGGAGAAAGGCGCTGGGCGGAGGGACCGGAGATCGATGACCACAGACTGGCACAGCTGAGAGGAATCCTTGTTGAGTGGAGCGCAGTGCCTGAAATTCGGGACTTGGTCTGGCACTGGCTTCATCCCCAGCACAGTTTCTCATGGGGGCCCCCCACTGGTCCCGATGGGTCAGCGGGGCAGACATGAGAAGGAACAGCAGTAGAAGCAGCTCTCTCTCCTCTCCTGCTTGTGAGGGGAGGGAGAGGAAGGGGCAAGTGTCATCGCTGGCTTTGACTGACATCCGGAGCTGTACGTGAGCTCCGATCATCTGGGAAGCAACCCGCTACCTCTCCATGTAGCGGTGAGAGGACTCACCTCTGTGCTGATGGCGGGGGCGGGGGGATCCCGGTTGCCAGTAGAGGCAGCTCTTTAATTTGGCAAATTAGGCAGCCATGAGGCCCCTGTGAGCGCGAGGCCTTAGGCGACCGCCTAATTTGCCTAATTAGAGAGCCGCCTCTGATTGTTTTACTAGCAGCACCGTGTGTTTGGTTTCATAGCTAACCTGGTATTATTGTGATATTAACAATAGCATGTGCTCAGAGTTTAATAGACCAACTAATTATAGGGACTAGACAAATTAATACACAGATATAATATTAATAATTATATTGATGACTTCAATTGTCACCCAGAGAGAGTGTGAATTTTATTTTTACACAGAATCCACAAAAACCTAATGTATTTTTGTCTTGAGTCCCTGTAAGCATAAATCCTCAACTACACCCAGAACTCAAAATCATCTCTAGTGTGGACAAGATTGACGCTGGCTTGCGAATTCTGAAACCACGCTTGGATGGTCATGAAGATTCTGTGAAATATTTCATCAGGGAAACATAGAACCTGGTGAGATCTTTAGCTGATATATGTATATATGTTAAACGTTTGTATCATTAATATGCTTTAGGCCTGTAACCAGACAAAGGTGCTGGCGAGTAAAAGGGCTGATCACCCTTGGTTAGAGATTGACAGGAATTACCATACATCTTTGAGGAAAAAGTGGGAGAAATATAGATTGTTATTTGAAATTTTTAATATTTTTAATTTTTTTTACCCATGTGAGAGTGAAATAGCTTTGTTCCAATAGGAGATCAATGTGGCCTGCAACCTAACGGGAAGGCATTGATTGAGAGTCTACCTTGTGTCTTAGAATGTGTCTTGGAGGCTGTAGAACTACAAGTCACTGTTAGGTTTAAATGGCTTTGTATCAGTTTTTTTTTGTTTGTTTGTCTTTGCATTGTAAGCAACTCTGGTAAAAACAGGTTAGACGAGCTTCAGTGTAGACTAAGATGCAAATTAGCATATCAATGGATATTCCCCAGAAAGCGTGTGTGGTAATCCTAAAAGCCATATAGAAACTACAGTACAGAAGTGCTCAGATACAAGGCAGCCGATAATGCCACAGTAAGTGTGGTGGGTTTTTTTTTATGGATATGCAAAAGTTTAATGGTTTTGAATGATATCAGGTAAAAGTGGTAATGAATGAAGAATATTGAATGCTAGAAGAGAGATTCAGTTTTTTTTTTCGTGAGTTCTAAGAGCTAACGATAATTGAGTTTGGTTTATTACTCAGTGCAGTGTTGGAACGTTAGTACAAATAGAATTGTGTATTGTGTGGATTGTATGGTTGTGAAATGGAACTGGTGTATACATATGTTAAAAAGTACGCTTCTGCCAATTATCATTCATGTGCAGATGAACCTCTTAAAAGCCAGTGTAATGTATTATTGTCTCAGTGTCACCAACATAATAGCAGATTATTGGGTAAACAGCTAAAAAAGAAAGTTAAAAAAGAAAGGTTGGCAAATGAAATTGCAGTATTGCTCAGAATTAAATTTATATCTGAGCAAATGGAGGGGAAGTGGGAAGCAGAGAGGAGACATCTCGGGGAGGACATAGAGAAAATCAGTGAAAACCTTCTAAAGATTGCAACAGCCTCCAGTAGTGAGATGGATGAATTGCGGACTACAGCAGGCAATTTGTCAGAAAGAAACAGTGAGCTACAAGAATAGCTTCAGAGGTGCAGCATGGACTGTGATATGAAGAGCAAACTTTTAGAGTCATTGCGAATAAAGTTGTCAGAGATGGAAGAGTTGGTTATGTCTTTAGAAAGAAAGTTAGCAAATACACACTCCCAGCTTCTTACTAAAGAGCAATGTATAGTATCGCTCAATGAGCACAAAGGAACATGCCAATTGGCCAATATCTGCACAGTTAATGAGGAGAAGGGCTGTGATGAAACACAGTCTGCTATTGCACCTATAGCTTCGAAGCAGGATAACAGTTTGATTACAATCCAAGAGAAACTTACTTTGTGCCAGATTCTGGGTGAATTTAATGCCCTGGAATCACCAGTGACTCTGTCCAATAAATTTGAGGCTCTAGTCCTTAAATTTCATTTGAGTAATGAGGATGCATGTTCTCTTCTGAGAGCATGGCTACCAGGCAGGCCAGTTATTTGCACAGGTTAATAATAACTTAGCAGATGCAGAGGTGCGGAGGAAAGAGTTGCAGCGTATTGTGGACAGTCGTGATAATGGTATGAGTGATTTACAACGAATGAGATTTAGGAGAGGAGATGACCCAATTTTGTTCTGCAGTGAGTATCTTGCATTGTATACGAAAGTGTTCAACTGTCCTGACTTATTGGAGGATGATACAGATTTCATATACTCAATGGCCAATAAGTGTTATGTAAGCTATCCCACTAGAATGGCTCTGAGGAATGCTAGATCCTACCAAAATTTTGTCAATATCCTGCGAGACTTCTGTCAAGAGTCCAGTGATAGGGAATATGGGTCAAAGGCAGGTGTATCAGTAATAAGCAGAGGTACAGGAAGGCTGAGAGAGTTCAGACATTCTAAATGGAATAGGCATGGACATAGATTTTGTAAAGCCCTTAACATTGCTAGCATGGAGCAGGAAACCCCACAATTACAGGGTGCACAGGCAGCCATAACGGAATTATCCTGCAAACATGCAAAAGCTGAATGTGCAATGGTGGAGGTACCCTCCACACATGCGCAGTGCTCAGCAAAAATAGAAGTGGAGCATGCAGAAAAACCAGACGCTCTTATTGCTGCAAGTGATTTTGCTATGACATAAATCAATGGTGGAGATGTAAATAAAAATGCGATAACTGTGCTTGAAAGTGATTCAGGAGTTGAAACTTCTGATGACTCCTCAGATGATGAAAGTGTAAAGTATGGATATTCCAAGCATAGTAATCATAGTAATAATGTCCAGCAATGTGAGTTTCCAATGCCGTATGCTCAAAGAAGGGCCTATACAGAGAGACCAGCCCTCAAATGTTTTTTGTGTAAAAGGGGGGGTCACATCGCTAAGTATTGTTGGGCGGCAAATAATGATATCAAAAGAAGATCGCAGTACCCCAAAACAACCCCAAGGCATTATGAAGTATATTCTGCCCGATGGGGTAGCAACCCAAAGCATGGAGGCCATAGTAATCAAACCCATTTCCCTTTAAAGCCCCAAATGCGGAGACTACAGACTGAAAATCATCAGTATGAAGAACAGTTACGTAAAGTCAAAATTGAGGTAGCCACATGGTTATTCAAATGTAGCACTGGGGGAAACAATGTTAGCAGCACTTAGTGAGCTGCATTAATGCTCCTTGCCATATTTTATTTAAATACGACGCTCGCATCTAAACCTTATACATAGCAAATGTTCCCCTACATTATAATTAATGGGAAAAGGCTTGGGGACTTAAAAAGTCAATTGTCATGATAATTGTGTGTAATCACCGTCTTTGTGTTCCTTTTTCAGAAACCTTGGAAGAAGATAAAGCTGGTTTGGATGCTAATGCCTGTGTTTGTTTACAGGTTCTTCAAAGAGAGAACAACAGTGGGCACATTTAGCAAAACAGGGGTTAGGTTATGGTAAAGGCATAATCGATTATCAAATGGTACCATGAGCTCATTAATTAGTAATTGTTTGCAAACAATGAAAAAATAAGATAAACAATAGTCAGGCCTTAAGGGTTTCAAGTGTTACAAGTGAAGTTACAAATGTTGTGATGAGGTACAGATGTTTTGGTTTTTTTTGTTTTTCCCATTAACTAATTGTCTTTCAGATGGAAATGAGCACTTACTCTTCTCAGGAGGAAAATCCATGGATGTCTTTAGTTAAAAGTTAAGTGTTTGTCATTGTCTTATGGTGGTTGTCTTGTCATGTTGTTTTTGTGTAATAATGGCCAGAATTTTAATTTCTTTTGTTATTAAGTTTTTTAATTTTTTTAAAATATTTTTTTGTTTGTTCAGGTGGAGAAATTATTGTTTAGTCCACCTGAAAGGGGGGTAATTGGATATTCCGTCAATTAGCAGCTGAATAGATGGTCATGGGATATGTCCTGCAGCTGAATACATTTTGTTGATTTAAGACAAGAGTTGTTGGTAGGAAGCCATTCTAGCTTCTGGAGCTCGTTTTTGTTTTTCTCTTTGTTTTATGTTCATTCAGGTGGAAAAAGTTACAAGGTGTACGCTTTGTCCACCTGAAAGGGGGGGTTAGTGCATAGGTCTGAAAGTAAAGATAAGGCATTGTCTTTTTGAGGCTTGAAATTTTGAATCTTTGAGAAGCAACGTTCACGTTCATTTTTTTTTAAAATTTTGATCACACCATGGGGATCCATTTTAGAGCGGGTTCAGCCTAAAGAGGTCATGGTTGTTTTGATAGTTGGGTCATAGTTGCAGATGCCAGGAATACTAAGTTCCTGGGTTCCAAGGAAGGAACTGTAAATAAACGTAGCAAGCGAGCAGATATTATGGATAAGAATTTGATTCTGCTCTTGTGTTTCAATTCTAGAGTCCTGGTGGAGCGAGATTGGAGAGGTCTCTGGAACATGGATGACAGATGTTCATCTGGTTGGCAGTTTGTTTGTGCCATACTACACCGCAAATTTGTTCTGATAAACATCAGGAGAGAAGGGACAAACGAAAAGATTCAGTTTAATACTTGTTTTTGCTTATGGACAATTTAGGGCTAATGCTAAATCTGAAGGACTGTGCCCATCAACAAGACTTGTGGAACATTTTTGACGGAGTCTCTCCTAAAGAATGCAAACATGCTATTAATACATGTGCAATGGGTTGGAAGTTGGGGAAGGAATATACACATCCAATCCGTCAGAACATGAAATGTGAAATATATGTTTTTTGTTGGAGGGAGGAATTGAACGAAGAAAAGGTTTTTAATGTATGACATGTATTGACGTAACGGAAGTAATATGGTGCAGGTACCCAGAAGACTGGTTGATGTCTCACCTGAGAGGTTGAAACCCGGCACAGGGAAGGCCAGTGAAAACACACAGGAGCATGCTCCATTAGATAAAGGGAACAAACGCTGGCTACCAGGGTACATGCCTTCCCCACATGGCGCTGCAACATCTCACAGTGGTTGATGAAAACCTATTACCCTATATGTGCTGAGTATACACTGAATCAAGTGCGATCATTGTACCAGTGACTTGCTCCCAGAGATATGCGGACACAGAATGAGGTTCATGCAGGGCGCATATGTCTGAGGAGTAGCCGGAAGAGGAGGAATGTATTCAGCACTATATTGGGGGAATAGGAGCTGGGATGGGTGTTGTTAATGGGGTGGACATTGGCCTCCTGAGGAACAAACTCGCAGCCATAGCTTCAGAGAATAAGCAGGGCTTTGTTACTCAGAGAGATTGGTGGCATCCTTAATAACATTCAACAAAGTCACATGAATACCCAGGTTAAAGTGGTTCAAGATTTTGTCAACCATGTTGAGAGGTTGGTAGAGAATGTGATGGTATAGGACAGGAATCTGTCATTGGCTCTGAAGTGCACGCAGTGGCAGGTGGAAGTGTCAACCAGCATTGAGCTGATTGTACAGTCTCCATATGGGGGACAGAGGTCTTATGAGTTAGCATCACCGCTCAGTAAGACTTTGCCAAACACGTCGCTTACACTGATCCAAAGTGGTGGTTGAATGCCTGGATGGGCTGTACCAGTTTGGCTTGTGAAAGGTGTTATGCTGTATGATCTCATATACAGAAGTGCAGACTCGGTCTGTATATTTGGTGGCATTAATGGGCTTACTGACTGGGGATTCTATCTTGTTGCGTTTGAGGCTAATTGCCCACATATGATCAAAGAAGCTGGAAGCTGGAGGCAGGTTGATACTTCCCTCAGTCAGAAGCATGACCACGATGTCCTTTGTATGCCAGGTCAATACATGGTGGTGAACGAAAAATGTTGGGAAGATATTTCATTCTGTATTCGGGATGGAAGGATCATTGCTGGGAAGGATGCACCTGGGTATTATTTGGGACATAGACGAGTTTGTTTCCTTGTCCTAAAGAATGCCGATGTAACATTAATCATGGAACTAGATGGTTCTTTAAACCTAACAATAGGTAGGGGTGCATGGTATACCCTGGGCATGGTCTCTGAAATCCAGGCACAGGGATGGAATTGTGTGGGTTTTGTCATTGTTGCAGATTTATATGTGTTGTTAGACTTGATATTTATATAGAAGGGTCGCCCAGTTATCTATGCAAGCTGGGGGACGAAGTGACCGTAGGGTCTCTGCGTACAAGTTAGAGACTTTGCTGCCAAGTCAGAGCCCTGCAATAGCGCTGAGATGCCAGAATTGCGGTAGGAAAGGCCATTGTGAGCGAACCTGCCTAATCCCGGCCCGTATCTACACTGAGGAGTTATAGGAGGTTGGGAGCGGGATGAGTAATCTGATGGGTCATAGGTATATATGTATATATTATGGTAATGAGTTGATTCATGTTATGGTATAGTGTGATAAAGGTGTATTTTAGGCCAGTAATATTGGCAGAAGGCCCTCCTCGAGACTATATCTGAAAGCTGGTTAAAATGCTGCTCTGGATGTGTGCTGGTGAATGGTGAGTGTATGGACACCCCTTGCCTGTTTTATACCCCTTCATGAAGATGTTAGAAAGAAGAAGATACAGAATGGTAACATGGGAGCTGTCACGGAAGAATTATGTTGGTGTGTCACCCAGTAGCAAAGCGGCACGTGTTGGGAAGCACAGCATGTTAGGACCGTTATGGACTGTTCCACAGGAGCTGGTTCTGAGGCCTATGTTGAGAGGCACAACATGTGTTAAGACATTTATGGACTGTTCCATAGGGGCTGTTTCTGCACATGTTGAAAAACACAACACATTAAGACAGTTAAAGATTGTTCTATAGGTACTGGCTTGGAAACACATGTTGGGGAGAAAGCAGTTATGGACTGTGCAATAGGAGCCGTGTCTGAAGAAGGGTGGTATGCGCCCTTTAGGCGCAAAGCGGAATATGTTGGATAGCGACATGGTTTAATATCTTACTTCTGGTATTTCACTTCCTATTTTACACAGCCAGGTAGGAATGAAAGACATCAAAGCTTTGTGATCAGAAGAACAATGCCTTGGTTCAAGCCCACCTGCTGTGACATGTGCGAGTACAAGCTTCAAAGAGACCACTGCTGCCAAGATGTCTATTGAGATTTGACACAGGGCTAATAGAGACGCTGGCCCTGGGGGACAATATAGCATGCTTCCTGGAGAATGGGCAGACATTTGAAGGGATGCCTCTCGTCAATGTATATTGGATAAAAGGCAAATGGGGGTGGCTATGAGTGGGCGTGTATGTTTGAATTTAAGGGACACACAGGCTTTTGTTCTTTCTCTTTGTTGCTGAGAAGCCTGCCATAAGGTCGTCCCTCTGCTATCTTGGGACCTTGCTCTGACCGAGGGCTTGGGCCTATATTCCATGTGGCCCAGACCCCTTTTGTCATCCAGAACCCGCAGAGGAAACCATTGTGTGATAAGTATCTTTGATATTTCATTGTTGTTATATGTTGTAGAGATATGTTGTTAGTATAGTGTGTTCTGATTGTAAGCTATGTAACATTGTAACACCCTTTTAGTACTTTTATGATAGTTTCCTAACTCCTTGGGAAATAAAATAAGATATTGTTTTACTAGCAGCACCGTGTGTTTGGTTTCATAGCTAACCTGGTATTATTGTGATATTAACAATAGCATGTGCTCAGAGTTTAATAGACCAACTAATTATAGGGACTAGACAAATTAATACACAGATATAATATTAATAATTATATTGATTACTTCAAGCAGGGAGTATGGATAATTTAAAAAAAAATTAGATAGGCATCTAAACTACCTTAACCTACAGGAATATACAATGTAATACTGACATAAAAGCACACACATAGGTTTGACTTGATGGACTTGTGTCTTTTTTCAACCTCACCAATTATGTAACTATGTAACTATGACGCAATATCGAAGGAGGGCTTCCATTCCAAAATATGTGGTCCCGCAACAAAAAATAATATAACCTGCTATAGTATTGACGGACCGATGAATAATATCTATAACTATGATTTTTGGGATTTAGGGTACGCCAAAGATCAAGCAATTGATGTTCAAGCAATTGCTCTCTAAAAGCCCTCAAACGGCTGTAGGAAATATTAGATCGCTGAGAAGTGGTATCTAGCTGAGGTTCTAACACCAGATTAAAATCCCCTCCTACAAGGATAGTACCTTCCGCAAATTCTGCCAAAAGATGTAGATATCATGTTATTGCCATTATTTGTTCATGATTTGGAATATAAAGATTAGCAATTGTATAAACCTTATTTCATAGCCAAAATTTAAGTAAAAGATACTGGCCATTAGGATCGGCCACATGCTCCAAAGGAGATATTGGCAGACGCTTATGAATAGCGATGGAGACTCCCCTAGCCTTAGAGGATGATGTAGTACTATGAAACCATTTGGAGTAGTACCTACGGGGACATGTGGGAATACAGTTTGCTCTAAAATGGGTCTCTTGAAAAAGTATATCTACCCTAGTTTTATGAAGGGCATATAAAATCTGGCCTCTTTTGGATTGATTATTAATATAATTAAAGTTATATAAACAAAGTTTCAATGAAGATGGTGAGGAGAGGTCAGGTGCCATTTCCTGGCCGAAAAAACAAAAACAAAAAAAAACATAAATGTATGAGAGAGATAACTCTCTATGGACCCAGGACTACCCCGGAACCAAAATCAGAATAGACAGGCTATAACTATACAAGGGGGATAAAAAACAAAACACAATAGGGAATTGAATTAATCCCAAAAACAAAAAAAAGTTTCCACCAAGCCCTCGAAAAGGGTTGGTGTTCCTATAGGGGGAGGTGAATACACACATAGGAGGCCCCATCATAAGACCCCAGGGAAAAAAATCAACCTTTACCACAATTACTGATAAAAATGAAAATGTAATAGTCAATCAAACAACTTGGCACCCCACACCACAAAGTCTGTAGTCTCATCCATGAGTCTTGGGAACCTCCCAGATCAGATGCATGAGGCAAAATGAAATAAATATATGAGGGGAAACCAAACACCAGTGACCCCTATAATATAGTACAACATAAGTCTAATCCTAATGGAGCTTTTATCAAAATTACATGTGGCTACGATACCCCTTAAAAAAAAAAAAAAAAATAAAAGATTTAGTTCCCCAATAGCCATAGCATATGCCATACGACCAATTCATCTCCTTTTTGATAAGCCCTCCCCCAGTTGTAACACAGGCTACAGTAGTGGGATAGCAAATTGAACCAAAAATGATAGACATAACGCCCACCCCTTATCCACTGTGCATGGCACCCACCTTTGGCACATACAACAAAAAAATAAAAATATATAACTTATCACCTTCACAGGGAGACATACTCTAACTTGGTACATATATTCTTCATGAGATATATAGTCATCCCTTTTCCTTCCCTATATGTACCCATGTATATATACACACACATATATACATGTGCATTCATATATATACAGGCATACATACATACATACATACATACATGGGCACCAATACATACACATACCTGATCTGAATCTTAATAATTGCCATGGCTTGTGACATCCCACAAATTTCAAACATATTCATTGTCGTGCACAGGAGATCAAGGCAGCCGATTGAACCAAAACTAACAATCTAACTACCTACATAATACCCGTTCCCTATCCCCTCTGCACGACACATACTTTTGCTACAGCTTCTATTATGTACATAAGGTTTCACACTTGCATGCTATCTCCTCCATGAGTAGTCTTGCCCCTTTTATATTTATATGTCATACTCATATAAGTATGGCATATAAATATGGCAAAAAAAAGAAACACATCACATAGCAATGCTATATAATACAAACAAGACACATTACCAATAGACCCTTCTAGACCTAGAAACAAGACAAATTGCATTCTATATCAAAAGAAAAAACAAAACAAAAAACACCCATATCCCATATTAATGTTGCATAACATTATAAACAGGACGCAAATCAAAAATAAAATGTTTATGGGCCTAGAGAACAAGTTGCATGCAAAAAAAAATTAAAGATAGATCAGATTCCATGGAAGGCTCTACAGTTGGGAGCCTTGGCAGATCCAGGGCAGCTAACACCACCGGAATATTGGGTGGACCATGAATGACAAGCCACTTGCCATCCTTCCGGATCTGTAGCTGAAATGGAAAGTTCCAATGGTAAGAAATATTACTATCTTGTAACTGTGTAAGTAGGGGGCTTTTGAGCTTTCCCTTTCTCTAAGTTAAAACGACATAAACCTTGCAACAGATGGATAGTGCCCCCCTTAAAGTCCATAGGGCCCTTTGCTCTGGCTTTCCTCATGATGTCCCCTTTTACACAAAAAAAACATATTCAACAGATAATACCTCTTGGTTTGGCTGGGTCAGAACTTCGGGGCCCTAGAGCCCTATGGACCCTATCAAGTTCCAAATTAACCGACTTTGTTGTCCCCAATAGAGAAATAAAACTACCTCTAACCATTTCTGAGAGATTCTCTACAACTATCACCTCTGGCAACCCTCGAATCTGGATATTATTCCGGCAATTGCGTTTATCTTGATCCTCAAGATGCAAGTACATGTATATGCGATTCCTGCATATCCATTTGTTGGTCATGGGAGCATAAAACGTCAGACAAAGCTGTAATTAATTCCTTCAGTGCTGTTGTCTGTGCAATATCACTGCTCAAGACGCTGTACAAATGCCTCAATCTCACTCCATGTTGGCAAAGCTCGTAAAAAGTCTCGTAAATCCCCCTCATCTGAATTAACTATCACTGGATGAAAACTCAGGACGAATTAGGCCATGGGTAGTGCCTCCATGTTTAGTCTGCATATAAGGTCTGTACTATGTGTATAACTATCTTTACTACATATACACTTATTAACAGTGTGTGTGTGTGTGTGTGTGTGTGAAGGGTGGAGGTAATTTTGAAAATCTAGTTAAAAGATTCAGTTACAGGAGCTCTAGCTAGCTATAGTAGTTCACTAGTCCCTTGCTTGATAATCCAATCCAAGGCATTGTTGCTGATAGTAGAAATTCTTTGATTTGTGCCACAAAGGCATCTTACACACTGCAGCTCAGTGCAGCATTTTTTTACTCATCTAAAATGCAGCCCTATGTGCCTGTGCACATAGGTATATATTCACATTCATGAGTAAAAAAAAAAAAAAAGAAGAAAAATTTGAGTTTGCGGTCAGTATTTTGCGCCGGTACACGCAAATATGCATATATATGAGTACGGGTATGAATACAACATTCTGGGAGCTAGAATGCGAGAATACAATTATGCACAAATGCATGCAAATATGCCCAACATAAACATGTGAAATTATAACTAAAAATGCAGATTTTCAAACATCAGTACCGTGTGCAAGAGGCCTTACTGTACGTACGACTGCTGAGATCAACATAAGTTGGACATCTGGCATTTTTTGGATGCATTTTCCAAATTTTAGCAAACAACTCCTCATTTCTGCTTACCTTCACACAATAAAGGCCTTCTGTTCTTTATTTTGTATCCAGTCTGACATTCACATTTATAGTAGCCAGGAAAATTGACACAGCTGCGAGACTCTCCACACATTCCCGACCGTAAGCACTCATCAACATCTGAGATAAACTATATTGTTAGAAGAGTGATAGGACTTCTGACAAAGCAACTAACATTGTATTGCTTCTATTTAAGGACATGTGTTGGCTATAAACATTACACCATGGTCGGATGTAAACCAATCTATTTTTTTCAGATTAGCAAACAGGCATGCATGCTTTTTTTTGCACATTACCACTGGCACCTTTACAGGACAATATTATAGGGCAGAGATATGCAATTAGCGGACCTCCAGCTGTTGCAGAACTACAAGTCCCATGAGGCATAGCAAGACTCTGACAGCCACAAGCATGACACCCAGAGGCAGAGGCATGATGGGACTTGTAGTTTTGCAACAGCTGGAGGTCCGCTAATTGCATATCCCTGTCATAGGAATTAGTCTCACTTACTTAATTATTGCTAAAAACATCTAGTACACTGGTTGTTTATAGAAAACAAATAACTGTTGATAACTAAAGGAAAAAAACAACACGGTATGAAGTATAACACACTAAGAAACATACACTAGATATACAGCATAATTTTTTCCCCTGGAAAATCACAGGCATACTCGCCTAATAATTGTACTAAGATTAGGAATAATATTATTAGACATATATCTTGTGGCAAACAAGAGACAAGATCGAAATATATAAAGTTCTCTTACCCACACAAGATCTTGTTCCATGTGTTACATTCAGTCTGTACCCATGATGACAATGACAGTTAAATGAGCCAACAGTGTTGAGACACAATCCCTTTCCATGACCACATGGGTCACTTTTACATTCATCAATGTCTAGGGCACAACAACAAAAACACATTGCATAGAAAGAGTATTAGAAAACATTTTTCCACATGTATTGTTATTTAATATTGGATATTTTATTTTAGTTCAAGAATAACAACTTTATTGTATATGTTGTAATTGTAAGCTTTTGGTAACATATTAAAACAATTGCATTAATTGCATGTTATTACTGTATGTGCTTGTTTGTCTATATTGAGGTCCCAGTGATTATGTGAACATTGGTGTATTTGCCCCTCCCAACCTATTTTGCCTGTATCACTCAGTCTAGGTTCACATCTATGCGGCTGTGCTTGATATGTTTTTCAGGCACGTTTTTCAGTGCATTTTACGTTTTTAAACCAGCGTTTCTTATGCGTTTTTGCATGAAGTTTTCATGCATTTTACATTTTACATATTTATTTATTTTCTCTGTACCCCCCCACCCCAAAGCACCTTGCCCCCATGTTGATGGCCTCTTCCCGAAAACCCTAGCCAGTGGTTGTCAGGGCCTGTGGGTGGGGGGCTTATCAGAATTTGGAAGCCCCCTTTAAGAAGGGGTCCCCCAGATCCCGGCCCCCCCATGTGAATGGGTATCAGGTACATCATACCCCTACCCATTCACTAGGGATGAGCTTCGTGTTCGAGTCAAACCCATGTTCGACTCGAACATCGGCTGTTCGGTCGTTCGCCGAATTGCGAACGATATAGGCCGTTCGCGCCAAATTCGTGTGGCACGTCACGGCCCATAATTCACTGCGGCATAGCAGTGCATTGCTTGCTGATGATTGGCCAAGCATGCACTATGACCCGCATGCTTGGCCAATCACAGCGCCGCCTGAACAGAGAGCCGTAATTGGCCAAAGCCAAGGAGGCTTTGGCCAATTATGGCTCAGGGGATTTAGTACACGCCCCACACTATATAAGGCCGCCTGCACGGCGGCCCTGTGTAGTGTGTGTTCCGGCGTTGAAAGAGATAGACAGAGAGACAGTGTCATTTGATTTGAGTTAGATAGATTAGGCAGAACAGTCAGTCAGTTAGCTGCACTTACAGTGTATTTTGTATATATATGCATCCCAGGTGTTGCATATATATATATACACTGTATTCAGTTTAGCTAGATCCGTTCCTGTTATCTTCTAGACTATTTACATTTAGTGCAGTGCGTCCTGCTCACAGTGTTCAGCTAGATCCGTTCCTGTTATCTTCTAGACTATTTACATTTAGTGCAGTGCATCCTGCTCACAGTGTTCAGCTAGATCCGTTCCTGTTAAATTCTAGACTATTTACATTTAGTGCAGTGCGTCCTGCTCACAGTGTTCAGCTAGATCCGTTCCTGTTATCTTCTAGACTATTTACATTTAGTGCAGTGCGTCCTGCTCACAGTGTTCAGCTAGATCTGTTCCTGTTATCTTCCTACTGACAGGCAGGCTTGTCTTGTTACAGTATTAACAGCTACCTAAAGAAAATTACTGGTGTTCTTTTGATCCTATTAGTACCACGGTCAGGCAGCTAGACTATTTACATTTAGTAAAGTGCGTCCTGCTTACAGTGTTCAGCTAGATCCGTTCCTGTTATCTTCTAGACTATTTACATTTAGTGCAGTGCGTCCTGCTCACAGTGTTCAGCTAGATCTGTTCCTGTTATCTTCCTACTGACAGGCAGGCTTGTCTTGTTACAGTATATAAAGCTACCTGAAGAAAAATACTGGTGTTCTTTTGATCCTATTAGTACCACGGTCAGGCAGCTAGACTATTTACAGTTAGTGCAGTGCGTCCTGCTCACAGTGTTCAGCTAGATCCGTTCCTGTTATCTTCCTACTGACAGGCAGGCTTGTCTTGTTACAGTATATAAAGCTACCTGAAGAAAATTACTGGTGTTCTTTTGATCCTATTAGTACCACGGTCAGGCAGCTAGACTATTTACATTTAGTGCAGTGCGTCCTGCTCACAGTGTTCAGCTAGATCCGTTCCTGTTATCTTCTAGACTATTTACATTTAGTGCAGTGCGTCCTGCTCACAGTGTTCAGCTAGATCCGTTCCTGTTATCTTCCTACTGACAGGCAGGCTTGTCTTGTTACAGTATTAACAGCTACCTAAAGAAAATTACTGGTGTTCTTTTGATCCTATTAGTACCACGGTCAGGCAGCTAGACTATTTACATTTAGTAAAGTGCGTCCTGCTCACAGTGTTCAGCTAGATCCGTTCCTGTTATCTTCCTACTGACAGGCAGGCTTGTCTTGTTACAGTATATAAAGCTACCTGAAGAAAATTACTGGTGTTCTTTTGATCCTATTAGTACCACGGTCAGGCAGCTAGACTATTTACAGTTAGTGCAGTGCGTCCTGCTCACAGTGTTCAGCTAGATCCGTTCCTGTTATCTTCCTACTGACAGGCAGGCTTGTCTTGTTACAGTATATAAAGCTACCTGAAGAAAATTACTGGTGTTCTTTTGATCCTATTAGTACCACGGTCAGGCAGCTAGACTATTTACAGTTAGTGCAGTGCGTCCTGCTCACAGTGTTCAGCTAGATCCGTTCCTGTTATCTTCCTACTGACAGGCAGGCTTGTCTTGTTACAGTATATAAAGCTACCTGAAGAAAATTACTGGTGTTCTTTTGATCCTATTAGTACCAAGGTCAGGCAGCTAGACTATTTACATTTAGTGCAGTGCGTCCTGCTCACAGTGTTCAGCTAGATCCGTTCCTGTTATCTTCCTACTGACAGGCAGGCTTGTCTTGTTACAGTATATAAAGCTACCTGAAGAAAATTACTGGTGTTCTTTTGATCCTATTAGTACCACGGTCAGGCAGCTAGACTATTTACATTTAGTGCAGTGCGTCCTGCTCACAGTGTTCAGCTAAACCTACAAATTAGTGGGGTGCGTCCACCTCACAGTGTTCAGCTAAAGCTACCTGTAGAAGGTTGGTGGTGTTCTCATACTACAGGCAGGCAGTTGATTTTGCTAGCTGCAGTATATATATATATATATATATATATATATATATATATATATATCCCAGCTTAGTGCAGCTACAGGCCATTAGTATGTCTGGAAGGCCAAGAAGGAGAGGCAGACAGTCACAAGCCAATAAGAGAGGGCAAGCAGGCTCTGTGTCTAGTGCTGGTCGTGGAGACGGTGCATCCTCATCAGCACGTGGCCATGGGACACGCTTGGCCTTTTTTTCGGCAGCTGGCCGTGTTGAGCCGCAACATGCGGAAGACTTGGTCGAGTGGATGACCAAGCCGTCCTCATCCTCCTCATCCTCTCTCACCCATGCCCAGGGTGCTTTGTCTGGCAAAGCAGCGGCCTCTTCCCTTGGCTCAATGTCATCAGTGACTCCTTCCCTAGCTCCACCATGTCCTCCTGAGAAGTCCCTCGAACTGTTTGACCACAGTGTTGGGTACATGCTCCAGGAGGATGCCCAGCGTTTGGAAGGCTCTGATGATGATACTGAGCTCGATGAAGGCAGTAACATGAGCACGGACAGAGGGGGTGCCCAAGAAGGACAGCAATCTGGCAGTCATGCTCCCCCTGCTGCAGCATACTGCCAGGTTTTCTCCAGTGATGAGGAGGGAGGGGATGATGAGGTCACTGACTCAACGTGGGTGCCTGATAGGAGAGAGGAGGAGGAGGCGGCACATCACCAACGAGGCAGGATGCCCTCCAGGGGCCAGCCTAAGGGCAGCACATTGACTGCATCACATGTGCAGGGCGCTGCAGTCTCTGCGCGTTATTCAAAAAGTTCTTTGGTGTGGGCTTTTTTTGAGACGAGTGCATCAGATCGCACCGCTGCTATTTGCAACATATGTCTCAAGCGTATCTCACGTGGCCAAAACATCTCCCGCTTGGGTACCACATGCTTGACTAGACATATGTTGACCTGCCATGCAGTTCGTTGGCAAGCGCATCTAAAAGACCCACACCAAAGAACAAAGAGGACCTCTCCTTGCTCCTCATCAGCTGAGATTTCCAACCCCACTAGACCTTCAGTCCTCTCTGAGACCTGCACTGAGAGGAATGAAGGTGTAGAATTAGGTGTGTCACAGCCAAGTACTTGTGGGCAATCTGCTTTTGGTACACCGACGTCAGATTGTACCAGGCAAATTTCCCTGCCCCAGCTGCTGCATCGCCGAAAGAAGTTTGCTCCCAGCCATCCACATGCCCAGCGGTTGAATGCTAGCTTGGCAAAATTGCTGGCACTTCAACTGCTGCCTTTTCAGTTGGTAGACTCTGCCCCCTTCCGTGAGTTTGTAGAATGTGCGGTTCCTCAGTGGCAGGTACCCAAACGCCACTTTTTCTCACGGAAGGCGATTCCGGCTCTCTACCGGCATGTGGAAGGCAATGTCCATGCCTCGCTGGACAGGGCGGTCAGCGGTAAGGTGCATATTACCGCTGACTCATGGTCCAGCAGGCATAGACAGGGACGTTACCTAAGTTTCACGGCGCAT
Organism: Lithobates clamitans; assembly: GCA_037952925.1. Taxonomy (NCBI): domain Eukaryota; kingdom Metazoa; phylum Chordata; class Amphibia; order Anura; family Ranidae; genus Lithobates; species Lithobates clamitans. Next base: position 3,551,040 of record JBBGZY010001120.1, read on the forward strand.
TGGGTGACTCTGCTGGCAGCTGGGAAGGATGCAGGACAAGGTACAGTAGTGTTGGAGGTTGTTCCGCCACCACGCCTCCAAAATGCTAATGATTGTGACACACCTCTCTCCTCCACCCCCTCCTCTTCTTCTTCCTCCATGGCCTCTTCCTCGGAACCAGCGGTGCTCCGTAGTCGTTCAAGGGGCTACGCAAGTACGCAGGCCAAAAGATGCCATGCGGTGCTTGAGCTGGTGTGCTTGGGGGACAGGAGCCACACTGGGGCAGAGGTTCTGTCAGCTCTGCAGGGGCAGGTTCAGAGGTGGTTGACGCCACGCCAACTTAAGGCAGGAATGGTGGTTTGCGACAATGGCACCAACCTCCTCTCTGCCCTCCGACAGGGACAAATGACCCATGTGCCCTGTTTGGCTCACGTCCTTAACTTGGTGGTGCAGCGGTTCTTGGGCAGGTACCCGGGCTTACAGGATGTCCTGAGGCAGGCCAGGAAAGTCTGTGTGCATTTCTGCCGGTCATATAATGCCAGTGCTCGGCTGACGGACCTCCAAAAGGAGTTTAACCTGCCCAAGAACCGCCTAATCTGTGACATGCCCACCAGGTGGAACTCAACGTTGGCCATGCTGCAGCGGCTGCACACGCAGCAGAGGGCCATCAATGAGTACCTGTGCGACTATGGCACCAGGACAGGGTCAGGGGAGCTTGGTTTTTTTTCCCCACGCCAGTGGGCCATGATCAGGGATGCATGCACTGTCCTGTCACCATTTGAGGAGGCCACGAGGATGGTGAGCAGTGACAGTGCATGCATCAGTGACACTGCCCCCCTTGTCCACCTGTTGGAGCACACACTGCGTGGAATAATGGACAGGGCACTTGAGGCAGAACAGAGGCAGGAAGAGGAGGACTTCCTTAGCTCTCAAGGCCCCCTTTATCCAGACAGTGTTCCTGCATGCCCGCCGATCACACAGGAAGAGGACGAGGAGGAGGAGGAGGAGGGGGAGGAAGATTGTGTCAGTATGGAGGTGGAGCCTGGCACTCAGCATCAGCAGCAGTCTTTAAGGGATCAGTCCCAAGAAACACATGGACTTGTACGTGGCTGGGAGGAGGTGGCTGCGGACCATGTCGTCCTTAGTGACCCAGAGGACTCCGGACCGAATGCCTCAGCAAACCTACGCTGCATGGCCTCCCTGATCCTGCAAAGCCTGCATAAGGATCCTCGTATTTGTGGTATCAAGGAGAAGGACCAATACTGGCTGGCAACCCTCCTTGATCCCCGTTACAAGGGTAAGGTTGCGGACCTTATCTTGCCATCGCAGAGGGAGCAGAGGATGAAACATCTTCGGGAGGCCTTGCAGAAAGGTCTGTGCAACGCGTTCCCAGAGACTGGGAGGTTACAAACTCCTGTTTCTGGACAACGTGTTGCTGAGGCTTCGGTCAGTCAAAGAAGGAGCGGTGGAGAAGGTGGCCGTCTGACCGATGCGTTCAGACAATTTTTTGGTCCGCAGCCCCAAGGTATGATCGGTTCCAGCAACCATCGCCAGCGTCTGTTTTACATGGTGCAGGAATACCTAGGGGCAAGATCAGACTTGGACAACTTTCCCACCGAAAATCCTCTGGGTTACTGGGTCTTGAGGATGGATCACTGGACAGAGCTTGCACAGTATGCAATTGAGCTACTGGCCAGTCCTGCATCCAGCGTTCTTTCGGAACACACATTCAGTGCTGCTGGAGGCGTGGTAACCGATCACAGGGTGCGTCTGTCCACCAACTCGGTCGATCGACTGACCTTCATAAAAATGAATCAGTCTTGGATCACCACCAGCTACCAAGCACCTGATGCTGATGTAACCGAATAATTTTTTTTGAAATCTCAGATCCCTTCAAAGACTGCCTATGCTGATGCTGAGTGACTATCCCTGAGTAATTATCCTCTTCCTCCTCAATCATCACGCTGATAGCTTGTAAGAACATTTTTGGTTCTGGGCGCCACCACCAGTGCCTAAGGCACAATTTTTCAGCCCCTGTTTAACAGGGGCGTGTAATTACAATTTTTGATGTAATACTTTGCAGCAGGGCTCGTTCCTGCATTCCAACTAGAGTGTCTGTGAGGCGTTGCAGTGTTGTGGCACCAGCACCAGTGCCCAAGGCCCAATTTTCCTTCTCCCGTCTAACAGGGGCGTGTAATTACAATTTTTGATGCAATACTTTGCAGCAGGGCTCGTTCCTGCATTCCAACTAGAGTGTCTGTGAGGGGTTGCAGTGTTGTGGCACCAGCACCAGTGCCCAAGGCCCAATTTTTCTGCTCCTGTCTAACCGGGGCGTGTAATTACAATTTTTGATGCAATACTTTGCAGCAGGGCTCGTTCCTGCGTTCCAACTAGAGTGTCTGTAAGGGGTTGCAGTGTTGTGGCACCAGCACCAGTGCCTAAGGCCTAATTTTTCAGCTCCTGTTCAACAGGGGCATGTAATTAGAATTCTTGATCTAATATTTCACAGCAGGGCCCTGTGAGGGCTTACAGTGCTGTGGCCACAGCAACACCTAAGGCCCAAATTTCTGCTGAGTATATAGGGCAGGACCCTACTTTCAAACATCTAACTTACAAACGACTCCTACTTGCAAACGGAAGGAGACAACAGGAAGTGAGATGAAATCTACCCCTAGGAAGGGAAATTCTCTCCTGTAAGAGTTAATATGGGAAAAAAAATTCTCCTTTCCACTGATGCTTTCCAATCCTTGTTCCACAAAAAAACCCAAATTTTCAAAAAACATTTTTCATTGGGACAAAAAGTGAGGTGAAATCTTCTGAAGAGGAGGAAAGACAGCAAAACAAATGTCACAGGGGTGATAACCCTTCCCTATGTTTTCCAAAAAGCTTAAAAAAGATTTTTTGGCTGGAGCTAAACACGTTAAAAATGTACCCGTTCAAAATTACAAAGAGATTCTACTTAACAACAAACCTACAGTCCCTGTCTTGTTTGCACCGCCTGTATACTGCTGTTCAGAGTATATAGAGCCTGGTGGCCCCACACCTTTCCTTTTTTTAATTTGGGTGCGGGGTTCCCCTTAATATCCATACAAGACCCAAAGGGCCTGGTAATGGACTGGGGGGTACCCATGCCGTTTGTCTCACTGATTTTCATCCATATTGCCATGACCCGACATTACATTAAACCCGCAAGCAGTTTTAAATGAGATTTTTTTCCTTTAAAAATGACATTTGGTGCAGGGACTGTTCTAAACACGGGAAACACGCGTCACTTTACAGGCATACTATAGACACCCCCCAGGTACGATATTTAAAGGAATATTTCACTTTTTTTTTTTACTTTAAGCATCATTAAAATCACTGCTCCCGAAAAAACGGCCGTTTTTAAAAGTTTTTTTTGCATTGATACATGTCCCCTGGGGTAGGACCCGGGTCCCCAAACCCTTTTTAGGACAATACCATGCAAATTAGCCTTTAAAATGAGCACTTTTGATTTCGAACGTTCGAGTCCCATAGACGTCAATGGGTCCGTTCGCAGGTTCTGGTGCGAACCGAACCGGGGGGTGTTCGGCTCATCCCTACCATTCACCAAAAAATCAGTGAAATGCTATAAAAACACAAGAGCTGGTTTTTGACAATTCCTTTATTAATAGCTCTGTCTTCTCTAGCCGTCTCTTCCTGCCGTTTTCTCCTTCCCACCGTCTTCTCGAGCTGCGTCTTCCCGCCGTCGTCTCTTTCCACTGTTATCTTCTTCCTCGCCACTGGTTACCTGCTAAAAAAATAATAAAAAGCTGCTCTTGTTCCGTTGATGTCTTCATCTGTTTTATTGCCGCCCGCTCCCTGCTGACTCTTATATAGCAATGGGGCATTGCCATCTGATGACATGATCTGGAGAGCCCGCCCCTTGCAAAACATTGTCACAAGGGGCGGGTTCCCCCGGGTGATCTCATCGGATGGCCACGCCCCATTGCTATATAAGAGTCGGCAGAGAGTGGACAACAACAAAACAGATGAAGGCATAAACAGAACAAGAGCAGCTTTTTAAAAAAAAATTGTGGGTAACCGGTGGCGAGGAAGAAAACAGCAGTGGTAAGAGACGGCGGTGGTGGGAAGAGGAGGCTCGAGGAGAAGAAGGTGGGAAGAGACGGCGGGAAAGAGAAGATGGCAGGAAGGAGAAGACAGCGGGAAGAGTCAGCTAGAGAAGACAGAGTTATTAATAAAGGAATGGTCAAAAACCGGCTCTTGTGTTTTTATTACGTTTCACTGCTTTTTGGTGAATGGGTAGGGGTACGTTGTACCCGATACCCATTCACATAGGGGGGGCTTCCAAATTCTCATTAGCCCCCCGCTCACAGACCCAGACAACCACCGGCTAGGGTTGTCAGGAAGAGGCCCTTGTCCTCATCAATAAACAAAATGAATTCCGTAAACAAATTAAACGAATAAAACAAATTTAACTAAACTAATTTATGTAAATAACGAATTGAAACTAGACTAAACAATTTTTTTCGTTCTGCACATGTCTGCACAGTTACCAAGTAACTATAGACCTGTTAGTTTAACTTCTATAAGTGGGAAGGGCTGGGGAGTTTAATAAAAGACCACATACAGTAGATGAGTTCTTGCTAGGAAAAAAATATTTTAAACAGCAGACAGCATAGATTCATGAAAGACAGAAGTTGTCAAACAAACCAGATTTATTTTTATGAGGAGGTAAGTAAAACTTTGGACAGAGGAGTGGCTGTGGACATGGTATACTTGGATTTTGCAAAAGCATTTGGCACAGTTCCCCATCCACGGCTAATGTGTAAGGTAAAGTCTACAGATCTAGAAAAATCAGTTTGTAAATGGATAGAAAACTGGCTAAAAGACCGTGTTCAGTGAGTAGTGGTTAATGATTCACACTCTGAATGCTCTAGGGTTGTTAGTTGTGTACCCCAAGGTTCAGTGTCGGGACCCTTACTTTTTAATGTATTTATAAATGATATAGAGTCTGGGATTAAAAGTACCATTTCAGTCTTTGCAGATGACACCAAGTTATGCAGTGGAATAACATCCTTACAGGATGTCTCCAATTTACAATCCGACCTCAATGCACTGTCTAATTGGGTAACTATGTGGCAAATGAGGTTTAATGTTGATAGATGTAAAGTTATGCATCATACATACTAGGGAGAGAACAACTGGTGGAATCAATGGTGGAGAAGGATGTGGGTGTTCTGGTAGAGCATAGGCTTAATAATGGCACGCAATGCCAAGTAGCAGTTTCCAAAGCAAGCAAAATCCTTTCTTGTATTAAGAGAGGTATAGACTCCAGACAGAGGGATATAATTTTGCCCCTGTACAAAAGTAATTAGTAAGACCTCATCTGGAATATGCAGTTCAGTTTTGGACACCAGTTCACAAAAAGGATATTGTGGAACTGGAAGAAGTATAGTTAAGGGCGACCAAACTGAAAAGAAGCATGGAGGAGCTCAGCTATGAGGAAAGATTAGAGGAACTGAGTTTACTCTCTCTTGAGAAGAGGATATTAAGGGAGGACATGATCAACATGTGTAAATACATAAGTGATCCATATAGCGAACTTGGTGTGGAGTGATTCACTAAGATCATCACATGAGGCAAGGGGGCACTCTTTACGTTTGGAGGAAAAGAGATTTATTCTCCATATGCGGAAAAGATTCTTTACAGTAAGAGCTGGGAACACATGGAATAGACTTCCTCAAGAGCTGGTTCTGTCCAGTAGATTGCTTTTAAAACAAGGCCTGGATTCTTTCCTAAATGTACACAATATAACTGGATACTAACATTTATAGGTAAAGTTGATCCAGAGAATATACAATTGTCTCTTGGGGGATCTGGAAGGAATTTTTTCCCCTACTGGAGCAAATTGGATTATGCTTTGCTGGGATTTTTTGCCTTCCTTTGGATCAACTGTGGGTGTAGGATTGTGTAAATAGGATTGTAAAGTTTTGTTTTTTCCCCTTTTATTGGCTGAACTAGACAGAGTTGTGTAATTTTTTAACCAGGCTAACTATGTAACATTTTAAACAATATTTGGTCTTGGGAGTGGTTCAGATTACATTCAGCAAAATCAACTATGGTGGTGTTTGCAGACACCACGCATAGATAAGTGGGTGCCAAGTAGGGATGAGCAAATCTGCTTGGGTTCAAATCGAGGGCAGGTTCAGTAAACACATCCAAAAACCCCCAAACTGTGAACTTTAAACCCATCTCAGGGGAAAGGAAAAATGCTCCCTTGCAATAAGGCTACTTCTGCACTGCAAGGGTTAAATGCAATTTTATGTCTAAAGGGGGGTCACAAAAAGCCATTTAATTACCAGACTCCTCGCTCCCTTGGCAGCCAGTGCTCTCTTCTACTCCCCTATTTTTTGGCAGTGGACTGTTTCTTTGTGTTCTTGGGTCCAACACAGGGCTATGGACTCTGCATTGGCCTTAATGACTAGGGATGAGCTTTTGGTTCAACCTGAACACAAGTTTGGACTGAATTTCATACAGTATATAGTAACATAGAAATTTAGAAGAGAGATAGCAGAAAAAGACCAAGTGATCCATCGAGTCTGTCACTTTTTTTAGTTTATAATGTATATATATATATATATATATAATTTATTTCTTTTTACAGATCTACCTTTGTCTCAAGCATGTTAGAATCCACTTACTATTGACTGGCTCACTTCCTCTGCTGAAAGTCTATTCCAAGCATTGAATACTCTTTCAGTAAAATAACACTTTCTGAGAATAATTTTGAACTTTCCTCCTGCTAGTTTAATGTCATGTCCCTGTGTTTTTGATCTTAACTTCGTATTGCATATACTGCCCTTCCAAACCTTATTCATGCCTTTTATTGTATTAAAGGGTTTCAACCCCCTTCCTTTTGTCCTCAAGACTTTACATGTTAAGTTCCTGAAGTCTCTCTTGACATGTTTTATTCCCCAGACCTTTCATCATTTTTGTTACCTGTCTCTGGACTTGTTCTATCTCATCAATATCTGTTTGTAAGTGTGATCTCCAGAACCAGTCACAGTATTCAAAATTTCAATTTATTTATTTTTTTGTAAAATTCTAATTTTACAGTCATCAGAAATCAGTAATCTTATTCCCTCTTTAGGTTCACCTGATTGCTGTAATAGCCTCTGATTGGCCACTGTCACTGTGAAGCCCGCCCCCGTGTTTTCTTTCTTTATGAATGGAGTAGACAGATACATTGGGGGTCATTTACTATAGCGCCAGGAAGTACTGGGCACTATGGCAAATAATAGCTCCCATTTAACCAAATAAAATTTCAACAGGCGAATGTGCAAATGAAAATTAGCGCTATTAGTGAGAAACACACGTTAGTAAATTCTAAGTCAGCGCTAATTAGCGCTTCCACGTATATGCACATGTCAATTCCTACCAAGTTGTTATATAGTACTGCACTGTAACCATGATCCATGTATGTGAAAGAAACATTTTTATGTGAGATGTGCTCTACCTCGTGTGCATCTATTGATGTATGTTGCAATTAGTATTCCTAGTTTTTTTCCTTCTTTTGCTAACGAATGCAGTTATGAATGATTATTACATAGTAATGTCTGCTATTCTGTAGAGTTACATGTATTAAACATTTAGGTTACCTATTTGTTGTATGTTGTTTTTTAATTTTTAATTCAGGTGACTATAAAGCGGTAATTGTTTATATTCATTCTTTAATCATTCTACACTATTATGCAGGTCTCGTACTTAGCACAATGGCTTAGTGGTCTGCTCAGATGTCTCCACAGCACTCATGGTACAAGTTCAAATACCATCCACCAGCTGTGTTTATTTTTTCAGTGCACAAGCAAATTAAAATAAACAAACAAAAAATATAATCTGCCCGTTAGCTAGTGTGTAGTGTTTGGAATTTCACACCATGTTAGTATTGAATACTTACATATCATTGCATGCATTTGAAGAGTTAATATAATAGAATCAGCCAAATTTGAAGTGCATTGGCTAATTGGCATTCACCTATTTTCAGCATATGCTGCTTTGGCTAATTGGCTAATTGGCTAATGGTCATTTGCCTTTTTTCACCAATTCAATCTTTTAGTATCTCCCTGTGGGATTTGAACTCATAAGTTCTTCAAGGTAGAAGTGCTGACCACTAGCCTATTGGGCGTAGCACAGTCATATATAGAAAATACATTCACTAGTGTTTAATGTTTCTTCTCCCCAGCTGTCTCTCCTGCCGCCGCCATCTTCTCCCGCTGATGTGTTCTTCCGCGCAGCCGGTTACCCACTAATAAAAAATAAAGCCGCTCTTCTTGTGGCGGTCTTCTGTGGCCATCCGATAATGTCACCCGGAGAGTCCGCTCCATAGCTATGTAAAAGGCGCCACACAGCGGGTGACAACACAGCGGAGGAAGACCGCCACGGAAGAAATCAAGCTTTTTTTTTCATTAGCAGGTAACCAGTGGTGCGGAAGAACACAGCAGATGGAGAAGATGGTGGTGGCAGGAGAGACGGCTCTGGGAGAATACAGCTCGGGGAGAAGATGGAGGAGGGAGAGACAGCGTCTGGAGAAGATGGCTCAGGGAAGAAGACAGCTCGGATCTATTTTACAATAGGGACTTGTCAAAACCGGCTATTGATTTTTTTACATTTCACTGCTTTTTTTGGTGAATGGGTAGGGGTACAATGTACCCCATACCTATTCACATAGGGGGGCAGGATCTGGGAGCCCCTTGTTAAAGGGGGCTTCCAGATTCTGATAAACCCCCTGCCCGCAGACCGACAACCACTGACCAGGGTTGTCGGGACGAGGCCCTTGTCCCCATCAGCATGGGGAAAAGGTGCTTTGGGGCATGTGGCCTGGTAAGGTTCAGAAGGGGAGGGTGCTCACTCATCCCCCCCTATCCTGACCTCCAGGCTGCATGCTCAGATAAGGGTCTGGTATGGATTTTGGGGGGCCCCACATCAAATTTATTTTACACTTTGGTGTGGGGTTCCCCTTAAAGTCCATACCGAAGGGCCTGGTATGTACTGGGGGGAACCCTACGACATTTTTTTCCTTGAATTTTGGAATTCCATACCATAATATTATTGAATAAGTACATACCATTGCATGCATTTGAAGAGTTAAAATATGGAATACAAAACAAAAACATAAATGTAGCGCTAAAAATAAATTGAACACGTGTATGCGTGTATGTATTATACAGTCTTTGAAGACATATAAAAGTCCAAAAAGTCCAAAGGACAATGCTAAGTTGTGGTACAACTGAAGTGTAAGAAATAATAATCAAATGTTGATAGTAGATCCACCACCGTACTTGTAAGTGTGAGGGGGGGGCTTACCAGAGAAAGTGGACACAGATGGTGTACACTCACTCTGTCAGTAAAGCTGATGTTATTGTAGTTCTCTGAAGGTGGAGTAGGGGTAGTAGAGACGCTTGTGGAGATTGTGCACGATAAGGATAAATCCAATCAAGTTTCACCAGCATATAAGAAAAAGACATGAAGATACATAGCGTAATACTGCGTGGATAATCTTGAGGCAAAAGCTAGTACAGATAACTGCATATACACAAAACCATGGATAAACCGGTGAGAGTGGGGGATTATAAACACCCAGAAGTGTAAATGACAAAATATTTAGGTGATATTAGTAAGTCCACCACCATAGCCAAGGTACTTGTGAGGAGTGTATATGGTAAAGATAAATCACGTATCCGCAGCATAAAGGGAGAAAGTATAAAAGCACATAGCATAATACTGTATGGAAAAGCTATGAAGCGTATTTATTAAATGAAACACTCACATTTGTGAAGATAAAATACAGCGCTAAATGAAGATAAAAATGGCAGTGTGGTGGTGTCAGCAAGCGTTCTCCCTTTATGCTGCGGATACGTGATTTATCTTTACCATATACACTCCTCACAAGTACCTTGGCTACCCTCATCTTGTCTCCAGGGATCTACATTGATACAAGCTCATTTGACACAGGGGGTGTATACCCATCCGTGTCCACTTGTTCTGGTAAGCCCCCCACTTTTACCTATGGTGGTGGACTTACTAATATCGCCTAAATATTTTGTCATTTACACTTCTGGGTGTTTATAATCCCCCACTCTCACCGGTTTATCCATGGTTTTGTGTATATGCAGTTATCTGTACTAGATTATCCACACAGTATTACACTATGTATCTTCATGTCTTTTTCTTATATGCTGGTGATACTTGATTGGATTTATCCTTATCTTGTACAATCTCCACAAGCATCTCTACTACCCCTACTCCACCTTCAGAGATCTACAATAACATCAGCTTTACTGACACAGTGAGTGTACACCCATCTGTGTCCACTTTCTCTGGTAAGCCCCCCCCCCCCACTTAAAAGTAAGGTGGTGGATCTACTATCAACATTTGATTATTATTTCTTACACTTCAGTTGTACCACAACTTAGCATTGTCCTTTGGACTTTTTGGACTTTTATATGTCTTCAAAGACTGTACAATACATACACGTGTTCAATTTATTTTTAGCGCTACATTTATGTTTTTGCTTTGTATCACAGGTTAGATCACTTGTTAATGTTAGCTGCTTTTTTTCTTTGGTGACAGCGCAGTATTTATATTTACATAAAATATGGAATAAACCATGCTGATGTGCATTGGCTAATTATGCTGCTGAGTACAATGCACACTTCCAGGAGGAGATGCTGTCAGTGGGATTTGAACTCATGGCTTGAACCTTTGGGGGCAGCAGGGTATACCGCAATGCTACAGAGCTGAGCACATACCTACAGAGAAAATATTTACTAATGTTTGCTTCTATACAATAATGTGTTGCATCTCAGGCATTAATATTATAGTAACAACCATGCCCATGCTGATGTGGCATTGGCTAATAGGCATTCGCCTCTTTTCAGGATATGCTGCTGAGTCTAATGCAAGCTTTCAGTAGGCGATACCATCTGTGTGATTTTCAGCCATTTGAGCACAATTATATTGAGAACATACATTTACTAGTGTTTGATGGTGGGACTACTTTATATTCTAGGTATAATAGTACTTAGCACAGTGATTTAAGCCCCTTTAACACTTGTGTGACCTGAAAGTTGCAAGATTTTGATGCGACTTTAAGCAATGCCTGTGTAATCTTGAGGTCTATGGACGCAGGAGTTGCAGGGAAATGCACGCAACTTTCCCATGATTTCCCAGCAATTTTGCCGCAATTCCAGGGAATGCCTGTAGTACAGGGACTACGTTGAAGTCAGTGTTACTTGAAGTCACACAGATATGAATGGTACACATTGAAAATCATGGGGTATGACTTGTCATGCGACTCTGATGTCCAAAGTCGCACAAGTGTGTCTCAGCCCGACTTTGTGAGTGATTTCAGAGACATCAGTGCACTTTCCTGCACAGATGTCTAGTGAAATCACATAGGTCCCAACTGATCTCCTTTAAGAAGGTGTCCTATGCCTACCTACTTTTGCTGATAGGTGTCCCTTATACCCATCTCAAAAAGTTGGGAGGTAAGTAATCGCCCCCTGAAGTCGCCCAAAGTAGTGCAGGAACTACTTTTGGGAATCGTTGTGGCGTCGCACCAATTCGGACAGTTCCATTGCCGTCAATAGGCACCGATTTGGCCTGCAATTTGGCATGTCAATTCAGAGCTATGTGAACATGGCTGAAGTTGCATAGATATTAAAGCTGCACGGTTCTGGCCAAAATGAGAATCACAATTTTTTTGCTTAGAATAAAAAGATCATGATTCTCGCGACGTCAAATCTTTCACATTATCCCCAAAAAATTGGGCTAACTTTTTTTTTTTCAATTCATTAAAGTAATTTTTTCCTAAAAAAATTGCATTTGAAAGACCGCTGCGCAAATACAGTGTGACATAAAATATTGTAACAACCACCATTTTATTCTCTAGGGTCTCTACTAAAAATATATATATAATGTTTGGTGGTTCTAAGTAATTTTCTAGCAAAAAAAATGATTTTAACCTGAAACCAACAAATGTCAGAAAAAGGTTTAGTGTTTAAGTGGTTAAACTTTCCTCACTTACACAGAAGTCTATTTCATTGACAAATTGTTACAATGTTTCTAGTAAAGTTCACTGATAAAGAATGTTCTAATTTTTGGCAGACTGCCCTGTTTTTTCTATTCTTTTCTTTTGAAGGCTGTGGCTTCAGAAGAGCAGAGAGAGTTCTTTGCATAGCAAGAATCGTGAAACGCTTTTTTCAAGATCGCAAAGGGGAAAAAAATCACGATGACGATTAATCGTGCAGCTCTAATAAATATTATTATTATTATTATTATTATACGAGATTTATATAGCGCCAACAGTTTACGCAGCGTTTTACAATGTATAAGGGGGACAGCACAATTACAGTACAGTTCAATACAAAAGGTACAGGAGGGCCCTGCTCGTAGAGCTTACATTCTAAAGGGATGGGGTGGTGGTACAAAAGGTAAAAGCTGCAAAGAATGATTTGATGGGGGTAGCTCAGGGACAGTTATGTGGGTGTGGGATAGGCTTCCCTGAATAAATCAGTTTCCAGGGATCTCCTAAAGGTGGACAAGGTAGGGGCTGATCGGACATACTGGGGCAGGAAATTCCAGAGGATGGGAGAGGCTCTGGAGAAGTCCTGAAGGCAAGCATGGGGGGAGGTAACAAGGGAGCTAGAGAGCAGGAGGTCCTGGGAGGAGTGGAGGGGGCGATTTGGGCGATATCTGCAGATGAGGTTGGTGATGTAGATGGGGGCGATGTTGTGAATGGCCTTGTATGTTATGGTTAGCATTTTGAATTTTACACGGTGGGTCACGGATCGATTAGTGAGGTGTATTAGTCTAGCAGCAGCATTCATAATAGACTGAAGGGGGGATAGCCTGCTGGGGTAGGCCATTAACCACTTAAGGACCGCCTCACACCGATGTACGTCGGCAAGGCGGCACGGGCAGGCAGAATCACGTATATACACGTGATCTGCCTCCCGCGGGTGGGGGGTCCGATCATCGGACCCCCCCCGGTGCCCGAGGCGGTCCTCTTTTGTCCCCCCACGAACGGAGGTGAGGGGGAGGCCATCCATTCCTGGACCCCCCTCGCGATCGCCGCCGGCCAATCAGATCATTTCCTTTGCTGCTGTGTGCTAAACAGCAGCAAAAGAAATTATGTCATCTCTCCTCGGCTCTGTATTTTCCGTTCCGGTGCCGAGGAGAGAAGACTGCACTATGAGTGAAAACACACACACACAGTAGAACATGCCAGGCACACAAAACACCCCCCTTTACCCCCCGATCCCCCCCCCAATCACCCCTCCCTCCCCTCATCACCCTGACACCAAGCAGTTTTTTTTTTTTTTCTGATTACTGCATGGTGTCAGTTTGTGACAGTTAGAAGTGTTAGGGCAGTTAGTGTTAGCCCCCTTTAGGTCTAGGGTACCCCCCCTAACCCCCCCAATAAAGTTTTAACCCCTTGATCACCCCGTCGCCAGTGTCGCTAAGCGATCATTTTTCTGATCGCTGTATTAGTGTCACTGGTGACGCTAGTTAGGGAGGTAAATATTTAGGTTCGCCGTCAGCGTTTTATAGCGACAGGGACCCCCATACACTATCTTATAAATGTTTTAACCCCTTGATTGCCCCCTGGTTAACCCTTTCACCACTGATCACCGTATAAGTGTTACGGGTGACGCTGGTTAGTTCGTATATTTTTTATAGTGTCAGGGCACCCGTTGTTTATTACTGAATAAAGGTTTAGCCCCCTGATCGCCCGGCGGTGATATGCGTCACTCCAGGCAGCGTCAGATTAGTGCCAGTACCGCTAACACCCACGCACGCAGCATACGCCTCCCTTAGTGGTATAGTATCTGTATGGATCAATATCTGATCCGATCAGATCTATACTAGCGTCCCCAGCAGTTTAGGGTTCCCAAAAATGCAGTGTTAGCGGGATCAGCCCAGATACCTGCTAGCACCTGCATTTTGCCCCTCCGCCCGGCCCAGCCCACCCAAGTGCAGTATCGATCGATCACTGTCACTTACAAAACACTAAACGCATAACTGCAGCGTTCGCAGATTTAGGCCTGATCCCTGCGATCGCTAACAGTTTTTTTGGTAGCATTTTGGTGAACTGGCAAGCACCAGCCCCAGGCAGCGTCAGGTTAGCGCCAGTACCGCTAACACCCAGGCACGCACCGTACACCTCCCTTAGTGGTATAGTATCTGATCGGATCAATATCTGATCCGATCAGATCTATACTAGTGTCCCCAGCAGTTTAGGGTTCCCAAAAATGCAGTGTTAGCGAGATCAGCCCAGATACCTGCTAGCACCTGCGTTTTGCCCCTCCGCCCGGCCCAGCCCAGCCCAGCCCACCCAAGTGCAGTATCGATCGATCACTGTCACTTACAAAACCCTAAACGCATAACTGCAGCGTTCGCAGAGTCAGGCCTGATCCCTGCGATCGCTAACAGTTTTTTGGTAGCGTTTTGGTGAGCTGACAAGCACCAGCCCCAGGCAGCGTCAGGTTAGCGTCAGTACCGCTAACACGCACGCACGCACTGTACACCTCCCTCAGTGGTATAGTATCTGAATGGATCAATATCTGATCCGATCAGATCTATACTAGCGTCCCCAGCAGTTTAGGGTTCCCAAAAACACAGTGTTAGCGGGATCAGCTCAGATACCTGCTAGCACCTGCGTTTTTCCCCTCCGCCCGGCCCAGCCCAGCCCAGCCCACCCAAGTGCAGTATCGATCGATCACTGTCACTTACAAAACACTAAACGCATAACTGCAGCATTCGCAGAGTCAGGCCTGATCCCTGCGATCGCTAACAGTTTTTTTGGTAGCGTTTTGGTGAACTGGCAAGCACCAGCGGCCTAGTACACCCCGGTCGTAGTCAAACCAGCACTGCAGTAACACTTGGTGACGTGGCGAGTCCCATAAGTGCAGTTCAAGCTGGTAAGGGGGCAAGCACAAGTAGTGTCCCGCTGCCACCAAGAAGAAGACAAACAGGCCCGTCGTGCCCATAATGCCCTTCCTGCTGCATTCGCCAATCCTAATTGGGAACCCACCACTTCTGCAGCGCCCGTACTTTCCCCATTCACATCCCCAACCAAATGCAGTCGGCTGCATGAGAGGCATTTTTATGTCCTCCCGAGTACCCCTACCCAACGAGCCCCCCAAAAAAGATGTTGTGTCTGCAGCAAGCGCGGATATAGGCGTGACACCCGCTATTATTTTCCCTCCTGTCCTGACAATCCTAGTCTTTGCATTGGTGAATGTTTTGAACGCTACCATTCACTAGTTGAGTATTAGCGTAGGGTACAGCATTGCACAGACTAGGCACACTTTCACAGGGTCTCCCAAGATGCCATCGCATTTTGAGAGACCCGAACATGGAACCGGTTACAGTTATAAAAGTTAGTTACAAAAAAAAGTGTAAAAAAAAAATAAAAAATATATATATATAAAATTTAAAAAATAGTTGTCGTTTTATTGTTCTCTCTCTCTCTATTCTCTCTCTATTGTTCTGCTCTTTTTTACTGTATTCTATTCTGCAATGTTTTATTGTTATTATGTTTTATCATGTTTGCTTTTCAGGTATGCAATTTTTTATACTTTACCGTTTACTGTGTTTTATTGTTAACCATTTTTTTGTCTTCAGGTACGCCATTCACGACTTTGAGTGGTTATACCAGAATGATGCCTGCAGGTTTAGGTATCATCTTGGTATCATTCTTTTCAGCCAGTGGTCAGCTTTCATGTAAAAGCAATCCTAGTGGCTATTTAGCCTCTAGACTGCTTTTACAAGCAGTGGGAGGGAATGCCCCCCCCAACGTCTTCCGTGTTTTTCTCTGGCTTTCCTGTCTCAACAGGGAACCTGAGAATGCAGCCGGTGATTCAGCCAGCTGACCATAGAGCTGATCAGAGACCAGAGTGGCTCCAAACATCTCTATGGCTTAAGAAACCCAAAGCTACGAGCATTTCATGACTTAGAAGAGTGGGTGATGTGTGACATAAGCTTCTAAATGTTGTGCATAAAATGCCAGGACAGTTCAAAACCCCCCAAATGACTCCATTTTGGAAAGTAGACACCCCAAGCTATTTGCTGAGAGTCATGTCGAGTCAATGGAATATTTTATATTGTGACACAAGTTGCGGGAAAGGGACATTTTTTTTTTTTTTTTGCACAAAGTTGTCACTAAATGATATATTGCTCAAACATGCCATGGGAATATGTGAAATTACACCCCAAAATATATTCTGTTGCTTCTCCTGAGTATGGGGATACCACATGTGTGAGACTTTTTGGGAGCCTAGCCGCATACGGGAACCCGAAAACCAAGCACTGCCTTCAGGCTTTCTAAGGGCGTACATTTTTTATTTCACTCTTCACTGCCTATAACAGTTTCGGAGGCCATGGAATGCCCAGGTGGCACAAACCCCCCCCCCAAATGACCCCATTTTGGAAAGTAGACACCCCGAGCTATTTGCTGAGACGTATAGTGAGTATTTTGCAGACCTCACTTTTTGTCACAAAGTTTTGAAAATTGAAAAAAGAAAGAAAAAAAGTTTTTTCTTGTCTTTCTTCATTTTCAAAAACAAATGAGAGCTGCAAAATACTCACCATGCCTCTCAGCAAATAGCTTGGGGTGTCTACTTTCCAAAATGGGGTCATTTAGTGACAACTTTGTGCAAAAAAAAAAAAATTTGTCACTTTCCCGCAACTTGTGTCAAAATATAAAATATTCCATGAACTCAACATGCCTCTCAGCAAATAGCTTGGGGTGTCTACTTTCCAAAATGGGTTAATTTGGGGGGGGTTTGTGCCATCTGGGCATTTTATGGCCTTCAAAACTGTGATAGGTAGTGAGGAGTGAAATCAAAAATTTACGCCCTTAGAAATCCTGAAGGCGGTGATTGGTTTTCTGGGTCCCGTACGCGGCTAGGCTCCCAAAAAGTCCCACACATGTGGTATCCCTGTACTCAGGAGAAGCAGCTGAATGTATTTTGGGGTGCAATTCCCCATATGCCCATGGCCTGTGTGAGCAATATATCATTTAGTGACAACTTTTTGTAATTTTTTTTTTTGTCATTATTCAATCACTTGGGATAAAAAAAAATAATATTCAATGGGCTCAACATGCCTCTCAGCAACTTCCTTGGGGTGTCTACTTTCCAAAATGGGGTCAGTTGGGGGGGTTTTGTACTGCCCTGCCATTTTAGCACCTCAAGAAATGATATAGGCAGTCATAAAGTAAAAGCTGTGTAGATTCCAGAAAATGTACCCTAGCTTGTAGACGCTATAACTTTTGCGCAAACCAATAAATATACGCTTATTGACATTTTTTTACCAAAGACATGTGGCCGAATACATTTTGGCCTAAATGTATGACTAAAATTGAGTTTATTGGATTTTTTTTATAACAAAAAGTAGAAAATATCATTTTTTTTCAAAATTTTCGGTCTTTTTCCGTTTATAGCGCAAAAAATAAAAACCGCAGAGGTGATCAAATACCATCAAAGGAAAGCTCTACTTGTGGGAAGAAAAGGACGCAAATTTCGTTTGGGTACAGCATTGCATGACTGCGCAATTAGCAGTTAAAGCGACGCAGTGCCAAATTGGAAAAAGTCCTCTGGTCCTTAGGCAGCATAATGGTCCGGGGCTGAAGTGGTTAAGGAGAGAGTTGCAGTAGTCGAGGCGGGAAATAATCAAGGAGTGAATAAGTTACTTTGTGGTGTCATTAGTCAGGAAGGGTCAAATTGTGGAGATGTTGCGGAGGTTAAGGCAGCAGGATTTAGCCAGTGATTGGATATGGGGGCTGAAGGAGAGGTCATGGTCAAGGATTACACCCAGGACCCTGGCATGTGTGGAGGGACCAATGGTTGTGTTGTTGATATTAATGGTGAAGTCACAGGAGGGGGACCGTGAAGGAGGAAATATAACAAGCTCAGTTTTAGAAAGATTAAGTTTGAGGAAGTGGTGTGACATCCATACCGATATGTCATTCAGCAAGTTTGATATCCGTGAGGAGCTCTCATTTATACTTGCATAGTCCTTACTGATTTACATCAGCAGAACAAATGTAGGAAGTGATGTGTGCACATGGAACGGAAGCAAATGTGTGGTGATGCCAAAAAAATCAATGAACCCTACTCACACCAAATCTAACTACCACATCCACCCCCACATTGAGTAAGCACAAGTACATATCCTACACTTACCCTGCAAATGAGCAGCACCTCCTCTTTGCTAAAGAGACCTCGCCATGTCCACATAGATGGAGAGCCTGACCAGCACACAAACTTCCGGGCGCATACAATGAATAATTTCCGGGTCAGAAGGTGAAACCACACTCTTGATTGCAGCTGTGAATATTTGATCACAACCATGATTAGTATTTTTTATTTTCGTTTATTTGCAGATATGCAAATCTGTATTTCTACATATATTTGAAGGTAAACTTAAGGGAGTTTGATAAGAAATGGTGTCCCTGGGTTAGCAGCAGGTGAATTACAACGACAAAAGGCCCAGTGTGAGCCCTGGTTCACACTGACAGCGGGAGGAAATCGTTCAGCTGAACTCACAATTTCATTCCCGCATGTTAGTCCCGACTGTAGGGGCAACGTCAGAGACATCGGTGCAGGTTTCTGCACTGAAATTAATACAAATCGCACCAATTAGCACAGTGCAATTGCCACCGATTGGACATGTCAAATCGCACCAATGTGAATCAGAGCTGACACATTAAAACACTGCCTATCCACCAGCTGAATTCATTACCTGCAATTCTCCACAGCTGTTAGATATAAAGATTCCCCCTTTATCACTTTCTTGCAGGAGTGCTGAAGCCTAGGTTTACATTGGAGCGATTTGAGAGATCAAGTCACAGCCCATTAGCGGCAATGGCACTGTTCCAATCGATGCAAAACCGGTTTTGCAGCACCGCACCAATTTGCAAAAGTAGTTCCTGCACTACTTTTGCTGATTTCAGGTGTGACTTCAATAGAAATCTGTATGAAGCCACACAGATGTCTATCAAGTAGCACCTGAAATCGCGCTGACCTTGCTACTTTGAAATCGAGCTACTTCAAGTGCACAAATGCATATAGAAATTATAAGGATATAAAAAGATATTGCACTACCCCAAAACCACCACCCCCAAAACTAATTAAACGAAAGAAAAAAAAAACACCCCAACAAATAAGCTCAATAATGTGCTTTTATTTTGCCAGCAGAAACAAAATTATGTACATTCATTTACTAGCAAAAAAAAAAAATTCTACAGGATATATGGTGCTTCATTTAGCACAACATTTAGCAATTGGATTTTAAGGGCCCTGCTCATAGGAGCTTACAATCTAAAATTTGTCTAAACCTTGAAGTAGACACAGCTTTACTTTCAGTGTATAACAGGCAACACATCATTTTTATCTGCAAGATTATAGAAACATACTTAATAGTCATTCTTACAAAGCATTCCAACATAATATTAAAAAAGGCACATATTCAATACATAATACCCACAATCCACACACATACATCGGTGACCATGTTCTGCTGGAAGCTACATTTTTGTGTACTTGATTAAGCAATGAGCTCAAAGAGTAGAACGTCAGCACATACTCCCAAACCATGTTTGCGTGGTCAGACAGGAACAATACACACATAACAGTGACAGCATGGCCACAAAAAGCCACTTTTGATGGAAAAAAAGCACAAGAATTTCGGCAAACAACCCTAGTTGGGCGTTTGTCAGTCTGCACAATATCATTCCTTCTCCCCCACAAATCACAGCAAAAAACCTGACCTTCTCAGACCAAACGAACCCCCCTACTGCAGCCCTTTATATAAGAGAGGTTGTATTGTTAGCACACTGACACATGCCCAATAGAAGTACTCGCCCACCAGTATCTTTCAATCTGTCTCTTCATGTATGTCTAAAGTGATTGCACCTGATGAGCAGGAACACATAATACTATTTGCAACTGTGTTAGCCCTTGGCTATGTGCATCAAATCTCCAACTACAGGCCAAAGATCGAAGTCTATTTGCATCCACAAAGCAACAGTTTTCTATAGCATATATACCTGTGCAGTGTAAACCCTACAATTTTAAATGTCCAAGTCCCTGGGCATGATTAGTGCTAACAAACATTGGGGGTTATTTACGAAAGGCAAATCCACTTTGCACTACAAGTGCAAACTACAAGTGCAAAGTACACTTGATAATGCACTGAAAGTGCATTTGAAAGTTTAGTCGCTGTAGAGGGGACATGGAGAAAAATAAGGAAAATAAAAAACAGCATTTTAGCTTGTACATGATTGGGTGATAAAATCAGCAGAGCTTCCCCTCATTTCAGTTCTTCCCCTCAGATCTACAGTGATTGCACTTCCAAGTGCACTTTCAGTGCAATTTCAAGTGCACTTTGCACTTGTAGTTTGCACATGTAGTGCAAAGTGGTTTTGCCTTTCGTAAATAACCCCCATTAACATCAGTCCCTGGCTGCAATGAGCTTCCAATCTAAAGTCCAAAATTAACTTTCTTACATTAAAGACTATTTCGACAGGAGCCAAATAAAGTGCCAGCATGTCTTTGGCTTGTAGTGAGAAACCCACACAGGGAGAACATATAAACTTCAACACAAGCATTAGCATGTTGGGGAATTGAACTGGCAACCCCAGTGCTGCTACACAGAATTGCTACCCACTTAGTCAGCCTCACACATGTTTTCTGCATCTCTGTGGTGTGAGCCAGCTCTAAGTCCATAGCCATGCTCAGTGTCACAAGCAATATACAATATATTGGCCTAAGTATTGGAACGCCTGCCTGTAAATGCACATGAACTGTAATGGCATCTCAGCCTTAGTCCGTAGGGTTCAATATTGAGTTGGGCCACCCTTTGCAGCTACAACAGCTTCAACTCTTCTGGGAAGGCTGTCCACAAGGTTTAGGAGTGTATCTATAGGAATGTTTGACCATTCTTCCAAGTGCATTTGTGAGGTCAGGCACTGATGTTGACGAGAAGGTCTGGCTTACACTCTCCACTCTAATTCATCTCCAAGGTGTTCTGTTGTGTTGAGGTCAGGACTTTGTCCAGGCCAGGCAAGTTCCTCCACCCCAAACTCACTCATCCATGTCTTTATGGACTTTGCTTTGTGCACTGGTCCAAATCATTTTGTGGAGGGGGGATTATGGTGTGGGGTTGTTTTTCAAGGGTTGGGCTTGGCCCCTTAGTCCCAGCCAAGAGAACTCTTAAGGCATCATCATACCAAGATATTTTGGACAATTTCATGCTTCCAACTTTGTGGGAACAGTTTGGGGATGGCCCTTTCCTGTTCCAACATGACTGCACACCAGTGCACAAACCAAGGTCCATAAAGACATGGATCAGCGAGTTTGGGGTGGAGGAACTTGACTGGCCTGCACAGAGTCCTGACCTCAACCCGATAGAACACCTTTTGGCTGAATTAGAGTAGAGACTGCGAGCCAGGCCTTCTCATCCAACATCAGTGCCTGGCCTCACAAATGCACTTCTGGAAGAATGGTCAAATGTTCCCATAGACACACTAAACCACACTAAGCCTTCCCAGAAGCTGTTCTAGGTGTGACCCCAAGGTGTTCTGTTGTGTTGAGGTCAGGACTCTGTGCAGTCCAGTCAAGTTTTTCCACCCCAAACTTGCTCATCCATGTCTTTATGGATCTTGCTTTGTGCACTGGTATGCAGTCATGTTGGAACAGGAAGGGACTTCCCCAAACTGTTCCCACAAAGTTGGGAGCATAAAATTGTCCAAAATGTCTTGGTATGCTAATGCCTTAGGAGTTCCCTTAACTGGAACTAAGAGGCCAAGCCCAACCCCTGAAAAACAACCCCACATCATAATCCCCCTCCACCAAATTATTTGGACCAGTGCACAAAGCAAGGTCCATAAGACATGGATGAGTGATTTTGGGGTGGAGGCACTTGACTGGCCTGGACAGAGTCCTGACCTCAACACAACAGAACACCTTGGGGATGAATTAGAGAGGAGACTGTAGGTCAGGCCTTCTCGTCCAACATCAGTGCCTGACCTCACAAATGCACTTGGAAGAATCCCATAGACACACTCCTAAACCTTGTGAACAGCCTTCCCAAAGGAGTTGAAGCTGGTATAGCTGCAAAGGGTGGGCCAAATGAGTTTTGAACCCAATACTAATACTGGGATGCCATTACAGTTCATGTGCGTTTTAAAGGCGTCCCAATACTTAGGCCAATATATTGTATATTGCTTGTGACACTGAGCATGGCTATGGACTTAGGGCTGGTTCACACCACAGACATGTAGAGAACATGTGTGGGGCTGCCTAGTGGGTAGCAGTTCTGTCTAGCAGCACTTGGGATGTTGCTTCAATTCCCCAACATGCTAATCCTTGTGTTGAAGTTTATATGTTCTCCCTGTGTGGGTTTCTCACCACAATCCAAAGACATGCTGGCATTTTATTTGTCTCCTGTCGAAATAGGTTCTAATGTAAGAAAGTTAATTTTGGAATCTATATTGGAAGCTTATTGCAGCCAGGGACTGATGTTAATGTTTATTAGCTCTAATCATGCCCAGGGACTTGGACATTTCAAATATTAGGGTTTACACTGCACAGGTACATATGCTTAGAAAACTGTTGCTTTGTTTATGTGGATGCAAATGGACTTTGATCTTTGTCCTGTAGTTGGAGATTTGATGCACATAGCCAAGGGCTAACACAGTTGCGAATAGTATTATGTGTTCCTGCTCATCAGGTGCAATCACTTTAGACATACATGAAGAGATAGATTGAAAGATACTGGTGGGTGTGTACCTCTATTGGGTGTGTCAGTGTGCTAACAATACAACCTCTCTTATATAAAGGCCTGCAGTAGAGGGGTTCGTTTGGCCTGAGAAAGTCAGGTTTTTTGCTGTGATTTGTGGGGGAGAAGGAATGATATTGTGCATATTGACAAATGACCAACTAGGGATATTTGATGAAATTCTTGTGCATTTTTTCAATCAAAAGTGGGTTTATGTGGCCATGCTGTCAATGTTGTCTGTGTATTGTTCCTGTCTGATCATGCAAACATCGTTTGGAAGCATCTGCTGACCTACCCTTTTTGATCTCGTTTAATTGTGTACACCAAAATGCAGCTTCCAGCAGAACATGGTCACCAATGTATGTATGTGTGGATTGTGGGCTGGTGGTGGGTGTTTTGAATAAGTCTTTTGTAATATTATGTTGGAATGCTTTGTAAGAATGACTGTTAAGTATGTTTTTATAATCTTGCAGATAAAAAATGTGATGTGTTGCCCATTATACACTGAAATTAAAGCTGTTTCTACTCTAAGGTTTTGTCAAATTTTAGATTGTAAGCTCCTATAAGCAGGGCATCATTAAAATCCCATTGCTAAATATAGCACCATATATCCTGTCCAAATTTTTTTGAAGCTAGTGAATGAATGTAATTTTGTTTTTTTCTGCTGGCAAAATAAAAGTACATTATTGAGCTTTGTTGTGGTGTTTTTTTTTTCCTTCTACTTTTCTTTCTCTTTAGTTTTTGTGGGTGGTGGTTTTGGGAAATTGCAATATCTCTTATATTTTATTTCAATATGTATTTGTGCACCAAAAAACAAATCTCTTTGTCCTGGTTCACATTGATGCTACTTTGAAATCGCGCTACTTCACTTGAAGTAGCACGATTTCAAAGTAGCAAGGTCAGCATGATTTCAGGTGCTACTTGATAGACATCCGTGTGGCTTCATACACAAATGTCAATTGAAGTCGCACCTGAAATCGGCAAAAGTAGTGCAGGAACTACTTTAGCAAATTGATCTCTCAAATCGCATGACAAATCGCTCCAATGTAAACCTAGGATTCTGCACACCTACAAGTAAATGATAAAGGTGGAATCTTTCTATATAACAGCTGTGGAGAATTGCAGGTAATGAATTCAGCTGGTGGATAGGCAGGGTTGTATGTGTCAGCTTTAGTTCACATTGGTGCGATTTGAAATGTCAAAGCGGTGGCAATTGCACTGTTTTAATTGGTGCGACTTTGGGGTGCAATTTGTATTGATATCAGTGCAGAAATCTGCACAGATGTCTCTGAAATTCCCCCTGCAGTCAGGACTGACATGCGGGAATGAAATTGTGTGATTTCAGCTGAACGATTTCCTCCCTCTATCAGTGTGAACCAGGGCTCAAACTGGGCCTTTTGTTTTGGTCATTAACCTGCTGCTAACCCAGGGACACCATTTCTTATCAAACGCCTTTAAATATCATAAGTAGAAATACAAATTTGCAAATAAACAAAAATAATAAAATTCTAATTGTGGTTGCGATCAAATATTCGCAGCAGCGATCAAAAGAATGTGGTTTCGCCTTCTGACCCAGAAATAAGTCATTATAATCACCCGGAAATTCCTGTGCTGGTCAGGATCTCCATCTAGGTGGATATGGCAAGGTCCCTCTTTAGCAAAGAGGAGGTGCTGCTCATTTTCCGGATAAGGGTATGATATGTACTTGTGCTTAATCAATGTGAGGATGGATGTGGTAGTTAGATTTGGTGTGGGTGGGGTTCATTGATTTGTTTGGCATCCCTACACATTTGCTTCTGGCCCATGTGCACATATCACTTCCTGCATTTGTTCTGCTGATGTAAATGCAAGTATAAATGAGAGCTCCTTTCTATTAAAAAATATATGACTTGTTTCACAGCTGGGCGACTTTGGACCTCCGAGTTGCTTGACAAGTTGTACCCCATGATTGTCAATGATAACTAGGGATGGGCTGGACACCCCCCTGTTCGGTTCGCAGCAGAACATGCGAACAGACAAAAAAACTTTTGCGAACACCGTTAAAGTCTATGGGACACGAACATGAATAATCAAAAGTGCTAATTTTAAAGGTTAATATGCAAGTTATTGTCATAAAAAGTGTTTGGGGAAGGGAGATGGGCGGAGCCTAGCAGAGCAGACATGCATTGTTAGAGCTCTGCACCGCTGAGGAGAGAAGAGAAGGACAAAGCTGAGCCTGCAGGCTCAAAAGGTATCCATTTGAACCTTTTTGCCCCAGGGAACAAACTGTGAATGTTTGGGCAGGAAATATGGTACTGGGAGGAAACCGTGGCAGAAATAAAAATCACCTCACAAAGAGCTCACAGGCACTCACTGCAACTAAAGCAGCTCCAGTCACCTCACAAGATACAGCATCAGGGCGCTCTCACAGACAGAAAATGTCACAGAAAGACTCTCCATTTGAGTCAGATACAGAACAAATCCTCTCACAAACTTCTCCACAAGCCTCCTCAGCATCCCCAGTAATATTATTATAATTTGAAAAGATGCTTCATAAGGCTTTAAAACAAACCTCAGACCAAATAACAAAAAGCCTAACCAAAGAAATAAGAGAGCTGGGAACCCGCACCGCAGCCTTAGAAAAAAAAAAATGGATGAAATTGAAATTACAACCCAAGTAAATATAACAGAATTGGAACAATTGAAAGAAGAGAATTTAATACTTCAAACTAAGCTCGAAGATTACGAAAATAGAGCCAGACGTTCAAACTTGCGCATAAGGGGAATACCTGAAACTGTGACAGACCTGCAATCTACTATTACTGCTCTATTACAAGAACTAAAGCCAGATATCCCTATTGAACGTTTAGAACTGGACAGAGTACACAGAGCCCTCACAGTCAAAAAGAAAGATGGACCCCCACGTGATATAATCACAAAATTTCATTATTACAGAACGAAAGAACAAATACTAATTGCTGCAAGAGAAAAAAAGGAACTTAATTTTCAAGGACACAATTATCAAATTTTTGCTGACCTATCCCAACTTACTATTACTAAAAGACGATCCATGAAACCCCAACTAATGGAACTGCAACGCCACAACATTATGTATCAATGGGGCTTCCCCTTTTCAGTCAGATTTAACCACCAAGGTACAATTTACAGAAGCAGATCAGCAGATGAACTACAACAAACCCTTTTAAAATTAAATCTGACAGAACCCACAAGCAGCAACTCTCCCACACGCAGAAGAATGACATCATCTTCACCTTCAGGCAGCACTCAGAAAATTTCAGAACAAAATGGGAATCATCATTCTCACAAAAGAGGCCGTTATGCCACATTATCCATGGACCAAGAAGATTCAATGGACTGACATCCTAATTCCTGATATCTCTTCATTTATTATACTAAGAGATGGTTCTCTATAAAAAAAACTGTATTTATAACTGAATGTAACTGCATTCTGATAGTCACACACTGTGTGGGATCATGTTACATTCCAGTTATATTTCTTATTATTTCTGATTCATATAGCCTTAGAATATATAAGTGAAATAAGGACATTCTTGTTCAGTTATATATTATCAGGTAATAACAATAGATTTATTACTTTTTAGGACAAATATGTTCAATAATCCAGAAGTAATGGAAGCTTTTTCTTTCTTTTCTTAAAACAAATATATTATTACCTAACTAGTTCCTAGAATTATGTTTTTGTTTATTCTAATCTGAAGCAATACAACCTCAATTTTATGAGTTAACATATCTAAACAGTTACATATGAATAAAATATGTAATTGTTTACTCTAAAAGGGTTAAAATCCCAAAATAATTCAAACTATCTGCATCAATACCAAAGTTATTAACAGTACCTTTCTAACTGAATTATTTAGCCTAGGGCAAGACTAACCATATACAACCACCCTGGAATAAATAATTTCAACAAAAACTTTATTCTGCACTCCAATTAATGAAACATCATTTAGATGTCTTTTGACATAGCACTTCTCTCCTGTAAGCGGAAGATCCGTGTACCCCCATTAGCCCTCCTCATTCTCCCAACCATATTATGTGGGAGTGTGACGAAGGCACTTATTCCCCTGAGAGAGATATTTACTCTCTTTCACGGGTAAATTGTGATTACTTGCAAAAAAAAATTTATACAATATATCATCTAATCTCATATGTTTTTTGTTTACTCTTTACTCCAGAATTCACTATTTTCTTTTCTATCTATTCATCTCTTCAGTCTACACAGGTTGATCTGCGCAGTCAGCTCTGCATAACAAAAAGTAAGTCAAAACTATTTGATCTGTTGCCATGGCACCACTGAATATACTTTCCCTGAATGTTCAGGGAATAAATGTCCCTCAAAAAAGGACCAAAGCCTTCCGTACTTTTCATAACAAGAAGGTTCACATAGTATGCCTCCAAGAAACACACTTCACCAAAGATTCTACTCCAAAATATATTTCTCCTTTTTATCAACAAATTTACAAGGCTTCTGCCTGTTCCAAGCAAAGGGGAACTCTAATTGCATTTCACCGATCCACACCATTCACCTTATCATCAGAAATTAAAGACCCAGAAGGTAGATACCTGATACTCATGGGTTATATAATGGATACAGCAATCACGGTGATTTCCTACTACGCTCCTAACAAACAACCTACACCATTCCTCTCACATATATTACAAGTGATTAATACACACAAAATAGGAACAGTGATAATGTGCGGGGATTCGAACCAGGTCCTCCTCCCATTTCTAGATAAATCATCTTTTACACCATCCAAAATAACCTCTAGATTACCTTTTTCTCAACTTCTTTCCAAATACAATCTGGTAGATTCGTGGAGAGAAAGTAACCCAATGAAAAAGAAATTCACTTATTTCTCACACCCTCATCAAACCTTCACCAGAATAGATCATATTTTTCTAACAATAGGAATGATACCAGAAATTATTGCATCAGATATAATTCCGATTCCGTGGTCTGACCATAATGCAGTATACACTACTATAGCCTCAGCCATACCAAAAGCGCATGACCTAATGTGGTACTTACCGGACATAATGCTCAAACACCCACTACATCAGATGGCCATTGAACAAGCTTTAAAGGAATACATATCAATTAATAATACAACAGACATCTCCCCAATAACACTGTGGGAAGCTCATAAGCCTGTCTTGCGTGGTACAATACAAAGACAAATGGCACTATTTAAACGGGAACGCAAAAATCTAGCAAAAAAACTAGAACTCAATTTTAATGCAGCCTACATATCACTTCAAGATAATCCATCTCAGAGTACAAAATCTTATCTGGAAAAATCTAGATTGGAATACGATCTATTTCTCACTGAGTCAGTTGATAAATCCCTCAAACGCTCCAAACACAATTTCTACATGAATACAAACAAACCAGGTACATATTTGGCTCGGGCATTAAATTCAACTAACAAATCTTTCAAACCAATACGTTTGAAATTATCAAAAAATGTTTACACTTGTAATCCAGTTAAAATAGTCCATAAATTTCACTCACATCTCGCAACTTTATACAAGACAAACAATGAATTTAATCCTACAGAGGCTGAATCCTTCTTCTCAAAAATAACCTTACCTGAATTATCTCAGAATCAAAAAAGCAGTTTGGATGAGCCTATAACTATAGATGAAGTTGCTAACGCCATAAAAGACCTAAAACTTAACAAAAGACCAGGCCCAGACGGCTACTCGGCTTTATACTATAAAACATTCTCAGAAATACTCTCTCCCATTCTCACTGAAACTTTTAACAAACTTCTAGATGGACATTCTTTTCGGCAAGAAACACTAATGGCAATTGTTTGTGTGATCCCAAAACCCCTTTCTGATGATACTTCCTGTGTGAATTATCGGCCTATCTCTCTGTTAAACCTCGATATTAAATTATTAGCAAAAATAATAGCAAAACGCCTCAATAGCATTATAGGAAAATTAATACATAGAGATCAAGTAGGCTTCATGCCAAATAGACAGGCAGGCGATAATGTACGCAGGGCAGTGTTATTGGCACATATTGCTAAAAAATGGAAAATCCTTTTACGTTTTTTATCTCTCGATATTAAGAGGGCATTTGACACAGTATCCTGGCAATATATGCAATATTCATTACAAAAATGGGGTTTTGGACCCCACTTTTTAACATGGATCAAAGCATTATATAATAAACCCAAAGCCTATATAAAATATGCTGGATACAAATCTGAAGCCTTTAATATCGAAAGAGGTACCCGACAGGGTTGCCCATTATCTCCCTTATTATTTGCCCTTATACTCGAACCCATGGCCCAATACATCAGAACAAACCAAACTATAACTGGCATTGAAGTGGGAGGTATTACACACAAATTATGTATATTTGCAGACTATATATTACTTTTTCTATCATCACCACAGGTCTCTGGTCCTAACTTAATACCAGCTCTTGATGGATTTGCAGCCCTATCCGGCCTTATGATTAATCCTAAGAAATGCCTAGTGCTTAATATTTCACTCACAAACATGGAATTGATCCCGGCTAGGGCTGCACTCCCATTCACATGGGCAGAAAAATCAATCCCATATCTTGGAATTCATTTAACAGCATCTCATTCTGACTTATTCTCAACCAATTATCCTCCTGTATTAAGACAGATCACAAATCTAATAAAACAATGGTCGCAACTTCCTTTATCCTGGATAGGGAAGATTAATGCAATCAAAATGACTATTCCACCCAAATTGCTTTATCTATTCAGAGTCCTCCCTATTCCAATTCCTTCCTATTTTTTGAGAATAGTACAAAAAAGAGCAACTTCATTTATATGGGGCTCCTCTAAACCACGTATACCTATATACACACACTACATCTTCCCAAAAATAAAGGAGGCCTGGGATATCCTAATTTTACTAACTACTACAGGGCAGCACATTTGGCCAGTCTGTCCAAATACCATGCAAAACAGGAAATCCCATTATGGGTATTTATAGAGGCTTCAGAAAATGACCCTCTATTAATATCAAATTTATTATGGCTTGATCCTAAAGACCGCTTTAAAATTTATAATCCCATAACTAAACACTTCTTATCTCTCTGGGATAAACTAAAAACCAAATATCAGTTACAATCTCCACACAATCCTCTCCTTTCTTTTATCAGAAATCCGGCCTTTTATCCGGCATGGATCTACCCAAATTCTTTTAAAGCTTGGACAACATCAGGCATTCAGACACTAAATGACTTCATAGCATCTAAATCATTCCTTTCATTCCCATCGCTTAGAGAAAAATATGATCTACCAAACTCTGAGATATTTAGATATCTCCAAATCAAAAATTTCTATACACCATTCCTAAAGGGGGATACACCATTATCCCAATTATACATTTTTGAATCAATCTGTACAAAAGATCCATTTGCTAAAGGTACAATTTCATCACTTTATAATCAATTATATGGAGTAGCAAATCTTAATAGTTACGTTCAGAGGTGGGAGGTGGGAGGAGGACCTGGGACGAACTTTAGAAGACACGGACTGGTCTAACATATGGCTCACATCTAAGTCATCTTCACCCAACATCTTAGCACTGGAGACAAATTATAAAGTCCTAACTCGCTGGTACCTTGTACCCGCTAGAGTGGCAAAATATTCACCTAATACCTCAGCTCTTTGTTTTCGAGGATGCCCAGAAATAGGCACATATTTACACATATGGTGGACGTGCCCAGTAATTCAAACCTTCTGGAAGGAAGTCTTCGTGATTGCATCTAAAATATTTAAAAAAATAATACAACCAGATCCATATTCAACTTTACTTAATCTAAAACCGGAATGGTTAACACTCTCTCAATTCAAACTTATGATCCAACTAATAACGGCTGCAAAACAAACAGTGGCCAAGGCATGGAAATCTCCTACATTGGTACTAGCAGAAACAATTCACAGAATGAATAATACAATGTCCCATGCTAAGATGGTAGCCATCGATCAAAATCAAATTCCAAAATTTGAAAAACTTTGGCATCCTTGGATAAAACAACAGTTCCTGTCAAACTTCAATGACTCTGTCCTGTTGCCATGGTAACAGATTAAATGATTTACAGAGACACCCATTCTAAGGCTTCAAAGAGAACTAAAAAGAATAATAAACTGACGAGCGGGACAACCTTGTGGACCATACCTCTACCTTTCAACCCTTTTTCTTCTTTCTCTTTCCTTTTCTCCACCTTACGATTAAAGCTCATTATCAGAATTTATTTGACCTATATACACTCTACTTGTAAACAATATGTATAGTAGGTATAAATCATTTAAATACCTACAAAAGTAACTAAGGAAATGATATATATCTTTAATTTAGGTTTACGTGAACCCAATGTTTAATATTTGAAATTTCATGATATTTACCTATATAAACCCTACTGTAAAACAATGAGCTTACTTTATAGATCCTTGTAAACTTACTTTATGTATCTTTATAATATTGTATACTCAATAAACTTCTTTTGACAAGGAAAAAGTGTTTGGGGATCCGGGTCCAGCCCCAGGGACATGTATCAATGCAAAAAAAGTTTTAAAAATGGCTGTTTTTTCGGGAACAGTGATTTTAATAATGCTTAAAGTGAAACAATAAAAGTGTAATATACCTTTACATTTCATACCTGGGGGGTGTCTATATTATGCCTGTAAAGTGGCACATATTTCCCATGTTTAGAACAGTCTGACAGCAAAATGACATTTCTAAAAGGAAGAAAAAAGTCATTTAAAAGTGCAACGCTAGTGCCGGTGTTCTGCCGAGAAAGTTCCCCCCGTCGGATAAGGACTCCCCTGTACTGCGCAGGCGCAGCGCTTGCGCAGTACGAGCCACCGAAAATAGCCGAAGCTGAACACCCATGAGTCAGCTGTACAGGGCGCCTGTAACAGGGCCCCTCGCGGGCTCGCTTCACTCGCCACGCTTTGGGCACAGCCTCGCTTCGTTCGGCATATTTTTATACTAACTCTATGTCCACTTGGATGGTGCGGCTTGAACCTGGACTCAAGGCAGAATGTAGTGTGCAGGTGCCGTGTAGAGCTGACAATCAGCTGTTCAATTTCAGAGAGCTTTGGCGGCTTCGTAGTCGTTCGTACTGTGCAAGCGCAGAGCATGCACAGTACAGGGGGGTCCTTATCCGCTGGTGGAACTTTCTTGGCAAGACACTGGCTATTAATGAATTGTCAGTTCCTGCAATACACATAAAAGTTCATTGATAAAAACGGCCCGGGATTCCCCCACAGTCCATTACCAGGCCCTTTGGGTCTGGTATGGATATTAAGGGGGACCCCGCGCCAAAATTTTTAAAAAAATGGCGTGGGGTCCCCCTAAAAATCCATACCATACCCTTATCTGAGTACGCAACCTGGCAGGCCGCAGGAAAAGAGGGGGGACGAGAGAGCGCCCCCCCTCCTGAACCGTACCAGGCCACATGCCCTCAACCTGGGGAGGATGTTCCCATGTTGATGGGGACAAGGGCCTCATCCCCACAAACCTTGCCCGGTGGTTGTGGGGGTCTGCGGGAGGGGGGCTTATCGTAATCTGGAAGCCCCCTTTGACAAGGGGACCCCCAGATCCTGGCCCTCCCCTGTGTGAAATAGTAACAGGTACATTGTACTCCTACCATTTTAAAGTGTCAAAATTTGTAAAAAACACACAGACACAGCATTGGACAAGTCCTTTATTAAAAAAAGAAAAAAAAATTCTAGCGATGTAATCCTTCCTCATCCCAGGATAGGGAGAAAGACGACAACACGAGCCGCCACCACGGGTGGAGCACGCTAAATGATGCTGGAACTGCCGCGACAGTACTTAAAAAGCTGAGGGCGGGGTCACCCGTGACGTACGCGGGTGACCACGCCCCCTCTGACGCAATGGGGAAACGCCGCGGGGTTACTAGTGACATGTACGGGTGACCCCGCCCCCCTCTGATGTCGCGGAAACCCCCTTAGCATCAGAGGGGGGCGGGGTCACCTTTACATGTCACTGGGTAACCCCGCGGCGTTTCCCCGTTGCGTCAAAGGGGGCGTGGTCACCCACGCACGTCACGGGTGGCCCCGTCCTTAGCTTTTTAAGAACTGTCACGGTAGTTCCAGCGTCATTTAGCGGGATCCTCCCATGGAGGTGGCTCGTGTTGTGGCGGCGTCTTTCTCCGTATCCCGGGACAAGGAAGGATTACATCGCTGTAATTTTTTTTTCTTTTTTAATAAAGGACTTGTCCAATGCTGTGTCTGTGTGTTTTTTACAAATTTGAACACTTTTTTGTGAAATGGAAGGAGTACAATGTACCCATTACATTTTCACACGGGGGGCCGGGATCTGGGGGTCCCCTTGTTAAAGGGGGCTTCCATATTCCGATAAGCCCCCCGCCCGCAGACCCCCACAACCACCGGGCAAGGGTTGTGGGGATGAGGCCTTTGTCCCCATAAACATGGGGACATCCTCCCTATGTTGAGGGCATGTGGCCTGGTACGGTTCAGGAGGGGGGGCGCTCTCTCATTCCCCCCTCTTTTCCTGCGGTCTGCCAGGTTGCGTGCTCGGATAAGGGTCTGGTATGGATTTTTAGGGAGATCCCCACGCCTTTTTTTTTTATTTTGGCGCGGGGTTCCCCTTAAAATCCATACCAGACCTGAAGAGTCTGGTATGGATTTTGAGGGGGACCCCCATGCCCTTTTTTTAAAAATTTTGGCACGGGGTTCCCCTTAATACCTTAAGGGCCAGGTATGGAATTTGGGAGGACCCCCACGCCATTTTTTTTTACATTTTGATTCGGGGTTCCCCTTAATATTCATACCAGGCGCAAAGGGCCTGGTAATGCACTGTGGGGGATCCCAGGCCATTTTTATCAATGAACTTTTATGTGTATTGTCGGGACCGACAATTCATTAATAGCCGGCACTAGCGCTAGTACTTTTAAATAACTTTAACTTAAACTTTTAACTTCCTTTGAAATGTCATATTGCTGTCAGACTGTTCTAAACACAGGAAACATGCGCCACTTTACAGGCATACTATAGACACCCCCCATGTACTAAATTTAAAGGAATATTACTTTTTTATTGTTTTTTGCTCTAAGCATTATTAAAATCACTGCTCCCGAAAAAACGTTTATTTTTTTAATTTTTTTTTGCATTGATACATGTCCCCTGGGGCTGGACCTGGGTCTCCAAACACTTTTTATGGCAAAGAACTTGCATATAAGCCTTCAGTGAGAACTTTGGATTTTGCAGGTTCGAGCCCCATTGACTTCCACTATTCCAGCATATGTGATCTGACAGGCATTATTGCCGGCAATAGCGCTGCTTTCCATTTGCATTAGCCCTGACTTTCTGAGAGTTGAAGTCTTTCTAGCCTTTTTTGAGAGCTATTTTTTGTACTGCAGGATAATTTTTTAGCGCTATAGTAAATGACCCCCACTGTGACCAGAGCAATACAGTGTTACCATAGTAATGCCCCGTACACACGGTCGGACTTTGTTCGGACATTCCGACAACAAAATCCTAGGATTTTTTCCGACGGATGTTGGCTCAAACTTGTTTTGTCTACACACGGTCGCACAAAGTTGTCGGAATTTCCGATCGCCAACCACGCGGTCACGTACACCACGTACGACGAGACTAGAAATGGCCAGTTCAGAACCAAGCGCAGCACCCTTTGGGCTCCTTTTGCTAATCTCGTGTTAGTAAAAGTTTGGTGAGAGACGATTCGCGCTTTTTCAGACTCGTGGCTTTCAGATCGTTTTCTGCCATTCAGTTTGTGCTTGTGGGTTTGTATCTGCTCTTCAGTGCGTGCAGCAAGTTCTGCGTGACTTTAATTAGTCATTGTATTCTTGTTCGTTGTTACTGTTTTTCAGGTTGCTCTTCACAGGCCTTGCTGTTCTTCAGTGTGTTCTGTTACTTCGTTCTGAGCAGCCGACCGTTTTCTAGCCATGTTGCGTATGCGTACTCCTCGTAGAGTTCGTGCTGTGCGGGGGCTTGGTGTTGGGGTCCTGACCTTGACACAAGTCCAGTCCATGAACAGGGTGGGGAGGAGTTCATGGACCAAGAATTGGTTGCTTCAGCGTGACCAGTTCTCTCATATGCCTTTGCTCCGTGAGATCCGTGAGAATAATCCTGATGATTTTAGGAACTTTCTCAGGATGACGGACCCCGTGTTTCACCGTCTGTTGGCTTCGCTGACCCCTTATATTAGCAGGCAGGATACCTGCATGAGGCAAGCCATCACTCCGGAGCAGAGGTTAGTCGCTACCCTGCGGTATTTGGCGACAGGGAGAAGTCTGCAGGACTTGAAGTTCTCGACAGGCATCTCCCCCCAGGCTCTGGGGATCATTATCCCAGAGACCTGTTCTGCCATCATCCAGGTCCTGCAGAAGGAGTATATGAAGGTAAGATTTTTATCCTTTAATATCACATTTTATTGTATTGAATGTTTGCTAATATATTGTATTTCTTTCCTCATTCCCTAATTACCATGATTGTAATATGCTGTGAATGTCCCCTTTGTTCTCATGCATGCTGGATTTTTATGTAATTATTATTTTAGGTCCTTCATACATATTTGCCCTTCAATAACCTCCCCAGCATGGTGTCTCCTGGCCTATATTCACCTCATGTAGTCACTTAACAATGTATTTTTTCTGCTCCATAGTAGTGCTTTACCCCAAACACCCCCTAAAATGTTTTGAAATGTTATTTTTGCTTTAAATTCTGGCAGAAGATGAGAACTTATCTCCCTCCCATACTTTATTACAAGCCCAAATAGTAGTCATCCCAAAACCAGGCAAGGATACCTCTCTATGTTCTAATTATAGGCCGATATCCCTACTAAATATAGACCTTAAACTATATGCTAAGATCCTAGCGAACCGCATCTCACCTCTTTTGCCAAATCTAATACATAGAGATCAAGTGGGTTTTGTCCCTGGATGTGAAGCTAGGGACAATACCACCAAAACTATCCACCTAGTGGCATATGCCCATCGTAAACACATACCGACCTGCCTTCTCTCCTGTGACGCGGAGAAGGCTTTTGATAGGGTCAGTTGGCCCTTTCTTCAGGCTACTCTCTCCCAAATAGGACTAAGACATCATGTCACTATATTCTAAGCCCTCAGCCACAATTTTAGTTAATGGAACTCAATCAGAGAAACTCACTATTTCCAATGGCACGAGACAAGGCTGTCCCCTCTCCCCTCTCCTATTTGCCTTAGTAATTGAACATCTAGCCCAAGCTATTAGAGCTAATCCGGATATACGAGGGATACAGACCCCATCCTCACAATGTAAACTTTCTCTTTATGCAGACGACTTGCTCCTTTATGTGACCAATCCCCATATTAGTATACCATCCATACTTGCCGAGATCAACCGATTCGGTGGTCTCAGTAATTATAAACTGAATATCTCTAAAACAGAAGCACTGAACATATCCCTACCTCAGCCGACCCTTTCCTCTCTTAAGGCCAACTTCTCATTCCAATGGCAATCAAAATCTATCTCATACCTAGGTACGGCCATCCCAAGCCGTGCCTCGGAAATATACGCCCTAAATTACAGTCCACTTCTCACTAAAATTAGACGCCTCACTGAAAGCCGAGGGGACCTGCCAATATCATGGTTTGGTCGCATGAACGTATTGAAAATGGACATACTCCCTAAATTATTATACTTATTTCAAGCCCTCCCAATTGCCTTGCCAGCTGCCTTCTTCCGTACTCTTCGTTCTATGGCCATATGATTCATGTGGAGGGGAAACCATCCCAGACTGAAACACAAACTTTTATGTACCCTCATTTCCAAACGTGGGACAAGCCTCCCAGATTTTGAACTCTACCACACAGCAGCAGTGGTCTCCCGTTTACTGGAGTGGTTCCCTCGCCCACTACGTAAAGCTTCCACTTTGGTGGAACAGGACCTATCTTCAATTGACCTCCGGGCTTTGCCATGGGGTTATGAGCGAACCCATAGATCTCTTACTAGTTTGTCTCCACTGACCAGAGATGCACTATTAATCTGGTACCGCAGAAAAGAAAGATACTCACTTTCCACTGAACCAAGTCCCCTTACCCCTCTATTTGACAACCCAGCTCTCCCAGAAGGCAGTTCTATACAAATCATAGACGATCACAACAGAGCCACTTGGCCCACAGCACGACAATTTGTCAACAACATACTTGGTACTTTCCCGTCAAGAGTAAGCATCACATCATCCAACGTAACATGGTTAACACGTCTACATCTGACAGCCTATTGTAAAAAATTACATGATTCCAAACAGATTCACAGACCCTTGACTGGCTTTGAACAACTATGCACACTCTCAGAAACCCCCCGTCACACCCTTTCATTGATCTACAAACTGATTATAGAACACACACATGATACCTTACCCAACTACACCAAAGCATGGTCAGAGGAACTCGGGAGGGAAATAACCGATGCCGAATGGGGTAAAGCATTTATCTTCACCCACAAATCAGCCATTTCGTGCTACACCAAGGAAAAAAATTACAAGGTTTTATCCAGATGGTATCGAGTGCCAACGAATCTCAGGATCATGTTTCCATCAACCTCCGACATATGTTGGAGATGTAACTCTGCGAAGGGTACATATGGACACATCTGGTGGAAATGCGATGTGATAGGTCCGTTCTGGACCCAAATCTTCCAAATCTATACAGAAATCTACGATAAACCACTCACTCCCTCTCCTTTCATCGCTCTCCTATCAATACTACCGGGTAAAATTAGGTCACAAAAACACATCCTCTTAAAAAATTTTCTCAGCAGCGGTAGACAATTAATTGCTAGACACTGGAAATCCACTACTCCCCCATCTCTTTTAGAGTGGGTAAGCAAAATAAATAACACCATGCTTATGGAGGAAATGCAAGCCAGAGCCATAGACAAATATGCAAAATTTTCCTTTATCTGGAGCATATGGAGGCATTACTCCACTTCAGATAAGCTAAAAAGCAGACTCACAGCTATGAAGGCACCTAGCCAAGTTACAAATTCTACTAGTTCCACACAAACAACCTAACAATAAAGACCCCGACTTGGGATGAGGCTCGCTGTCCCCCTCCCTCCCCCCCTTCCCCCTCCTCCCCTTCCCCCTCCTCCCCCCCTCTCCCTACCTACCTTGCCAGTCTTCCTCCCTGTTCCTCCCCCCACCTCTTTTCTTTCCCCTACCTGTCATTCCAACACTTTTCTTTACTCTTATACTACTCTTTTGGGCTATCTATAGTCATGATTGTATTTTTTGCCTATTGTATTCTGCTCTTTAACATCAATCCCCTCACAACCTCCAGCAGATTGGTTGATCACCAACGTTTATACGCTGATGGTATTCAGATTACTTGTCTATTTATTCCGAGTTCCTAGACACCTGGGTGCAGCATGATCCCATAGGGGCGTCCAGATCTCGGGAATTTTAGTCAACATGACTAACAGCAAAAGTTCCGAAAGCTGCTGAGATAATACACTATGTTTATATTGAAGACAGAACGCATAACAATGTATTGATCTACCCATGTATGTTTCTTTATTACTAAATCAGATTGCCCGATGTCGAGCATCTGACCATGTTTATGTTTTCATTTTCCGTTTGGAAAACTATTTTATATACAATAAAAAACCTATTGAACCTAAATTCTGGCTGAGTGCCAGAGGCTTTTTTTTGGTGGTGTCCCCAAATAATTTTTAGTAACCCTCCCTCCCCCAACTGCTAAGTCAGCTGATCCCAATTCTCTATCCTCAATCATCTATCTGCTGACTTTGCCAAACCCATACACACTATACCCATCTCTTTAGTGCTCAGATTTATGGATGAATTCCCCAAAGCATGTAGTGCAAGGGCCTGCCTGTATACTTTCAAATGGTACTGTTTAAAGTTTTTGTATCCTATTATTATCTTGCTAGGTAATAGCATATATCTTTGTATTATGACACTTCTTACCTGTCCAGTGGGCTGCCAATAGTGTAACTAAGGAGGGACTGTTCCAAGTAATACCCTGTATTTAGGCATTCATCTCTCAATGAAGTGAAGAGGGTTACCTGTCCAAGATTTCCACACACACCCTATAATGTTAGAAATGGTCCATGAGAGGGGGGAGGGGGAATATGAAAGGTGCACCTTATACTTTGGCGTTGTTAAATTCCCCTAATAAATGCTATCTGGAGGTTGACCCATAATGTTTGTGTCTAATCTGTTTGCCATGTTTCTGATCAAAAATAGTAATGTTTATTTTTTTTTCTCAACAGTTTCCTTCCACGCCACAGGAATGGCAGACTGTGGCCATCCACTTTGCCCAGCGGTGGGACTTTCCTAACTGCGGAGGGGCAATTGATGGGAAACACGTCCACGTCATCCCACCACCCAACTCGGGGTCGTACTATTTCAACTATAAGGGGTTCAATAGTATAGTGATGTTGGTGGTGGTGTTGGCTAATTACGACTTCCTGTATGTGGACGTGGGGAAGAATGGCCGAATGTCCGATGGTGGAGTCATCGCCCAGACGGAGTTCTTCAGGCGTATCCAGAATGGCAGCTTGGACTTGCCAGCTCCAGAGGACAATGTGGAAGGACTCCCATTCATGTTCGTTGCTGATGAAGCGTTTGCGCTGGGGGACCACCTGATGCGGCCATTCCCGATGAGGACCCTCACCCCGGAACAGAGGGTTTTTAATTACCGGCTGGCCAGAGCCCAAAGAGTGGTGGAGAACAAATTTGGAATCCTGGCCAGCCGGTTCCGCCTATTTCTGACACCCATCCATATGGCGGAGTATAAACTAAACCATATTATACTTGCATGCTGTATTCTCCATAACTTTTTAAGGAAACATTCGGCCAACTATGCTGGCTCAGTTGGGCCTGAGGCCGGAATGATACATGAAACGACACTGACGGCGCTTGAAAGCAGCCGTCCTGGCTTGCCCTCCCTGAGTACCCGTGATGTCCGGTTACGCTACCTGGAGTTCTTTGCGGGTAGGGGGGCCATCAATATGCCAGCAAATATGTGAAGCCTTTTTATAATTAAAAAAAAAAAAATTCTTTGTGGACATTTACTGCTTGTGTTTATTTTAGCTGACCCTGACAGAAATGTGTTGAGTGCAGAAAATGGCGTGATTGTGTAACCTTATACAAAGCACTGTTGGCTGTTATTTACTAAATGCAAAAACACATTTCACTACAAGTGCACTTGCAACTGCACTGAATCTGCACTTGTAGTGCAAAGAGGATTTGCCCTTAGGAAATAACCCCCATTTTCGCTGAAAACAGCAATTACATCACCCCAAAAGTGTTGTAGTGTTGAGACAATAATCCACACATTGTTGATTAACCAACCTTTTTATACCTGCACAATCACATGTGCATTTACCAAAGGTTTTTAAAACAAACCAACATGTTTGTTGTATAACAATTTTTGGGGTGGCATTATCAAAAATAGAAATGTCCATTTACGATAAAACAGGCCTATGTAAAACCAACAAGAAAGACAAAAAACTTGAACTTACAAAGTTCACATTAGGTAAAACCTGAAGGCAATATCAGACATCAGTATTTAGGAACTGTGTTTGATATTGCGTTCAGATGGGGGGAAATCACCCCTGGAAAAGCCAAATTTGGAAGATGCACACCAATTTACGAATGTCAACATGTGCTATCTGCCATCATGGGGGATCAAGGGACGTGTTTTGGGGGAGCAAGCCCTTCCTCACCGCTACTTTATAATTGAGGAAGGGGTTGCACCCCCAAAACGCGTCCATTGATCTCCCGTGATGGCAGATAGCACATGTTGGCACACTGTGTGCATCCTCCAAATTCAGCTTTTCAAAACATTGCAAAAAGATTTAAAACATTGGACCACAATCAAAAAAGTGATTTTGTGGGGTTTTAAATTCGCCCCAAAACATCAATGATGTTATTATTTTTTTGAATCACATCATTTATTTTTTTCTGGATGTTTTGCAATTCTACATTATACCCCATGATCTCCCCGATCAGGATCAGGGCACTTTCAGATGTGAAAGGATCTCGATCCCTAACATCACGATCACCTAAAAAGAGAGAA
This sequence comes from Lithobates clamitans, assembly GCA_037952925.1. Taxonomy (NCBI): domain Eukaryota; kingdom Metazoa; phylum Chordata; class Amphibia; order Anura; family Ranidae; genus Lithobates; species Lithobates clamitans. The sequence goes on from JBBGZY010001120.1 coordinate 3,591,964, forward strand.
ACCAAACAAAAACAGCTATCAAAAATCTGCCACCATCCATCTCTTACCTGAGTCTGTGGTCGCAGACACTCACCTGTTGTGGTGTCAATTTCCACAACATCTTCTTCTTCCTCCTGCTCTTCTTGGGTAGGGGGTATTTCACCTTCTTCCATAGGTGGGGGGTCTGTGGTCTCCTCGAATGAGGGGTGTCCTCCAAGTCTTTTCTCCCCTATGTAAAACAAAACTGGTATAATTAGCACACAGATATTTGATGGCAGAACTAGAAATAGGAAACATTGCTTGGAAGTGGGGTACAATTGTCAATTTTAGCCGAGTTCCAAGATGTCTTTTTTTTCTTGCACTTTGTCAAGATGCAATACTTTACCTGTTTAGTAAAAGCTTCACAGATGTAGCTCCCCCTATAGTATACACTGGAGCACCTGTGTGGCCCCCCTAATAAAAATGGTGTTCTTGTGTCCCACACTAGTGCTCCAGTGTCCAGATGTGAAAACAGCTGCTCAGTGTCCTCTCCTTACACAGAATTTAGCTTGCATTTCATTCTAGTAACAAACCCATCTACACAAACAAATATTTGGCATCCAAGTAGGCCCTAAAAAATGTGGGAAAATGCATATGGCCTAAACAATGGTGTTTTAGAGGCCGAAAGAAAAATGTTTGATACGAACGAATAATGGGCCCATGAACATTAAAGTTGCCCTTTTAAACTGTGCAATTAAGAAAAGCATATGGAGCTGCACGAACGTAATAAAGACAAAAAGAATAGGAGCACAGCACAACTACTTACTTTTTTGCAGCACTCTCCGGATCTTTCTGTACTGCTCTGGCTCACTTAATTTCAGGTCCGACCACCGCTTCCTGAGCTGATCTTTCGGTCGTCGTACCCCGAAATTCCTGTGAAGACTTTTGACCACTTTCGCCATGATCTTGGCCTTTCTGATATTGGGGTTGGGGTAAGGCCCATACTTTCCGTCATAGTCGGCCTTCTTCAGGATGTCGACCATCTCCAACATCTCCCCAAAGGACATATTTGTGGCCTTAAATCGTCTCCTTCTGGATCGGGACGTGTCTGGATCCGGGCTTTCCTCCTCCTCCTCGTTCCTGTAATTATCACGCACCTGCTGTGACTCCGCCATGTGCTCTTCCCCCACTGCACCGAACGAAAAGGGGCGGGGAATAGACTAGAAGCAACGTCAGGGGCGGGCGGAGTTACATGCATGCGCAGTGTATATAAAGCGTAACACACGTGCGTATTGCATACGATCTGTGAGCGGAGGAAGGAGCATTGGACGCGCCGATCGTAAGAACGAAGGTGAGAGACAAACTTGTGCCTATACTGCTTCTACATTGAGGCCTATATTGTAACAACATTAGGAGAGTTTTGTCTGACATTAGGCTTTGTCTTGTGTTGTGTCTTGCAGTGAACATGGATATGCTAGTGAATGACAATGACTTCATGTCACTATTTATTGATATGTTAAGGGAGCTGCCATGTCTGTGGGAGATTAAGCACCCACATTACAAGAACCAAGCAAAGAGGAAGGCAGCACTGGAGCAATTGTGTGAAATTGTAAAGCAGGTGATCCCCACGGCAGACATCACCTATTTGAAGATCTTAATTGGTGGCCTGAGGAGCACATATGTAAGGGAGCGCAAGAAAGTCCTGGATTCACAGAGATCCGGAGAAGCAGATGACATCTATGTCCCCAGGATGTGGTACTACGACAGGCTGCATTTTCTGGCAGGCCAGACTGAACCCAGGCCATCCCTCTCCAGTCTTCCTTCCACGCTTCCTTCCCCCCCGGCTGAGGCTTCTGACGCCCAACCTGGGCCTTCCAGGCAACATGTGGAGGAGCCCAGATTGAGCCAGTTATAGCATTCCTCTAAATATTTCTGCTTGTACAATCAATGATGTTAACTAGATGTTAGTTTGGAGTACTAATTTAGGATTGTGATTGATGAAGCAAAAACTAAAACCATGTCCCTTTTTCATACACAGGGAAGTCTCAGCCAGGAGGTGGCCAGGCCGAGCCGGCTGGCTGATCTGCAGGTCCCTCCACCCCCCCTGGAAAGAAAGTGGCAGGAGGAGGAGTGCCCTAGAGGAGGCTGGCAGAGGACTCTTTTGGAGGGCTACAGAGGTCCTGGGAGCACCACACACCGTGGAGGAGGACATTGCTGCCACCATTGCCTATAAAATGCAGAGGATGGAGGAGGGACAACAAGTCATGTGTGAGTCGCTCATATTGGAGGCTCTTAAGAAAGGTATGAGGGGCCAAATTACAGCTCAGACACACCTTTGCGATGGTCCTCCTCCTGCAGGTCCTCCTCCTTCTCCTCCAGGTCCTCCCAGTCCTCCTCCTCCTCCAGGTCCTACTCCTCCTCCTGCCACATCTCCAACTGCAAAGCCACCGCCCGGAAGGAAGCGTGGAAGGAAGACCAGAAAGTGAGGACCTTGGGTTCAGTCTGGTCGGCCAAAAAATGCAGCCTCTTGTGGTACCACAGCCTGGGGACACACATGTCATCTGCTGCTTTCCAGATCTCTGCAAATTCTGGACCAGACTACCCTCCCTTACATATGGACTCCTCAGGCCACCAATTTTGATGTTCAAGAATTGATGTCTGCCGTGGGGGTCCCAGGCTTCGCTAATTTCTCCTGTTGATCCATTGTTGTCTTCCTCTTTGTTTGGTTCTGAGCCCTTAATAAAGGATTTTTGTTTTGAATTATACTCTCCTATGTGTTTTAGTTCAAAAAGGACAGTTTGTTTGTGAGGATTCAGGTACATTTCAAATATACAATGTGAAATGAACAAGGGACACCAACAACAAACAATCTCCTTGAGATTAAATAATAAAAGATATCAATGGTGTTGGGGTAACTTGACACACAAAACACACACAAAAATATTCTGGAGTAGAAATAAAAATAACATTGAACAAAAAAAATACAAACATTAAATCTAAAAACAAAAGGCTTAAAATCCCCCCCCCCAAAAAAAGAAAAAACATTCTGTCAGATGTGACAACTAACAATATATTCAGGGAATCCCAATAAAAAAACAAAAAAAAACTTTGTGAGAAGTGTGTGTGAATATGAGCAGCAAAACTACTTAATTCTTCGCACATTATAAAGAAGAAGAGAGTGCGCTGTATTAAACCATTTTTGACATTGCAGCGTGACGAAAGTGCTGTATCCATTGCGAACGCTAAGTTTACCAGAACGAGCTGTTCCGTGCTGGAATTTCTTCTGAGCATGCGTGGCACTTTGTGTGTCGGAACAGGCCACACACGGTCGGAATTGACGTGATCGGATTTTGTTGTTGGAAAATTTTATCTCCTGCTCTCCAACTTTGTGTGTCGGAAAATCCGAGGGAAAATGTCCGATGGAGCCCACACACGGTCGGAATTTCCGACAACACGCTCTGATCGGACATTTTCCATTGGAAAATCCGACCGTGTGTACAGGGCATAATACTGTACTATGAGGAAGTGAGCAAGATTTTTTTTTTTTTTTTTTACACACTGTAATTGCTTATACCCGTGAATTTCACTGGTGTAAGCAACCATTTCAACTGAATAAAACTGATTAATTTAGTGTTTACTATTGTGATTAGCTGTGATTTCTGTACCATCAATGTGACCAATCACAGCTAGCAGCACAATTGTACATGTGATCTTCTGTGTGGTCACAGCGATCACATGGTACCAGAAGCGAACTGGTACACTGATCTGTCATTGAGGATCCGGGAGTACATCATATTGACAATAGACAGGGCAGGAAGTGGTTAATAAAGAACTTCATTACCATAGTCAGGGACTGCTTAGCAACCGGCAGCTGTTGACACAACAAACACTTTGGTGAAAAGTATGTAACGTACAATATAGTGTATATCCACTTCAGCTCCCGAAGATTTACCTCCCTTCATGATGAGGCCATTTTTTGTGATATGGCACTGCGTTATTTTTAACTGACAATTGCCTGGTCGTGTGACACTGTACCCAAATAAAATATATGTCCTTTTTTTTCCCACAAATAGAACTTTCTTTTGGTGATATTTGATCACCTCTGTGGTTTTTATTTTTTGCGCTATAAACAAAATAATAGCGACAATTTTGGGGAAAATAAAACAATATTTTTGACTTTCTTCTATAAAATACATCCAATAAAAAAATTTAAAAAATCAAATTTCTTCATCAGTTTAGGCCAAAATGTATTCTGCTACATATTTTTGGTAAAAAAATCACAATAAGCATAAATTGATTTCAAAAGTAATAGCGTCTACAAATTATGGGATATATTTATGGATTTTTTATTAGTAATGGCAGCAATCAGTGCCTTTGCCGCGTACACACGCTCGGGATTTTGGTCGGAAAAAGGTATGATGGCTTTTCCGATGGGATTCTGCTCCAGCTTGTCTTGCATACACACGGTCACGCCAAATTCAGACCGTCAAGAAAGCGGAGACGTACAAGACCTATGACGGCACTAGAAAAAGGAAGTTCAATAGCCAGTGCACCACCCTTTGGGCTCCTTCTGCTAATCTCGTGTTTATCTCATGTTAGTAGAAGTTTGGTGAGAGACATAGTTACATAGTAGGTGAGGTTGAAAAAAGACACAAGTCCATCAGGTCCAACCTATGTGTGTGATTATGTGTCAGTATTACATTACATATCCCTGTATGTTGCGGTCATTCAGGTGATTATCTAATAGTTTCTTGAAGCTATCAATGCTCCCCGTTGAGACCACCGCCTGTGGAAGGGAATACCACATCCTTGCCGCTCTTACAGTAAAGAACCCTCTACGTAGTTTAAGGTTAAACCTCTTTTCTTCTAATTGTAATGAGTGGCCACGAGTCTTATTAAACTCTCTTCTGCGAAAAAGTTTTATCCCTATTGTGGGGTCACCAGTACAGTATTTGTAAATTGAAATCATATCCCCTCTCAAGCGTCTCTTCTCCAGAGAGAATAAGTTCAGTGCTCGCAACCTTTCCTCATAACTAAGATCCTCCAGACCCTTTATTAGCTTTGTTGCCCTTCTTTGTACTCGCTCCATTTCCAGTACATCCCTCCTGAGGACTGGTGCCCAGAACTGGACAGGATACTCCAGGTACGGCCGGACCAGAGTCTTGTAGAGCGGGAGAATTATTGTTTTCTCTCTGGAGTTGATCCCCCTTTTAATGCATGCCAAAATTCTGTTTGCTTTATTAGCAGCAGCTTGGCATTGCATGCCATTGCTGAGCCTATCATCTACTAGGACCCCCAGGTCCTTTTCCATCCTAGATTCCCCCAGAGGATCTCCCCCCAGTGTATAGATTGCATTCATATTTTTGCCACCCAAATGCATTATTTTACATTTTTCTACATTGAACCTCATTTGCCATGTAGTCGCCCACCCCATTAATTTGTTCAGGTCTTTTTGCAAGATTTCCACATCCTGCGGAGAAGTTATTGCCCTGCTTAGCTTAGTATCGTCTGCAAATACAGAGATTGAACTGTTTATCCCATCCTCCAGGTCGTTTATGAACAAATTAAATAGGATTGGTCCCAGCACAGAACCCTGGGGAACCCCACTACCCACTCCTGACCATTCTGAGTACTCCCCATTTATCACCACCCTCTGAACACGCCCTTGTAGCCAGTTTTCAATCCATGTACTCACCCTATGGTCCATGCCAACACACATTATTTTGTACAGTAAATGTTTATGGGGAACTGTGTCAAATGCTTTTGCAAAATCCAGATTCACCACGTCTACGGGCCTTCCTTTATCTAGATGGCAACTCACCTCCTCATAGAAGGTTAATAGATTGGTTTGGCAAGAACGATTCTTCATGAATCCATGCTGATTACTGCTAATGATATCATTCTTATTACTAAAATCTTGTATATAGTCCCTTATCATCCCCTCCAAGAGTTTACATACTATTGATGTTACGCTAACTGGTCTGTAATTCCCAGGGATGTTTTTTGGGCCCTTTTTAAATATTGGTGCTACATTGGCTTTTCTCCAATCAGCTGATACCATTCCAGTCAATAGACTGTCTGTAAAAATTAGGAACAACGGTCTGGCAATCACCTGACTGAGTTCCCTAAGTACCCTCGGATGCAAGCCATCTGGTCCCGGTGATTTATTAATGTTAAGTTTCTCAAGTCTAATTTTAATTCCGTCCTCTGTTAACCATGTAGGTGCTTCCTGTGTTGTGTCATGAGGATAAACACTGCAGTTTTGGTTAATGAAGCCCCCCGATTCACTCGTGAAGACTGAGGAGAAGAATAAATTCAATACCTTTGCCATCTCCCCATCCTTTGTAACCAGATGTCCTTCCTCATTCTTTATGGGGCCAATATGGTCTGTCCTCCCTTTTTTACTGTTTACATACTTAAAGAATTTCTTGGGACTTTTTTTACTCTCCTCCGCTATGTGTCTTTCATGTTCTATCTTAGCCGTCCTAATAGCACCCTTACATTTCTTATTGCATTCTTTATAAAGTCTGAATGCTGAGGATGATCCCTCAACCTTGTATTTTTTGAAGGCCTTCTCCTTTGTTTTTTTATGCATTTTTACATTGGAGTTAAGCCATCCAGGATTTTTGTTCGCTCTTTTAAATTTATTACCCAATGGGATACATTGGCTAATGCCCTTATTTAATATGCTCTTAAAGCAAACCCATCTCTCCTCTTCTCTCCTCTCTTATTGTTTCTAGTATTTTATCCCAATGTATGCCTTTTAGCAAGGTTTGTAGTTTAGGGAAGTTGGCTCTTTTGAAATTCAGTGTCTTTGTGTTCCCTTCATGTTTCCTATGAGACGATTCTCGCTTTTCAGCTTTCATGCTTTTCAGTCCGTTACTGCTCTTCAGTTTGCGCTTGTGGGTTTGTATCTGGTTTGCAGTGCGTGTAGTTAGTTCGTATCTGTTTTTCAGTGCTTTCTTGTCCGCTCATTTCTGATTTTCAGCTCGCTCTTCACAACCCTTGCTGTTTTTCAGTGCGTTCTGTTAGTTCGTTCTGACCAGTCGACCGTTTTGAAGCCATGTTGCGGGTACGTACTCATCGTAGAGTTCATGCTATGCAGGTGCTTGGTGTTGGGGTTATTACTTTGACCCAAGCTCAGTCCATGAACAGGGTGGGGAGGAGTTCATGGACCAAGAATTGGTTACTCCAGCATGACCAATTCTCTCACATGCCTTTGCTGCGTGAGATCCAGGAGAATAACCCTAATGATTTCAGGAATTTTCTATTGGTAGAAATAATTTTTTCATTTTAAATACCCCTTTTTTGCAATATTCCTTATATGTTTGAACATTTTTGTGAGGACACTTTGGCACTTGAACGGGGTTTGATCCCCGTCACATTTTATATTGGATAATTTAATATTTTTTGGAGTTTTTATTATTGACAACTTTAGTAGTTTTTTCCCCAGTTTTATATCTACTTTGAGGAACCTTTATTGATTGGAAACAACTGGAATTTTTAAATGGAAATTACTTCTCTTATGATCCTTATTATAGGGACTTCATGGCAGTTATTTTGATTCATTGATTGATGCAATATTGTTTTTTTTGTGACCTTTGTTTGCACAATATTGGTGGAAGATTAATTGTTAGACTGTATTTATATCTGGAGCTTCTATATTTGGATCTTCTTGGTATGGTGAGAGTTGCACATATATAGTACTCAGTTTAGCGCCGCAATTCATTATTTTATCATCCTGTTAATTGGTGTGTGAACACTTTTATTTGTGGCAGCTTCTATATTTATAATATTTTTTTCCCTGTATAGCCTGTGGTAAATTAATCCTTTAGCAATATTTACTTTTGTTTTTTAAAAAAATCCTTCTGGGTGTGCGCACAAGTATCCATTACTCTCTTTGTGTTTCTTTTATTTGTCTCCTAGGTTCTCCTGGTGCACGTGTAGTGCTAAGTGGTTTTTCCATTATTTAAATAACACCCATTGACACTGTAAATACCAACTTAATACAAAAACTGGTATTGAGCATTGAAAGAAGAAGCTACACATTGTTGAGCATAAAACATTTTTTTTTCAATTGTTTATTTATTGAGTATATTCAAGTATACAGAAACAGAGTATACATTCACATAGAAAAGTCATTGATAGCAGTATAGTCTCAATGAGACAAACATTTTTGTAGCTTATTATACAGCAAGAAGAAAAACATCAAGTGTCAAATGATTCTCAGACATTACATACACATCATGGTAAAGAATAAGAGGGTCAATTAGTGAAACAAAGCAATGTTAGGGTCATTGGCCCTGTTTTACTCATACAATAGAGGAATCTGTCATTACACCTCATTAACTCTGGACTACCTGGGGATTCCCTATGTTGTATTCAGAAGAGTCCCAGTGTCCCCATATAGCATCAAATCTGGAAAGGGATTCATCAATTATGGCTGTGATACGTTCCATCCTGCGAATATCTGTGATGGCTGACAAAAATTGTGCAAAAGTAGGGGGGGGGGGGTAGTGGCTAACCAACATTGGGGTATAACCCACTTAGCCGCTAGTAAAATGAAGGCCATCAGTTTCCTGAGGGTTTTTGGCATCTTTGGGAGGGGCAGGCCTAGTAAGAGATGTATAGGTTGGTGGGGTACAGAGATTTTTAGGATCTTTTCCAGTAGGGCATGAATCTGTGACCAGTATGGCACTATCAAAGGACATTCCCAAAATATATGGAAATGAGTGCCTAGAGATGAAATACATCTCCAGCACTGTCCAAATGTAGTCAGTTTCTGTCTTAAAAGAAATTCTGGGGTCTTGTACCAGAACATCAGTATTTTATAGGTTGTTTCTTTCTGAGTCACACATCCAGATATCTTAGATGCACTTTCCCAAATATTCTTCCATTCACTTAATAGGATAGGTCTGTTTAAGATGTGGGACCATTTGCGCATATATGTGCGAGTCTGTTCTGTGATAGGAGAGGCAGCATGTAAGATTTTATAAATAGTGGATATTAGATGAGAGTCGTGAGGACCTCTGGAGCACACCATTTCAAATTCAGTAGGAATAGATAGGGTCAATTGTGATATTTTGGTGGAAAAGAAATGTTTGATTTGTAGAAAGGAGTAAAAAAGGTTTTTCGGGATTTTATATTTAGATTGTAGGTCAGGAAAAGTGAGGAGTTTACGTGTCACTGGGTTAACCAGGTGACGTAGTTGGAAAATACCGGCTTTCGTCCATGGCAACATGGCATCATAAGAAAGGCTATCAGGGATCTCTGGATTAAAGATAACATTTGTTAAAGGAGAACATGGGGATGAAAGCGTATATTTACTAGAGCAACTTTTCCATATTGAGAGTGTAAATAGCATCGGGTTTAGGCTGATTTTACGTAACTGAGAGATGAATTTATCTGAGGATGGCCATAGCATGTAGCATGGATGTGCGGGTACTGTAATGCCCATTTCTATCTCAGACCATCTATTAGGGGCGTATCTAGATGTCCAGGAGGTTATTGCTCTTAGATGTGAAGCGTAATAATACTTAATTATGTTGGGTGCTCCCAAACCTCCACCAGCTCGGGATGCAAAAAGTACCGAGCTAGCTATCCTATGGGATTTATGATTCCATATAAAGTTTAGGAAATTTCGTTGGATTAGCTTTAATTGGGACATTGGAATCTTAACTGGAAGGGTCTCAAAGAGATAGAGGAGCTTAGGAAGCACCGACATTTTGAGGACATTTATCCTTCCGAGAAGGGATAAGGGAAGTGTTGTCCATGTCTTTAATAATTTGTTAATTTCTAGATACATAGGAGGAAAATTGGCCTGAAAAAGAGTGGAATATGAGGAAGTCAGGTGGACCCCAAGATATTTTAAGGAATGGAGGCACCATCGATATTTGAAATTTTCCTGTAAAGTCGAGAGCGTATCTGTTGATAGGTTAATAGGAAGGGCTTCAGTTTTGGTCGGGTTTATTTTAAAACCTGAAATATTACCAAATTGATGTAGGATTGCATGGAGAGAAGGGAGTGATATATGGGGATGGGTCAATGTTAGTAGGATATCATCAGCGAATAAGGACAACTTGTATTCCCGATGTCTCAGCGCCACTCCCCCTATGTCTGGGTGGGAGCGAATAGCTTCGGCCAGAGGTTCCAGACTTAGAATGAAAAGTAAAGGGGACAGGGGGCATCCCTGTCGGGTACCGTTACTTAGGGAGAATAGCGGAGAGACATGGGAAGACAGCTGTACCTGGGAAGTGGGCGTGGAGTAAAGCGCTTTCAAAGTGTGTATAAAGGGGCCTGAAAATCCATATCTAGCCAGAATGGTGAACATAAAAGACCAGTTTAGGCGAACGAATGCCTTCTGGGCATCTAAACTAAGGACTACCGCAGGTTTCTTAGTTTTAGTCAGTAAGTCAATAGGATCGATAGTTCTTCTAGTGTTATCTCCTGCGTGTCAAGTGGGAACAAAACCAACCTGGTCCTTATGTATGAGTGAGGGAGAAGTAGGGACAGTCTGTTAGCTAAGATTTTAGGCTCGATTCACACCTATGCATGTTGCTTTTGAGCGTTTTTGGAGGTTTTTTTTTCATGCTTGCCCTGATTTTGCCGCGATTTTGCCGCGATTTGCGTTTTGCGTTTTTTTTTTTTTTTTTACATTTTTTTTACAGTCTTAAAAAAAATGTAAAAAAAAAAAAATTAAAAAAAAAAAAAAAAAAAAAAACGGCAAAAACGCATCAAAAACGCTGCAAAAACGGTGCACTTGCGTTTTTGATGCTTGTTCATTGAATTCTATTGCATGCAAAACGCTGCATTTTGCATGAAAAAAGTCCCTGACCCTTTCCAAAAATGCAGAGAAACAAAAAGGCATTGATGTGAACATGTTCCATAGGAACCCATGTTAAAAAATTCCCGTGCATTTCTGCAAAATGCAAAATGCATCAAAAAACGCGCTAGTGTGAATGGAGCCTTAGTGAAAATTTTATAATCAGAGTTCAGGAGGGCAATGGGGCGATAATTGTCTGGTAGTGATACGTCCTTATCCGGTTTTGGAATAACTGTAATAAAGGCGTGGAGAAATTGGGAATGTCCCTGACATCAGAGAGGTAAACAGGCTTATCATATGGGGCATTAGAACTGATAGGAAGCTTTTAAAGTATGAGTAAGGAAGTCCATTGGGCCCAGGGGACCTGTGGGTCGGAAGTTGGTTAATAACCGCAGTATCTTCTGCAGCAGATATGGGTGCATTGAGTCCTGAGTGTTTCTTGGGAGAGAGTGTAGGGAGATTTAGAGATTTAATGAAGGCATCAAACTTTTCTTGAGTGAATTCGGAATTTTGGTCTGTTGCCAAGCAGTTATAAAGTTTTTGGTAATAATCCCCAAAGACCTTGGACATGTGTTGGGGGCAATAGATGGGTTTACCATTGGGCTGTAATATTAAATCAGGGATTGAGGCTGCGGGTCTAGGCTTTAATTTATTGACTAGCATTCTATGAGGCTTATTAGCAAATTCATAAAATTTTTGCTTGGACCAAAGCAAGGATTTAGCAAATGTATTCAGATCAAGAGATTTGATGTGGTTACGTAATGATACCACTGATCTAAGGCGCTCCACCATAGGAAGGCTGACAAGGGACTCCTCTGCTTTAGATAAATTATGTAAAAGTGATGCTCTTTGGAGAGCTTGGTCTCTCTTGAGTCGGGAGCTTGAGGAGATGCATTCTCCCCTGAAGAAGGCCTTATGAGCCTCCCACAGAGTAGATGCCCTAGAAACCGAACCCTCGTTGAGTTAAAAAAATTCTGTCCGTTATTTCTGGAGATGGATATAAATATCAGGTATTTTAAGAAGGGTCTCATTAAGACGCCAATGACACGTCCTAGATGTAGGTTTGGTTAGGAGAAGGTCAAGTACTATGGGGGCATGGTCCGACTATGTAATTGCATTTATTTCTGAGTGAACTACATATGATAGTAAGGGCGCTGAGACAAATAAGTGGTCTAATCTTGTATATAACTTGTGGGGGGGGCGAATAAAATGTAAATTGTTTGGCTGTAGGATGTTTCACCCTCCAAGTATCAAAGAGGTTGTGAGCTCTGATAAGTTTTCTAAAAGATGTAGCCAATTTTTGAACCTGGGGAGGTGGGGTGTGTGCAAAAAGAGCAAATCTGTCTTTAGTCGGGGACATGCACAAATTGAAATCACCCCCGATGACCATGAATGGTTGAGAAAAAGATTGCAGTTTTTCAAAAAATATCTCAAGAAATCCAATCTGTCCTGTGTTATGTGCATACACATTGGCAAGGGTAAATGAGACATTTTCGTGATCACAGCTCAGGAGAACAAAGCGGCCTTGAGGGTCTAAATATGTCGATTCGACACGTATAGTAGAATTACGTTTCAGTAATATGGCTACTCCAGCCTTTCCAGAAGGATCAGATGCTATATAAGCGGTAGGGAAATGTTTGGAGGCAAATTTAAAAGAGCCCTCCGCCTTGAAGTGTGTCTCCTGAACCATGATCACTTCTGCTTTGGATGCCCTAAACTCTTTCAACACCAGCCAACGTTTGCGGATGGAACCTAGACCTTTAACATTGCATGACAATATACTTACAGCCATAGCTCAGGTATGTGAGTAAAGCATATATTACATTTAAAGGGTAGTAAATAAACGTGTACATGGTGTATAAAACATAGCAACAAAAATATCATGTTATCAATGATAATATGACAGTATTGTATAATTTTTGAAACATAGCTGTGTTTTGAACATGGGTCAGAAAAAAAACCCATGTGTAGGAAAAAATCAATTGAAACAAGGTATTGGGAAATAGAAAAAAAAACAAGAAAAATATTAATAAAAAAAAAAGGGATCCAGGTTAGGCCCAAAAAGGATTTCTAGCAAAAAGAAAAAAAGAAAAAATTTATACCAATTAGGTATTAGGCCTGAGGAACGTAAAAGCCTCAGGAAATCGCGGTCTCAATTCGTGTGGGCCTCCGTCCAATCCGAACATCTTATAATAAAAAATAAGAAGGAAACAAAACAGGGAACCACCAACATGGAGGTTTCGTGCGGGATTATAGCAAACAGGCAAATGTTTAGGCAATTCAGGTGTGGAAGTTTGACTCTGAGCCCAGAGTCTCAGAACACATAAGTCAAAAAAGTAGGATCCATGTGTAAAGAGGGACTAAAAGGATATGTCATAGGACGTTTTCAGGTAGGGCCTTTGAATGAAGCAGCTCTTTGAGGAGTAGCTGCTGTCCTCCTTGACCTCTGGCGCACCGGGGTCCAGATTTTCCCAGGCGTGGACATCTGTCGAGATGGCGGAATTTGTATCTGCAGGTCTTCATCTGGTATGGGAGGGAGACCTAGGTTTTTGATAAAAGTCTCACATTCTTGCAGGTCTCGCATGGAGTGTTGTGAACTGTCTTTAACGACTAACAGTCGGAACGGGAAGCCCCAACCATAAGGGACTTGGTATTGCTGCAAGTGAGAGGTAAATGGGCGTAAGGCGCGGCGTTTACCCAAAGTGCAGGGCGATAAGTCATTAAAAATTTGAAGTTTTGTGCCTTTAAATTCAACCCTTGATCTGTTTCAAGTAGTAATGGTCAAGGCCTCCTTGCTCTCATAAAAATGGAAACGAGCGATGATGTCCCTGGGATTGGCACCTTGAGGAGGTTTAGGAGCCAGTGATCTGTGTGCTCTATCTAGGCGCCATTCTATGTCAGGAATATGAGGTACCAACATGACAAAGAGAGCAAGGAGGTAGGGTCGAATTTCTTTATCTGGTATGGATTCCGGGACTCTACGAATGCGTAGGTTCTGGTGGCGTTCTCGATTTTCGAGATCTTCTTGCTGCATCTGTAATTGTGAGACTGTGTTTTTCAGGGCTGCATTTTCTTCCTCTAGGACATGGATATATTGAACCATGTCGTCGAATTTAGTTTCCAAATGATCTGTACGTTCACCTAGCTGATCTATTTCACCCCTAAGCTTGTGGGCTAGCTTATTTACTTCTTTGGTGATGTTATGGGTGATGCTGTGAAGCAGAGCCTGCAGCTTGGTATCTAAAACATCCACTGTCACGGGTAGTGATATTGCGGGGGAAACAGGTGGTTGTGGGCGCTGTGAAGAGTCTTCAGTAAACAGAGAGGTGTTGACCAATGGGAAGTTGTCCGTTTGATTCATGGCTGCCTCCGGAGTACTTGAGGCCGGGGAGTGAGGCCTCTGTAGGTATTTCTCCATTGAGTGGGCTTGCCGGAGTGCGGCCTGCGAGGCTTGTTTTGTGTATATGGTGCGTTGGTCTCCAATTTTACCCATACACTGTTTGAAAGATAACTATGGGGTTCCCTGAAAGGTTAGTGTGTCTACCGGGTCTTGAGAAAATAGCATTGCGGAGCGGGAGATTCTGAAATGCAGGCGGAGGCCAGAGCTTAAATCTCAAACGTCTTCCATTTTTGCAATCTGTACGTGCGTCTTACATTTGACAGTTGTAAGGGCAATTATTTAAGTAACTGTTGCAGGGCATAGTATTCTCAGTGGTGGATACCATTGAGGGAGTGTGAAGAAATGGACTGTAATGGATAAGGACAGTAGATAGGGCAGAAGCAGCTGGGTGTACCTGGAGTCCCAAGATGGCCGCCGTCCTCTGTGTGTAGGCCGAAGCCGCGGACTTTCCTATGGGCCGGCCGTGTAAGCTCCGTTTAGTCTGGGCTTAAGGAATCCCCGATAAACACAGCTAATGGGGCAGTGGGTAGTCGTTGTCAGGGGTATTTAACTGTGGGAGGGTAGATGGATGTGGCCGGATCAATAGGCCGCAGGCTGCAGATGGGCGTCAGGCCGCGGTATGTCGGGGCTCACGGCTGGAGATCTACAGGCAGCTCGGCTCTGCTGTAAGTCTATCCAGTGTCTTCCGGAGGTATACTGCTGGAAGGCTAAGATGGGATGGTCGCTCAACCTCAGAGTATTGGTGCTTAGGAGCCGGCAGGCCTCAAAATGGCGGCCGGCCTCGAGCCCAGAGATCAGGGAGCCGGGCCGGAGTGTACACAGCCATGTAGAGTCCGAAATGCAGTTGCGGTAGAGAGTGTCCTGGGGAGTATGCTGTAGTTTTGGAAGATCTCCGGGGTGAGAGAGAGAGAGGATGGCAACGGATTTTTTGCTGGCTGTGCAGAGCTCAACACAAGCACGTCTTCCTTGCTCTGTGTCCAGACACGCCCCCCGAGTATAAAACATTTTACTCTATGCACATTCACATGTGCGTTGTAAAACCTTTTTTGGTAAAAAAATAACATCTTTGCTTTATACATTTTTACCTTGAAATTTTTTTTTGGTACATAAACAGGCATGTTTCAAAACATAACATACACAACTCAGGAACTTACGAAGTTCAACATTGAAAAACTGAAGGCAGTATCAGACATAGTGTCAAAAATGTCTTGATCTTGCCTTCATCAGATGGGGTGATGTCCCCCTGTAAAAGCCAAATTTAGAAGATGCACACAAATTGGAAGTCAAAATGGGGATTTCCCTCCTGATCCCATGCCTAATGTCAACATGTGCTATCTCCCATCATGGGGGATCAATGGACGTGTTTTGCGGTGCAACCCCTTCCTCTCACCCACTAGAGTTGCGAGGAAGGGGTTGTACTCACAAAACGCGTACATTGATATCCCCTGATGGCAGATAGCACATGTTGACACATCGTGTGCATCTTCCAAATTTGGCTTTTAAAATGTATAAAAAGGTTATTTAAATTTTCTATTAAAAAAAAAGTTTTTTGGGGGGGGGGATTTAGATTCTCCCTAATACATCAATCATGTTCTTAATTCTTTGCTCAATCTCCTTGTTTTTTTCCTTTATGAGGTCTAAATCCCGACTACACCACATTATGTCCTGGATTAGCCTTTCTGCACTGTCAGTCGTGAAATTACTAGATTGTTCTTCTACAACATGCACATCACCTAAAAGAAAAAATACACATCATGTATTATAAATATGCAGGCATACATCTATTACCTGAATCTGTGGTGTCAGACACTCTCCTTCCTCCACATCCTGACGTTGTGTCCTCTGTTGCCCTTCTTCAGGAGGTGGGGGTTCCTGTAGTCCTCAGACATCCCGAGTCTTTTCTCCCCTATGAGAATGAAACAAAAGGCATACTTAGCACACAGATATTTGTGGCCAGAAATATGAATGTGAAACATTGCTTCGAAGTGGGGTACAATTGTCTGTTTGGGCAGAGTTCCAAGTTGAAGACATTATTTATTCCCTTAACAAAGCTGCAACAAAGCTGCAATACTTACCTTTTTTGGAAAAGTTTCACACATGTAGACACCCCATGTATCTACTGGAGTACCTGTGTGGGACACCCTAAAAAGTTTGTTCTTGTGTCCCACACTAGTGCTCCTGAGTCCAGATGTGTAAACAGCTGCTGAGTGTCCTCTCCTTACATTACACTAAATCAAGTTTGCTATTCATTCTAGTTACAAACACATCTAGACAATAATGTCCTAAACTTCTTTTAATACAAATTAGCATGACCAAATGTAGTTAACCCTGTATCTGCCTAAAACATTGTATTTAGTTGGTGAACGAACGATGTTTACTGTGAACAATTACTGTGCCCACGAGCCTGAAAGTTGACATTTTAAACTGTACAACAGTAAAGAAAAGCACATGGAGCAGCATGCAAGTAATAATAATAATAATAATAATAATAATAACACACAACAACTACTTACTTTTTAGAAGCACTTTCTTGATCCTTCTGTACTGATCCTGCTCCCTCAATTTAAGGTCTGACCAGCGTTTCCTCAATTACTTCTTACTACTCTTCACAACTTTAGTCATGATCTTGGCCTTTCTCACATTTGGGTTTAGGCAAGGTCCATACTTCTCATAGTCGGCCCTCTTCAAGATGCCCACCATCTCCACCATCTCTACAAGGGCCATATTTAAGGCCTTAAATCTTCTCCTCCGGTATCGGGATGTTTCAGGCTCCGGGCTTTCCTTCTCGTTGCTGCTATTACACACCTGCTGTGTCTCCGCCACGTTCATCTCCCACTGCACTGAAAGAGAAGGTAACTACACACAGAACGTACCTACGTTCTGTGTGCGTAGGAAAGAGGACCGGAAGCGCCGAACGTTCTAACGAAGGTAACATTTTAACTTGGGACATCAGTGACCTATACTGATTCAAGATTGAGGCCTATATTGGGATAAGATTAGGAGAGTTTAGCCTGATATTAGTGTTTTTGTCTTGTATTTTGTCTTGCAGCAAATATGAAACAATTCAAAGACCCTGATTTCATGGGCCATTTCATTGACAAATACAGGGATATGCATAATTTGTGGAAGGTTAAAACCCCCTATATCGCAATAAACCAGCTAGGAAGGTATCGCTGGAGAAACTGCTGCAATTTGTGAAGACGCAGGTCTTTAATGCAGACATCAAGTTTGTGGAGAGTAAAATTGGTAGCTTGAGAAGCATGTATAGGAAGGAGCTTAATAAGGTCCAGGCTTCCATGAAATCAGGAGCAGCAGCAGAAGATGTGTATGTACCCAGTCTGTGGTACTGCAACAGGATGCAGTTTCTGGAAGACCAGATGGAAGTCAGGGAATCACTTTCTACACTTCCATCCAGCCTTCCCTCAACCCTTCACTCAACCCCAGCTGAGGCTTCCAAGGACCAACCTGGATCTTCCATCCTGGAAGAAGTCGAGGAGTCCAGCTGGAGCCAGGTATAGTATTTTTTAACATATTTATTGTCCGAAATGTATTGTTGTTAACTAGATGTTATTATTGATAACAAATGAATGGTTTAACAAAAAGTGTTTTACATATCAATAGACAGTAGGGGACAAAAATGAGTGTGACAAGAATGAAAAATGCTGGGCTCAGAATGATAGTTTTTTTCTATTTATTAACATTCAATTTGCAACAGTCATGAGCTGAAAATTGTGTGTGATTGATGAACCAAAAACTAAAACTATGTCCCTTTTTCATACACAGGAAGACCTCAGCCAGGACGAGGCTCTTAAATGTGGCACACAGGAGGAGGTGGGGGTAAGTGTCAGCCAGGAGGTGGCAGGGGTAAGTGACGAATGTGCTAGCTCCATTACGAACGCTAGTTTTACCAGACCGGGCGCTTCCGTCTCGTACTTGATTCTGAGCATGCGTGATTTTTGGCGCGTCGGAATTGCATACAGACGATCGCATTTTCGGCTAGAAACGTTTCCAACCAAAAGCTCTCATTGTAGTTTTGCTGGCAGCATTTCCGAACGCGTGTACGGGGCATTATGGCAGGTCTGCAATATTGTGGTGGACACATCGGACACCTAACTGACACTTTTGAGACTTTTTTGGAAACCAGTGAAACCAATATAGTGATCAGTGCTAAAAATATGCACTGTCACTGTACTAATGACACTGGCAGGGAAGGGGTTAACATCTTGGGCGATCAAGGGGTTAAATGTGTGACTAAAATGTGTTATTGTGTACTGTTTTTAGTAAGCAATGTGCTGTTTATTACTTCCTGCTTGGGGGGGGGATTTGTGCTTGAAGGGGGGGTAATTTTAGCTGAGAGGAGGAGCTTGGGAGGGGGGGATTTGTGGTGCTGGGAGGGTGTATTTGGGGGGGAAAGAGAATTCTTGCTGGGGAATGTGGAGAGAAGAATTGTGTGGGGAAGATTTGTCCTGGAATGGGGGTTGTGCTGGAAGGGAGAATTAGTGGGAAGAAAGAGGATTTTTTTCTGGGAGGGGGAAGAGGATTTGTGTTGGGAGGGGGAATTGAGGGGGGGTGGGGAAATGTACTACAATGGGGAAGGGGGGATTGTGTTGAGAGGAGGTATCTGGAGGAACAGAGGATTTATGCTTAGGAAGGGGGATTGCAGGAATGATTTGTGCTGGGGAGGGGGCAAAGATTTGCTCTGGGAGGTTTGAGCGTGCATTCAGCATTTTTGGGGGGGAGGATACTGCTTGTGGGGGGAATTTTGCAGTTTACTGACCCCTACACTGTACATTACACACCCCTGCCTCCTGCAATCTTTTCTTTTTTACTTTGATTCCTACTATGCATTACACACTCTTGTCCCCTGCGTTCTGTGCATTACACACTCCTGTTCCCTGCAATCTGTGAATTACATACTCCTGGATGCCTGCATTCTGAGCATAACACTCCTGTCCCCTTCACTTTGTGGATTATGTACTCCTGACCCCTGCTCTGTGTGTGGCACTGACTATAGCACTCTGTGTTTTACGTACTCCTGATCCTTGAACACATTGCATTACACACCCTGGACTGCTGCACTCTGTGTTATGTATCTTAAACCTGACCCTGACTACAGCACTCTGTCTGTTATGCAATCCTGACCCTTGAATTTGTACACCATTGACCCCTGTACTCTGCCTTACAGACTCCTGTACAATATACACTATATACTTCTCACTACAGTGTTTATTGTCTCGACAGTTACTAATTGCTAAACAGTCCCTGACTATTTTAATGAAGTTCTTCTTTAAGGGGGCGGGGTTGTGATGAGGACATAAGTGAGTGGACACATGTAGGGCATACCTCCCAAAAGCTATGCCCTGAGTTTTCTGATGGCAGCTGTGTTGACTATCCTTGATTTCCCTTAATCCTCTTCTCCTTACAATCAACTCTCTCAATCGACTTTTCTGCCTCAGGACACAGCCGTCTGCTAGCTGGGACACAGGAACATGAACATTATCGATTTAACCCTGGCTACCCAGTGGTTTCACTCCTTTCACATTATACTCCCCTTTTCCTTAAAGTGACTGTCCGGTATATTTTTTGTGGCAGAGCTGTTACTTGTTGTGCCTGTGTCACTGGCGCTCCCGAGGTGCTCAGACGGGGGGTCTGCCGGGACTTTTCTTTTGCTGAGTGGTACCTGGTCAGATCCTCGTAGCCAGCAGGAGTGGGCAATGTTTAGAGAATACTTTGGTGGGCCTCGGGAGACTTTGGTGAAGCCTAAGGAGGGACGCTGCTACCTGTTGTGCCAGTGTCACTGGTGCTCCCGAGGTGCTCAGATAGGGAGTCTGCTGGGTCTGCCAGGACTTTTCCTTTGCTGAGTGGTACCTGGCAGGGGGCAATCCTCGAATCCTCGTAACCGGCAGGAGAGGGCTGTGTTTAGAGAATACTTTGGTGGGCCTCGGGAGACTTCGGTGAAGCCTGAGGAGGGACGCTGGTGATCCCCCTACAAAATCCTTACAAATCAGAGCTGTGGTCAGCCCCGGCCTGCTGGACTCTGTAGAATTCAGTGGAAATCGGCAGAGTCTGTGGAGACTCGTTTAAAGGAGCAGGCAACATAAATAAACTTTATTAAATTAAACAATTTCGGGGAAGATCTGCACTGCAAAAGCAGCAGAATATGTGCAAAATAAATCTAATAATAAAGAAGGGGGAAATAGGAAGAGAGAGGAGGATAGGAGGAATGGAGAGAAGGGGTAGAAATAAAATAGCCAAACTATGGAAAGAGGGACAGGGGGCTTTTAAATCCTGTAGCCCCTATACAAGATGATGATGGATCTTCTTACCAAACACAAAGTGCTAAATTTACAAAAGAGAAGGCTAGAGAAGCTGCAGCTGCTAAAAGTGTAAAATTTGCACTGGTATCAAAAGATGGTGAAAATAAAGCCCCTCAGCATAATGCTAGTGAAGAATTGGAAGTTTCTAGTACTGATATAACTACTTTGCATGAACACTGGGACCAAAGGATATGTAAAGTGGAAGAAATGGATAAAAGTGCAAGATTGCAAACAGTCAAATGGCATGTATATATCAACAACATCATTACTACCACTAGAACCTACACTACTAGACGTGCTGAAAGCAGTACAAAAATGTCAGAAGTCTATAGGCAATTTAACCAGGCAAGTGCAGGGACTGAAAGAAGAATTTATTTTCCTATGCCAGGATGTACAGAAAATAAGGTAAAGAACGTCTGTTTTGGAAGGTCGTGTTAAAGAATTAGAAGATACTTCACTGCCACTGGGCAAAGATATTAAAGTAGCAATAAAAAAAAAAAAAAATCAGATATTAATGCTCGTAAGCTGGAAGATCTCGAAAATCATTTTCGACATAATAATATTAGTGTGGTGAGTCTCCCAGAGCATTCTGAGGGAGCAAACCCTACAGAATTTGAAGAAACATGGCTATGGGAGACAATTGGGAAAGAATATTTTTCTATGTCTTTCTCAGTTAAAAGAGCACATTGAGTACCTAGTAGGCCTCTACCAGCAGGAGCCCCCCCCCCCCCCCAAGGCCATTTTGAATTTGACGAATTAATGAGACAGAGATCTTATTGTCAGAAGAGCTAGGTCATTGAAGGAAGTCACTTTTAATGGAACTAAAGTTATGTCCTTTTGGATTTTTCTCCTAAAATACAAAAACTGCGTGCTAAATTTCAAGATGTAAAAAAAAGACTGCAGGCCCTGCAACTGTCCTATTCAGTGCTATACCCTGCTAAATTTAGAGTAGAGGCAAATGAAGTTGCACATTTTTTTGATAAGCCACAGATTGCTACCGAATGGCTGGGCAGGCACTATAAATAATTTTTTTTATCGGAGGAGAGAGTCCAGTGAAAATCACGGAATGTACTCTCTATACTTTGTTCCTGTGGGAAATGTTTGGATTCAATTTTTAGTTTTTTGTATTTGTAGGAATATAATTAGGTATATGTTAATTTTTGGGAGTTTTCTTTTTTTTTAAAATAGTTTTCAAAAATTAATTCTAAGTATTAGAAAAAATTATTACCGGTATGTGTATACTGTAATATTTTTTTTTTGTAAGACCCTTTGGGAGGTTGCTATTTAAGGGGATGGCAGCCTTTCAGGGGTTTATATGGGATTTCCATATGTTTAAGGATTTTTTTTTTGTGGTTGTTATTTAATTTTTTGTATAGATTTCTTTATATGCGCTCACCAGATAATTAAAGTAAATACAGAATCTTCTTACAAAGATCTTAAAATATATTAGTTTGATATTATTAAAATGGATAAAAGATGGGAATCGCTTTTTGTCATTGGCAACAATTTTTTACTTCAGGGCTATGATTCAAAAATCTGATACTGTAGTAATATGTCAATTTTAATGCAAGTATTAGTATCATTAGTAACATTAGGGGGCTTAGCGATCCAGTAAAGATACAAACTTTATTCACTACATTGAAACTATTTTCTGTTTATTATTTGCCTGCAGGAGACTCATTTAAATACACAGAAATTAAACTATTTGAAGCGTGTACAATATAGTAGGCAATATCACTCTACTTATACTACATATTCCAGAGGAGTCTCTATATTGATAGCAAATGAAGTTGATTTTTCCTGCAGACAAACAGATACTAAAGGTCGCTATATTTTTTTATTTTGTACAATGTACAGAAAATCATATGTGTTAGCTAATATATACAGTATCTCACATAAGTCAGTACACCCCTCACATTTTTGTAAATATTTTATTATATCTTTTCATGTGACAACACTGAAGAAATGACACTTTGCTACAATGTAAAGTAGTGAGTGTACAGCTTGTATAACAATGTAAATTTGCTGTCCCCTCAAAATAACTCAACACACAGCCATTAATGTCTAAACCGCTGGCAACAAAAGTGAGTACACCTCTAAGTGAAAATGTCCAAAATGGGTCCAAAGTGTCAAGATTTTGTGTGGCCACCAATGGAGTCCTTTTCCACACCTCCATGACAACATCACAGAGCTTGTGGATGTTAGAGACCTTGCGCTCCTCCACCTTCCATTTGAGGATGCCCCACAGATGCTCAATAGGGTTTAGGTCTGGAGACATGCTTGGCCAGTCTATCACCTTTACCCTCAGCTTTTTTAGCAAGGCAGTGGTCATCTTGGAGGTGTGTTTGGGGTCATTATCATGTTGGAATACTGCCCTGTGGCCCAGTCTCCAAGGGGAGGGGATCATTCCCTGCTTCAGTATGTAACAGTACATGTTGGCATTCATGGTTCCTTCAATGAACTGTAGCTCCCCAATGCCGGCAGCACTCATGCAGCCCCAGACCATGACACTCCCACCACCATGCTTGACTGTAGCCAAGACACACTTGTCTTTGCACTCCTCACCTGGTTGTCGCCACACATGCTTGACACCATCTGAACCAAATAAGTTTATCTTGGTCTCATCAGACCACAGGACATGGTTCCAGTAATCCATTCCCTTAGTCTGCTTTTCTTCAGCAAACTGTTTGCGGGCTTTCCTGTGCATCATCTTTAGAGGAGGCTTACTTCTGGGATGACAGCCATGCAGACCAATTTGATGCAGTGTGCGGCATATTGTCTGAGCACTGACAGGCTGACCCCCCCACCTCTTCAACCTCTGCAGCAATGCTGGCAGCACTCATATGTCTATTTCCCAAAGACAACCCCTGGATATGACATTGAGCACATGCACTCAACTTCTTTGGTCGACCATGGCGAGGCCTGTTCTGAGTGGAACCTGTCTTGTCAAACTGCTGTATGGTCTTAGCAACCATGCTGTAGCTCAGTTTCAGGGTCTTGGCAATCTTCGTATAGCCTAGGCCATCTTTATGTAGAGCAACAATTCTTTTTTTCAGATCCTCAGAAGTTCTTTGCCATGAGGTGCCATGTTGAACTTCCAGTGACCAGTATGAGAGAGTGAGAGCGATAACACCAAATTTAACACACCTGCTACCCATTTACACCTGAGACCTTGTAACACTAATGAGCCACATGACATCGGGGAGGGAAAATAGCTAATTGGGCCCAATTTGGACATTTTCACTTAGGGGTGTACTCATTTTTGTTGCCAGCGGTTTAGACATTAATGGCTGTGTGTTGAGTTATTTTGAGGGGACAGCAAATTTACACTGTTATACAAGCTGCACACTCACTACTTTACATTGTAGAAAAGTGTCATTTCTTCATTATTGTCACATGAAAAGATATAATAAAATAGTTACAAAAATGTGAGGGGTGTACTCACTTTACTGTATTTACCACCCACATATTCCTCAGAGGTACTTAAAGAACTATTGAACTTTGATTCTGATAAAACTAATGTTCCTTGATTAATAAAAGATTTCAATAATTACCTTGACCCTTCCTTAGACAGATATGGTTTAGCTACAGCTCCAGTAACTTCTGTATGTACTCCCTTTGCTGGCTATATTCGGCAGATTGGCCTTATGGATGTCTGGAGAATGCTACATTCTAATGATAGAATGTTTTCTTGTTTCTCTAGCATCCATGGGACTTTATCTAGAATAGACCTGACATTAGTTACATCAATGAT